>WBNM01016474.1:69094-208971 GCA_013399055.1 Ramphastos sulfuratus | reverse complement strand
CCAAAAGCCTCTTGTAATTATTAATTGCCTTCTGCCATTAGCAGAAAGTTGCTCCTTGCATCCATCTAGTGAGCAAGCGGTGTACTGGCCGCAAGCGGCACACTGACCGCAAAGCTTTCTCTTCCAGTTTAATCGAGTTCAATTAATGTATATATTCACTAGTTACTTCTAGATCTGATATTATAACCTGCATATAGTTTCCATAATGATGCAAGAACCTCTTATTATTATTATTATTTTGGTGATCGGGCTGCTGTGAGTTCTGAATATTTAATATTAATAAACTATATATTAATATTTTAAAAATATCGTCTCACAGTAATTAGTTACCCCTTTCCACTACACCACCATGCCCAATCTGGACAAGCAGAGCAGGGTGGTGACAGTAAGTCTCATCAACAGTCCAAAGATCATCAGAGAAAGGCAGGGTAACAAATTATATCTGAGGTCAAACAACAAAATCCAACCAACAATTCAGGAAGAGCAAAGAAATAGACTGAAAGCCTGATCTTAAATGGGTTTCCTGAAGCAATGAGTCTCTTAGAGTGTGGGTGTTGGTCCCAGGTGAGGCTGGTCAGGACACCCCAGGCCTGTTGGTGTACTTGGGCCCCTGACAAGTAATTTGATTTAATATTAAAAGAACAGCAAGGAAAATATGAGAATGGTTCCTATTAAAGCGTATTTGTTATTCTTAATTCTGGGGCTTGCCACCCCTTCTCTATCATTTTTATACTCTAAAAATGGGAACCAGATCCACAAGATATGACTGTCCTTCACAGAAAATATGGATCTCCATCTGAATTTTGATTAGCTATATCCTGCTTGACAGGGCTAGAGGCCCTAAGGAATGAGGCAGGTTATTGGCCAGGGATGAAAACCATTTTGGAGCTTCTGCCACATACTGCATAACCTGGAAGCATCTCTAAATCCAGACAGAGTGGAACATAAGACTATCTGAATCTGCTCACACAGGCAGGACCATAATAATAAAGGCTTACAGATCCGTTATTAATTTTGTATTTGCTTCCCTCACTTTGCAATTAAACATTATTTACTAATAATTTTATAGATATCCTGTAGCCACTAAAAGTGGATTAAAGTACCTTTAGTTGCATACTGTCAGTGATAGTTCTTTTTAACTCTTCCTCTAAAAGCCAATGTTTAAAAGAAATTGCCCTAAGACACTGACACATGGTATGACTCAGTTAGTGTTTCCTTTCATAAAAAGAACTACTTTCCACTTGCCTTCTATTTTGTTTTATAATAGGCTGTGATAGAGCTAAGATATGCACCTAGCATAGGCTCCACATTGCAGGTAGATTCACTACTACACAAATCACTCAGTGTTCTCCAAAGAAGCTTTGAAGGCTTTAATATTAGAATCTTTTTCCAAGGTCTGCTTTGGTACCAATATTTGATTAAATTAAAAACTAATTAAAGCCTAAAATGAATGCTGTGCATTTTCTCTACATTAAACAGACCTATTTGCATTCCATGAAAGATCATTGACATGTCAGTTGCCGTTTGATTCAATTTACTTCAAAGACGTCCCAATGAAATTTGTCTTTTTGCCTACCCACTCTTTGCCCCGCACAGGCTGCATTTATGCCCTCTGTCAGGTGCTCAGGGCCTAAACGTTTGCACAGATTTCATTACCTGAGGTAGACAGTCGGCAAACACATATAATTGGCAGTAGCCAGTCCACTGAGCCATTTCTTTGCTTTGTTCCCACCTTCACTGAAGCCCATCACAAGCCATTGTTGCCAGGTTTTGCTCCTTAATGCAGAGGCATTCTTCAGTACCTGAAACCCATCATTAACTCTCTTCCCCTTCAGGTATTCTCTACTCTTTCCCAGGTATTTTGTTCAGCAGAAACTCACTAAAGCATAGCAGTCGTCACAACCAGTGAATTTTAATTATCTTCATCTAAGGAAGCTGTCTTAAAGTTGTAACTGGAACAATTATAGCATTTTAACTGAAAACAATGGGATTATATGTTGGAGATACATTTCAAGGCTTCCTTGTTTTAAGTCCCTATTGATACAGTGAGAAAAGATCATTTGTGGCATAAAAAGCATCACTGTTGTCTGCCACAAAAAACTGACAGCGATAATTTTAATTCTAAAGAGAATGGAAGTGGCTTGGTTTACTTGAGAGCAAATAAACAGCGACAGAAAAGCAAAACCTTGATCACTCCACAGGTCTCCCATTTGTGAAGAACACATGAAGGTAATCATGAATGAATAGGAGATATAAAATTCAGCCTAAAATTGATATAAATAACTTTTATCAGAACTGTTTCCTGAGAGGTCAGCTTTGCAATTGCTGCTTTCTCATACAACAGAAAGCATCCTAAGCAGAATGTGAGGTGAGTCTCTCAGTCAGTCGTAATGCCATTCCAATTACAAATATCCTCTGATTTTGTGCAACAAAAAAAGTTTTATGAAGTCTTCCAAGCAACAGTCCTGGTCATTTGTCTTTGTCTTTCCTTCTTCCCACCTTGCTCCTACAGAAAGTTCTGTCTTCTATGCTTTAGGCTTCTCTTTACTACTGCATGAGCTGCCACAGTCTTCTCCAGCCAGATTCCAAAACCCTATACCTTAGTAACGATTCTTTACATTTGCCCATCATTAATGTGCTGCAGGCTATCCAAGATTCAATCTATTGCTGCTTTTCTTGCTTCTACAAGTTTTTACCACACTTTAGACCACACAAGAGACCTCTCTAACCCATTTTTCTCTTCGTTTTTCCTTTGTTATCTTCACAAAATGCAAATAGGGCACTCTTTCAAGTCTTAAGATGAGGGGCCATGTCAAGCTAAATTGGGACCAAGCACTGCACTTTCCTCATAACTCACATGGTGAATATCTGCAACATTTTTTTATTTGTCACTGTAGACTACAACTCCTACAGAGCTTAATCAAAATACTAGTAAGCAACTTACTACAACATCATATTTAACTATTGTGATTTGCTGATACATTTTGGTAATAAGCATGTAAGATAGATTATTCCTTATCATTGCTCTGAATTAGTCATAAATGAACTTTACATCAACCTGTGTATTTCAGAATTAATACTAGATAACTTGAGCAACAAGTCTTATGAAGATTAGCTGAGGGAACAGGAGTTTAGCCTGGAGAAAAAGAGATGGAGAGGAGACATTCTCACTCCCTACAAATACCTGAAAGGAGGTTGTAGCAAGGTGGAGGTCAGTCTCCTCTCCCAGTCAGCACGTAATGGGGCAAGAGGAAATGACCTCAAGTTGCATCAGGGGAAGTTTAGGTCAGATATTAAGAAAAAACATCTTCACAGAAAGGGTTATCAAACCATGGCACAGCCTGCCCAGGTAAGTGGTTGAATCACCATTCCTGGAGGGATTTAAAAGCCTTGTATATGTGGTGCTGAGAATCACGGCTTAGCAGTGACCTAACAGTGGGACTTGATGATCAAAGGTCTCTCTCAAACCAATTGATAGTATGATTCTATTCTATCATAGAAACCAATGTATCTATTTGTCAAGCCTCTTCCATGTAGATCATATAAGCCCTATAAAATCTCTACTGAAAGACCAATCAGATATTCAGATAACTTACATTTTTCTTCATACAACTCACTGAAATTTTTCTGAATTTCTACTGTTGAGCCTGTAATAGAAAACAGTCAACTGTGGGTTTACTGGGTAAGGTAGGAAAGAGAGAATTAATTATTCTTCTGCTAACCCATAGCTGTTAAATCTCAATTTGTTCTGCTACTTTTAAGAAAAGGAAACCTGCTAATAAGTCTTTTATGATGACTTGTTACATTAGGTAAATCTGCTTACTGCCTGTTGCAATACCAAAGCACTGCACACTCTTTTTGCTTACAACACTACTCTGATGGAGCTATTTTCCCCATTTTAGGTACGGAAAAAACAAAGCATAGGGAGGCCAGGTCAGATACAAGTTAGATACCAAATCAAGCTCGTTCATTAGCCATTGGACATCAGTTTCTTTGGGAACAAACAATGTGAATTTTCCCACAGCACTGTCAACTGCTTTCCATTAACAGCATTATGCCAATCATCTAATCAGACATGAAAGTTTCCTTTTCTCTGTGACGGTTTTCTCGTGTTAAGAAGCAAATATATTTGCAGGTTTCCAAGGTCTTTTTTTCATTTGTGGGGGTTTGTGGGGTTTGTTTTAATAAATCTAAATTATGACTGACTAGGCTGTATGTGGAGCAAGGCTAAGCACTTTGAGATGTCAGAAAGAGTCAGAAACCAAGTGAGAATCAAGATGTAAATGGCTGCTAGGAGTAGAAACCAGTAAGGATTGCTGCTTTTTGTAGAAGGTAAAGGCTCATTTGACAGGAGAGAAAGTTTAGAGGTCTCTGAAAGCGGAGTTGCTGAGAGTTCAGTGGGAAGCAAGAAAGTGTGACATAAGCCCTTCATCTTGTGTTGCCACTTTGACTGCCATTTCCACAGCAGACAGCTTTCTCTGGCCTTGATCCATCAGAGGAGACAGCGTGAGAATGTGTTTCCTGGGCACTGCTGAGGCATCTAACGATGTCTGCTGCATATCCATAACTCAGCTGAATGTGTGACACCTCAGCAGAGAGGCAAGGAGGCATGACTACTATGTCTGAGATACATGACATACTGTCCATAACGTAGCCTTCTTTTATTTCTCTGTAATGGTTGACCTCTATGAAGGTAAAGAGCCCTACTTTCTCTGTCTGCCTCCTCTCCTGTCCGTTTTTTCAAGGCTGTCTGTGGAGATGATTCTTTTTTCTTGGTGGCACAGCTCTTTCCATAGTGACTGTTCTTTCCTGAGCAATGTGCCATGGCCAGACCCAGTTTACACAGAGGGGAAGACCTTAACATGAAGAACACTTTTAGCCTGCTATGTCAGTCGGGCTCTTTGTCTGGTATTATGATTAATAAAAATACATCCTTGAGAAGCTAGAAAATAACTATGCCTAGTACTATTCAAAGAATATGTAATTTTCTCTTAAGCACTGGACAGGATTATGAACAAATGGTGCCATGGTCTAGTCTGGTGGTGGTGGGTTGGACTTGATGATCTTTGAGGTCTCTTCCAACCTTGCTATACTGTGATACTGTGTGATACAAATGGCTGGATATAGAGAAGGAATTATACTGAGCTCATTAAAAATAATTTGACAGGAAACAGAGAATTCACTTCCACAAAACTGGGGTATAAGCGAAATAATAAAACACATTGTCCTTTTTTTTAAGCAATTCAATGTAATTTCTGTTTTGTTACTGGGACATTTATGATGGATCATATGTGCCTTGATAAAAACCTATATCTTACAAGCATGCTCAGCATTTGCTCATGGCAGAAGCAGTAAAGACAACATTTACCTTCAGGCTACACTTGTGAGTGTCCCCTACAGGAATCACCAAATATGATCCTTTAGTTATTTTAAAGTAATATGAAAAATTCTAGGTTGGTAGGTGGCCTAGTTCTATTTCAACACTATTTAACACCTAGTTTATTTAAACACAATCTGCCCTTTACCAGATGGTCATACTGGTTGTCTGTCTAGATGGCCAGTTGATATTTACTTTACAACTCTTGTATTTAGACTAAAGAATAAAATATTTAGCTATTTATCTGATCCATTAGTCTCTCTTTCACACTTTGGTAGCTGATTTGATATTCAGTTTATTGTAGATAACTACCTTGTTATAGCTAAATGAAATGTGCATTTGGAAATGTTTATTAATACCAATATCATTAATTGAGTCTTACCTGATTCTCACTGCTGCAGGGACTCTTCTGATTAAATGACAGATTGCAGCTAGCCATTTTTTAAAGCACAATTTTAACAGCCTCCACACATTGCAAATGAAGTTTGATGGGTCAGATCCTGTTCTCCTACTGATTTAAAAACGAAGTTACAGGTTTTTAGGCTATTCTTACTTTACACCAAGATATCAGGGTTCAGAATTGATCCCAGTTTGCTTTTTTGGTATTTAGTGCAAAATTATGTCTAAGCATCTCTATCTTTGGCAGAAAGCACACTGAATTAATTCCATTTTGCTTTTTACTGCTGATGTGCCTACAGAAATATCCAGGTAAAGCCTGTACTTTGCTTAATTCACAGTGGTCTCACACATGTGAAGGTCTTCTTTCATTAAGCCTCTGTCAAAATGAACCTCACCCATTCATTCTGATGTCCTGGTGATGCCTCTGAGTTTAGCTGTCATCCACCAGTGTAGTCCTGGCACTACATGGCAACTGAGATGCCAAATGACGCCAGTTGAAGATCTAGCCTTGGGAATATAGAGGCACAGGTGTGTCTGGAATGGTCATGCATCAGGTCCTGCATGTTCAATGGCCTTTACACCTTTAGTTGCACCTGCAGAGCACTGCTAAGCTGTCAGTCTGTAACACAAAACAACCCAGTAATTGGAATAGCAGCTGGCTTGTGACCCATTAAGATTCTCCCCCATACAGCTCGACCTCCCCAGATTGTTTCTGAGTGTCTAAGTGAAACACTTTCTAAAAGGACAGGCAAAGGAAACCACAGGAGTCACGCTAAACCCCTGGAATACAGAGTTTATTCACTTCCAGCAACCCTGAATGAGTTCTCAGATCACAATGGCTGTTGGACTCCCCAGCCTCCCCACAAGAATGAAAAAGATTAAGAAGCATTTCTTCATACACAAAGCTATAGCCTACCTGATTAAAAGCAAATTAGATTCTTGATCCAACTTGTAGGATTAAGTATCTCCTAGAGAGATGACATGAGTTCTACAACATTCTTGTTATTAATAATTTACTCATACGAGAGTCCACACTGGGACTGACTATAAGTGTAAAAGAACTATTTTGTCTTGGTCAGCGTGTTGACTGACTTCTTGACTTCTCTCATGCAACATACAACAGCTTGTCTGCTGCAGCAAAGGAAGTACATTTAACCATCCATCTGGAAAAGTCCTGCATGACACTTAGTTTTTAAGCAGTCATTTCAAAGAATGAAGAAGCCACTTGCAAACCCTCAGCCAAAAAAATTGGTAAGTTCTGGAAAAGATAAATATGTGTGTGTGTGTCCATATGCATGCATCTAAAAGGAGGAAGGAGACTCCTAACTCTTAATCCTGTAAGAATTCTCCACAGAATTTCTGCATAGATTTTTTTTTTTTTTTTTAAACTTGGAAGCTTTTATTCTGCAAAACGACATCTGAAGAAATATTTGAATTTTAAAACAAAACAAGCAAATAAACAAATGAAAAAACAAACAAAATCACCCTTCCACCCCTCAAAATAACACACAGTAAAATAAGCAAACAAACAAAATCTACACACACCACTCTTCTTTCCCTTCTAAAACCCAACCTTAGATGCATGGAAGTAAAAAAAAATTACTGTGTAGGTAAATGACACAAGTTAGTAAGTTTTTTCTAGCTGAAAAACACTTCACTGAGATGGCAGCAAAATGCAACTTAAAGCCTGAAATCTGCTAAGTAATGAACAATATGTTATTTTAAACTTGGCAGATCTAGTCCTAGGGTATAATGAAAAACCTTTCCTCTAATAAAATTACCAGCAACAATTATCATTAATAGCAAGCTTTATAAGGAGTTCTGTTGCCCTCCTGCTGTCCCCTGCACCTGCTGACTGTCTGGCATAGCTTGCCTCCTGCCTTGTCCAGCTGTTTTAAATGGTACTTTGCTCGGTAAAGCTTTTTAATGACAACAGTTCTGGGAGAGTGCTTCTCCACCAAGTACACTCAGTGTGAAACTGCCCCTCTTTGTCCTTGTGACCCATAAAGGAAGCCTAACTCACCTGTTCTCCTCACATTGGCCCAAGCTTCTAGTTTAGCAGTAGCTCTTTGCAGCACAACATCATCCCCAAACAGTAGTAAATACAGTGGAGTCCATCACAGAAGAATACTGCCAAAGCAAGTTTGGATCAAACTGTTCCAGTGATTGCCACCTCATCCTCACTACCACAATGAGTGTAATTGAAGAATAAAGCAGTAACTTGGTTTCTCAGGCTTTGTTGCTCCCCAGGTACCACAAAATTTAATTGGCCAGGCTGTGTTCACAACCCATGTTTTACCAAGCGAACAGGAAACCTCCACACAGCAGATTTAACACAGAGCTTGTTCTAACAAAGAGAATGAAGGCAATAGTGAGAATCACCTTACCTCGACCAAGTTGATTTTAAAACAGCATAAGGGCAGACTCAGAACTCGGCAGCTGAGATATGGAATCCCGGCATAGTGAGAATTGGAAGTAACCTCTGGAGATCATCTAATCTAACCTCCCTGCTAAATCAGTCACCCAGAGCAGGCTGCACAGGGTTGCAATGTCCAGGTGGGTTTAGAATCTTTCTAAAGAAGGAGATTCCACAACCTCTCTGGGTAGCCTGGTCTACCTGGTGCCTGGTGCTCTGGCACCCTTACAGTAATGAAGTCTTTCTTCGTGCTCAGATGGAATTTCCTGTGTTCCAGTTTGTGTCTTATTACCCATTGTCCTCATGCTGGTCACCACTGAAGAGTCTGGCTCCATCCTCTTGACCTTCACCCTTTTAATATTGTTGAGCATTGAGAAAATATCCTCTCAGTCTTCTCCAGGCCAAATAGCCCAAAGTCTTTCAGCTTTTCTTTCTAAGAGAGATTCTCCAGTTCTCTCATCACCTTTGTAACCTTCCCTTGGACTGTCTCAAATAGTTCCATGTCCCTCTTGAACTGGGGAGCCCAGATCTGGACACAGTACTCCGGATGTGGCCTCACTAGGGCAGAGTGGAGGGAGAGAAGACTCTCCCTCAAGCTGCTGGTCACACTCTTCTAAATGCACCCCAGGGTACCATTGGTATTCCTGGCCATGAGGGCACTTTGCTAGTTTATGGTGAAGTTACCCAGCAGGACTCCCACTTCCCCACAGAGCTGCTTTCCAGCAGGTCAAAACCTAGTCTGTACTGGTACAGGGTGTTATTCCTCCCCAGGTGCAGGACTCTACATCTGCCCTCGTTGAAAATCATGATGTTTCCCTCAGCCCAGCTCTCCAGCCCATCCAAGTCAAAAAATGTCAGGAAAATGGGTCCAATAAATGTTGAAGCTACTCACAGAATACCCACACAACTGGAGGTGTGTGCCATTTTCATGCT
This sequence comes from Ramphastos sulfuratus, assembly GCA_013399055.1. NCBI lineage: Eukaryota > Metazoa > Chordata > Aves > Piciformes > Ramphastidae > Ramphastos > Ramphastos sulfuratus. The sequence goes on along the minus strand of WBNM01016474.1, from coordinate 199,846 downwards.
TGCTGTAGAAAGAAGATAGAGTGCCCTGAATTCAGCAATCTCCCTCCTGTACAGCACTGCTTTTATTTGAGCCAAAGCCAGCAAGCCACTGGGCTCCCTGCCACCTAACAATAAGGAACACAAATTATAGCAGCAAATGGTCTTTTTAGCGTAAACAATGTTTCCAACCTTCTCCGATTCTGCTTTTTGCTAATCCATATTTACCATTTTAGGGGACTAATTCCTCTCGTTCTCCTCCTGCTATTTGCATGATTGCAGCTGTCTGTGCTGATATGCAGTGAATTACATGAACATAAGAATGAGCATATGAAAAGGATATGAAAACTACAACTGAACAAGACCCACATTACAGGACTCTCTTCCCCATTCCTGAGTACCAGACACAGACTGCCTTTGTCTCCCACACTCAGCTGATATGGCACAATCCCAAACTCATTTCACACAACAGGAATACCTCTATTGGCTTCAACACATTTCAGAGCAGAGGTAAGGAATGAAAAGTTGTCACTGCTAGAAAACAGCTTTTTTACTATGCATCAAGGAATCACTCAAAAAACAGTTTTAACTAACTTGTAGATGAATTTGAGGAGAAACAAGCTGTGCTGTACAGCCCTATCACCCCAATGCCAGGTCTTTATTTTAGAAGCTCCTAATCCTCATTACCTTTGTTGCTGACCGCTCAAAGAGACTCATTTGATCTTAGAAGTTCTTTAGCCTGGGAAGAGGCAGGAAATAAAACAACTTATTCCTGTATTAAAAGGTTTCTTTGGCCTCCTTGTTCTGCTGAATTTCAAAGGTTTCCTCCTACAGTTTCTGCTGATTTTTCCCTCTTGAAAAGACTGATACTGACAATCAAGAAAAGGAAGCAATTGCACACTCTTCTAATACTCAAAAGATATAAAGCTAAACACCTTTGTAGTAGTTTCATGTAAGATCATCTGACTATGTATGCACATGCAGGTTCTGCAATCCATGCTGGGAAGTTACACCATACTTTGCAGGGTTTTAATTGTGGAACAGCCTGAATTTCTCTGTCTTACAATAGTGTTCTCAGATATTGTTTTGGAAACTTAAAGTCCCTGATGCATTTTTTGATCAGATTTCAGCTGACTTTATGGTGATAGCAAGCTAATTCTGAAGACAGACGATTACTGACCCATAGAATAGAGGTCACTTGGAAGCCCATTTCCTGAGACATCCTTGGGATATCCTTTTCCTGAATTGCCTTACCCTCATATTAACGAGGAATTTTCACAGAACAGTGACCAAAGTCTCTTTCTTCTTGCTGCCTTTACCAACAGACCAAACGCTTTTATACTTCATGTGCTGAAATATGCGTGCACTAGGTGACTTCAAGATGAAAATGCAAGCTCAGTTAGGTGACATTACCAGAGCCACCTTAGGCACGTGTCAGCTGTACATCTATGCCCATGACATGTACATTAGGTCATAAAGGTAAGCACACTAACAGACCTATGTAGTAACATGGTGCAGCAGTATCACAATAAAATACTCTTGAAAGCCTCTGCCTCCTCCAACTTTTTACCAGTGATTTTTGGTTTGGGGAAAGGGGATTATCCTTTATTTTTAACACAGAAACAAGCCACAAATTCACATCCAGAATCTATTTTAAAAGGTCCAGTGCTCAGGAATGTTTGGATTTGGGGTTTTGACTCATCACAGAGTTATCTAACTATGGGTTACTGAAACTCAGTTTTTTTTATGGTCCTCCAGCTTTCAGAGTTTCAGGTTACATAGGTTTCCTTTGCCTCTGATTTTGAAGAGTCATCACTGACATAAGAGTACACAATCCTGTTCTGTATTGTTTCCTTTAAAAAGTGAGGAACTTTAATCACAAATAATTAACAACAACAACAAAAATCCCAATGTGACAAATTGCACATTGATGATGTTGCACTTTCTAGCTCTACTTCAGTGCTGAGTTGTAACTTTTTTTTTTCCTGTGAAACTAATGTGTATCTGTTACTTCTAGCAGTTAGTAGGTGTATTTTCAACGTAATTTAAACATACGTATCAAAATACTAGTTGTGGAAAGACTGATCAGTTGTTTACAGGGTTATATTCCTTCCAGAAATTAACATTGCCTTGCATATGTCCTTTTTACAAACATGGCAGAACTGAGAAAGCATTCCAGGACATATATATGTCACTGTAGCTGCCATCACCCTGTAACTCCACTCAGCTAAGATCCCACTTGAATCAGAAAGGGTAATGGAGTTGTTCTGATGGCACTAGAAGGTGATTGTGCAAGTGACAGAAGTCAAAACCATCATTCTTACTGAACTCTCACCTCACAACTGAGATTAAACAGAATAATTTAATTGTACCTTGTGCTCATTTAAGTGTATCTGGAAATAAAAAGGTAGGATTTTAACACCTATTCTACATTGCTGTAGTCACACGTGGGAGCTTTGGTAGCAGACAGAGATGAAATGCAGCTTCATTTTCTATCTTCCAGAGACACTAGAAAAAAAAAAAAAAAAAGAAAAAAAATCCACAATAAAACAAACTCCAACCAACCAAAAATCAAAAAAAACCCCAAAAACCCAAAACAACAACCAAAACTAAACAAAGAAACAAAACCAAAACAAAACAACAAAACAAACGAAAACCCAAAAATCACAAACAAACCCAACACATTAATTTATCCAGTAGATTCCACACAGGGAAGTAGCAATATGGCTTGAAAAAAGATTAGGCAGAAATATTACCAAACATTAAGATCCTCCAAGCTCAGAAGCTATCTCAAGATACAGTCTAAGACTGTACATGATGTCTCATTCTGAACAAGTTTGGCTCTACCCATCACCCTCTGTCAGGGTGAGGAGTCGTGGCAGCTAACTTTCTACTGTCTGTGAACAGCGAGTTGAGAGCTGTAAAGGAAAGAATATGATGGTCTATAACATTAGTTCCAAGGTAACAGACAAAGGATCAGTTTAGTGCCTTTGTTCTTAGCTGCAGTTCTGCCTGGTGTCTGAGAAATTCCTATTGACACCCTGGTCACACAGAAAAACACTTCAGGTACATATGGCACAAGTGCCATGTTCCCTTTTTATGGGTAACATTTACCTGCTGGGTTTGGTTACCCTATAAAGTGGCATTTAAGAATATTCTCAAGGGCTTTCCCCTCGGCAAAGAGGAAAAAAAAAATATACTTGTGGTTTGCTTGGCTTCTATTACAGAAAACAACCTGTTTCAGTCACACAAAAGGAAAATAGATATTTCACCATCATCTCATTGTTAGCTAGCACTGAGTTTTAAAATTCAGCAGCATGACCATACTGAAAGGAACACAAAATAAAGTACAAGAAGAACCCATGTTCTCTGGACCAACAAGTCTTGAACAGCTACAGAAAAATGGAGAAAAGGATACGAACTGAGTCTTTCACTCAGAATCAACAATAGTCAGGATTTGTAGTAAGAAGAGAAAAAGAAAAACATTTATGCAGATGAGTTGGGGTGAGGAGGGGGAGAAAATGTGAGAAGTTTGCACAAGAAAACTATAGTCGGTCATCAAAATTCTGTTTGGTTCATAGCCAAATACCTTTATTTTATTTTTCAGTTAGCAGATAAGCTCTTTTAGGAAATGATATGAGCTTTACTTTCCTACAGCTTTTAGCATAATACAAAACTAACAGGAGCAAACTGGCAGATGCAGTTTTTATCAATAAAGCTCTGCTTAGAGGAGTTGAAAATCTTTTCCTTTCATGCTTTCAAGTTCTTATTGTATACAATTGTTTTCCTCAGGGGATTATACCTGATCCCATGAAGCTTTCCCTGCCAAGACAGTCCAGCCGTATTGTGGAATAAGAGGAGACATTGATAGGCAGGGAGCACAAGGGAGATGGCGGCAGCTCTGGGCCCCGCTCTCCCAGCAGGGTTTGGCTGCTCAACCAGCAAGTTTCACCTGAGCATGGCTTAAAAGATCTGGAAAAGAGAGGCCAAATATTTTAAAAATGCAAGCCCTTTGCCATGTCTTTACGAGCCCCTCTCATCAAATAAAACAAATTCAACATTGTTTGTTTCCAAATGTTCTGGAAATGAAAATAACCTCAGTTACTGAAGCTGTGGGAGGTATAATAGATATTTTAGCTGCAATGGGATGAGAATGCCTGTTCAAAGGTTCTCTTCAAGCTGTTTACAACAGACAAATCCTCAAAAGAAAACACAGTTTGTTAACTTTCATTTGAATACATCCTGCTCCAGCCAGACAGTGCACTTAAAATGACACAGAGGTAGTAAATTGTTCTACTGATTGGTTAGCTGGAGTTTAACAGCTTGAGCTTATCAGGAAAGTGATAGGAACAAAAGTGTCGGGCATATCATTGGTCAGACAAGACCTCTTTCCACTCTCCCTGAACCTCTGAGGTGAAGGCCTTTAATTCCTCTTTGCGGTAAAAGATGTGTCATGAAAACATTGGGAGATGGACAAAGGCCACCCAGAAGGGATCTTATTCAACAAGGCCTGCATACAGCATCCTACAAAAAACCCTCTTAACGCACACTATTTCAATAGCCACAGTTGTGCATGGGTCTGTGTTTTTCCAAGCGTTTGCCTCAAAGAGTCTCTTACGAGGTAGATACAGCAGGAGATCTTGTCCTCAAGATAATTATGATATCAAGCAACCAAAAGATGATGAGAAGCACAGACTTCCTGTTATTTTGTTCTGAGAAATGGCACCCCAAGGCATTAAAATGCCCATGAAAATATGCAGGGCCAGATTTTCACAGACACTCACAGCACATGCTGTTGAATGGAGATTCAAAAGATTCAGTTCCTGTCTTCTAGCCAATCCATTTGGGCTCCTGACTTCTGGCTCCAAATTCCCTCCAGTGCTCAATGGCTTGTGCCCAATAACATGCACATGCCACTAAACCCACCATTGTCAGACAGCTACAAGCCGATCAGAAGCATTTGTACATTTGGATTTCTGTTTGACGTCACAGACAGCCTTTGAATAATTGCCTCTGAAGAAACAGGAGTAAATAACACACATCCAGTCTGGCCAAAAGCATTTTATCAATGCCAAAATCTCCACAATGTACAAGACTGTACAATGGACAAGGACAATTCCTCAAAGGCAACTATGATTGTTGCATGAATGAGTAACAAAACTCAATTAACTAATTAAATTGCCTGCCAAGAGACTAAGGAATTCAGTGTTCGAACATACACAAAATTAGGCTAAATTGGAAGTGTAGAGGTCTAGTAAGATAGGATGTCTTTACAAGAATGCAGATACCACAGGTATCAGTTAACAAGGCAGCCCCCAAACTCAAGGGGCAAAGGAGGCAACAGGTCATGAAAGAGCTGGAAAGACAGACATTTAGTACACCTCTAGTGGTGTTCTTTTACATCCTGAAATAAAAGACAGTATGGAAATCCACCAGTCGAGTACGATCTCTCTCTTGTGTTGAGTATGAAGTCAAAGATACATGTATCTTAGGTCTTCTGAGGATGTTGTTGTAGGAGATTCTACATGTGGCACCACTAATTTGAGCTTCAGGTAGAGAATCCATATGTCAGAGTTTAAAATTAGATGTGAGTTTCCTGATTTAACCCCATCTTGTATGTTCTTCTGGTTTGTTTTGGAACAATATTAAAATTGTAACTATAAGCCCTAGTGAAATCAGGTAAATAAGGGAATTAATTCTTGACCAAGATAATAGCATCCTATGATGACATGACTAGCTCAGAGGATGAAAGAAGTGCAGAGGATGTTGGTTATCCTGACTTCCGCAAAGCTTTCGACACCATCTCCTGGAATATTCTCACAGACAACTGATAAAACACAGCCAGATAAATGAGCAGTGAGATGGACTGAAAATGAGCTGCATTGCTGAGCCCAGAGCTGAGATGAGTGGCACATCTAGAAGTTAGTCACTAGTGATGTATACCATGGCTAGCATCAGTGGTTGGGGCCTGGACCGTTTTGCATCTTCATTTTGCATCAGCTGGTGGGACAGAATGTACTCTTCTCAGCTTTGCAGACGATACACAGCTGGAAAGAGTGGCTCATGCACCAGTTGTTTGTGCTGCACTAGAGGGGCACCAGGACAGGCTGGATAAATGGGTCAGCAGGAGTCTCATGAAGTTCAAGCAAGACAAGTGCAAAGCCTTGCCCCTGAGGAACACCAACCTCTTGTGCCAGAACAGGCAGGGAACTGACTAAGAAAGCAGGTTTATAGAAGAAAGATCTGGGGCTGCTAGTGAACACCAAGCTGGCCACAGGCCAGTAGAGCATCTTTATAGCAAAGACAGCGTCAGCCTCTTGGGCTGCCCTAGGATAAGCAGATGTGAACACAAATCTGGAGCACTGTGCCCAGTGCTGAGCTCCCCAGGGTGAGAGAGACACACAGGAGCAGGTCCAGCCAAATGCGATTCTAATTATTTGCAGCATGTAACAGATGAGGAGAGGCTGAGGCCATTGGTGTTCTGTAGTGTGGAGAAGACAAGGCTTGGGAGGATCTTATCAAATGTGCATAAACACCTGAAGGGAAGGATTAAGAAGATGGAGACAGACTTTTCTTGGTAATATCCAGTGACAGGAGGTAACAGGTTTAAGCTGACGTATAGGGAACTCCATTCAAACTTAAGGGAACATCTTTACTCTATGTGGCCACACAGTGAAATAGGTTGCCCAGAGAAGTTGTGGAGTCCTTGGAGAGAATTAAAACTCTGACTGGGTAGGGAGAACCTGCTGTAGATATCCCTTCTCTGAGCAGGGAAGTTGGACTAGACAATTTCTGGACATCCCTTTGGATGTCAACTCCTGTGTGAAAACATGCCAACCACAGCTAGCACCTATGGAAAACAGAGGCATCTGTGAAGTGTCAAGTTCCTGTGTCCATTTACTAAGAATGGATTTATTGTAGGTTTCACAGCTACCTTAAGGCTCTCTTCAGTTTCTTGAAGTAAATGAAACTTAGGTGCCTATATTCAAAGAGAGTCAAATCTCATGACTGATAACTGTAACATTAAACTATTAACATCCATCATGAAGGAGGTGACGAAGGTAAGCAGAAGTTTCAGTGCAGCTTTTCACTCCAATGCACTTCCACTGTCTCAAGCCTTACCAAATGTGTGTAATGTATATTTACATATGTTCACGAGCAGATCTTTGTGTACTTACATAATTTGTTTGCTATTTTTGGCAAAACCTAGGAGGTATTTGATACTTCTATTAATTTCTACCAATATTCTCCCCAGCTCGCCCCTCCTTGTACAATCCTTCTTCTTTGTTTTTGATTTTTCTCTTTTACCTTTTACTCTTCCCAGTGTGTGATTTCCAGCCAGGTGACATCTCATGATAGCCATAACACATCTGAAAACAATCCGAAGTCACAGGCCTATCAGTTCAGTGCCAAAGACAACCACTCTGTATGCAATTTGGCAGAGGCTAATCTCTTTCCATCTGTTTTCCTTTTTCTTTTCTTTTCGAGCAAGAGGTAGGGGGTATACATGATTTGAAATAGCTAAGGATGAATAAAACTCCAGAAAAAAAAAAAAAAAAGAAACCAGAAACCAGAACCTCTTCAGCTTGTTTACTGGGGTCCAGAAATGCAGAATTGCTTGTTGCCGCTGTTCTAATTGCAGACTTAGCCAACAGTGCTGTAAATCAAACCATAGTACCTAATGCAGATAGGGCTACAGACAGACTCCAAAGAGTCATTAAATCCCCCCAAACCAGCTGCAGATCTGCAGGTCTGCAAATACTGCTCCTCTTAGAGGAGGGAAACTCATCCCTAATCTCCAAAGTATCATTTAGGATTAAATTGATAGGAAGAAGGAGAGTTTAAAGGAAAATCTACTGAAGTCTGAACATTATGGTCCATGCAATGCTAGTAACAAATCCTCCATGTGCTTGTACTTTTCATTACAGATGTCCATAAGTTATTTGCTTGTTTTCCCAAGCTATTCAAGACATTCAAATGTTTTTGTATTTTTTCCCCCTCTTCCGGAAATGCCAATATGAATCATATGGACAAAATAAGCAGAGTACTCTGTTAGAGTTTCCCTTTTTATAAATGAGCTATAAAATTGTTCATTAATCAGCTTTGCTTCCCCAGGGGCCAGGCCGCATTGTTCAGATTTCCTTTTCCATTTCTGATCCCTGTTTTGTTGAGGAGATTACACACAAAAAAAAGTCACAATGCAGCAGAGCAAAAAGAATAGGCTTTTGAACACTGCCCTCCTTTCCTCAGAGGCAGAGCTAGAGTTTGGATCGGTGATGGGGAATTCTAAATTTAAACACTCCCTATTATTCATCTTTTACCTTGTAGTAACATAATAATCCTATCATGGCTCCTTCACCTCCCATCCAGAGGACAGAGTGTTCCTATCTATTTAAATTAGTCCAACAAGTCGCTTAGAACAATAAAAAGCCCTTTTTAAGGTCTCCTGGGGTAAGTATATACAACCAGAGCAATAATGAAAAGCAGAGGGAATTTACTGGGAATCAGACATTTCAGAGCTTTGCCTCCTGTTAATTTCTGAGACAGGTGTCACCTCTGAGAGCACTTGAATTTGTCTGGAGGGCATATCCTTTTAAAACAGGGCAGAAAGAAATACCCCTCCATTGTACCTGTCACTCCACAGTGTGTGCTGTTCATGGGGACAGGGTCAGGCAGCAACTCTACTGCATGTCAGATCTCTGAACATCCAGCTCTTTGCCCAGGAAAGCCAAATCTGCATCTGGTTTTGAAGATGCACAGCAGGACCAGGGTGAAGGAGTCAGCCCCAGGTGCAGTAGGTCCTCTAGCTGACTTTGCTGTGCTTTTTAGAATAAAAGGTCATGAGGCTCACACAGAAGCACTGAAACCTGGTATAAAATAGCATAGAACGAACAAAGTCCACCAGCCTGAGCATGATTATACTACCTGTAGATCTGGCCTCTAGCTGTCATAGATTGCTAACTCTCATCTGAAAACTAATGTCTTTGGCTTCTGGTGTTAGATAATTTAATACAAACTTTTCAATTCATCCTGTCCCTAATTAAAACTCGGGTTCTTATATCGCCTCTTCTGCCTTCCCTGTCTTTCACTATCTGTCACACATTTGGGGGGAGGTGACATAAGCTCCTTGCAGGGATATATTTTTAGCACAGCAGCTTATTTAACATGCAAACCAAATACATAATCAGAGTGGGGTTTTTTAAAGGGAAAGTCATCTCAAGGTTGACTTAAAAGCCAAACAGCTTTATCTCGCCAAAGTCTCAGTTAAGTGCTGCAGTGTGGAGCCTGATGTGTAAGACAAGACTGCTCTTTCCAGCAAGGATTTGTTGATCTATGATCTAATCTAGGCTCTTTAAATAAGCTTTTAAGTGTGTAACTAAGAACCCCTTTATCTGTTATTAATGTCTTGTTCTGTTATTACTGCAAGTAATTTAAATATACTAGTCATCATTGATGAATTCCTATACAGATTTCCTTCCCTCCCTCCCAAAAATATGTGAAGCTTGGTAAGGATTCCCCCCCTCACCTCTCCCTCTCTGTATTCCTCATGAGCTTGGTGGCACTCCAGCAATGTTAGCCTTATGCACATAAAACAGTGAAATGTCTGGACATGCATGCAATGTGACTCACTCACACCTAGTGAACAAGTTCTCTCATTCCAAGGCTACAGAAGTGTGAGGTTCTTGAATCACCGATTTTATTAGTGCAAACATGTTGAACTTTACTAACATACCTTTCGACTTTATTGGCATGCCTTATTTTATGTGTCTTGAAGACTTTGGCAGTTTTTCCAGTTAATTTAATTGAGATAGCATTCTGGGAAGAAAAAAAAAAAATTAAAAATGAAACAAGAGAAACCAAACTTAACAACAACAAAAAACCAACTCACAAACACAAAACCCAAAAACAACACCACAAAAAAACCCCACCAAATGAACAAACGAACACAAAACAAACAAACAAACAAACTCAACCAAACACAAAACTAACTGAATCATAAAAAGAATTTCTCCTCCTTTCTCTCATGTCAGTGGCAGCTGACCTACCTGCCACATAACCTGACTTCATTCTCATGGGGGTTCATTTATTCATATCTCAAGACAAATCTTACCACGGGTTTGATTCCAGTTCAGTCTGAACTGAGGGAAATATCTTCAGTTTCTGCTCACTGTTAGGGAAGCCCTGTGTCCTGCATGAAATGTAATGCAATACTCATTATGTAGATTTGCATTGGTTGCTCTGTCACCCAGGAAAACTGTTCTTCAAAAAGAACAAATGAAAGAGAAGTTGATGAGAAACAATTAGCTGCCTTGGGAACAGTACCTGCCAAGTCAGCTCTTAACTCCTGCATCCAGTTGCCACAGAATTTGATCAGCTCTGTAGCACATTTCATCTGACTTATCCTGTTGCATCCCAAAAGTGCTGAGCCATTTTCTGTGGACAAAAAGGAAGATATCATAAAGGTCACATCCACCCTTTCTAAATCTTCTGGACCTATGAAAAAAATGCATCCCTTGTCTTACCACTGCAATGTCAGTGGCGAGATAAGTGAACGAATATATAAAATTTAGAATCACAGTTCTGTTATTGCTTAAGTAAAAACACTGAATGAAGTGTTTTATTCTGATCTTCATCTGTCTTATCCATAATTGACTTAAACTTACAATCCTTCAGCAAGCATTACACTGATGAGAGTTTTCTGTGCTAACTAGGAAGGAGTAAGCAAGTTTTGGCTTTTCTGTTAACCAGGAAGTCTCTCTAGATAATTTCAGTACAAGGCTTCATTCCTCCCTCAAGCAAACTATTGCAAAACTGACTGAGTAGTATAAATCTGGTGCCTTATGCAAAGCCAGTGGCAGCAACTAAAAGCAGATCTAAAGCCAGTTAAACTAAAGGAACAGGTGTAGAGCACGAAGCATGCGTCAGAAAATCTTGTTGTACTATGTTTACTACACATGTCCTTATCTGTGCATGCACACATTCACATAACAGAAAACAAGAAAACATAGGTTCAAAAGTAACCTAAGTGTGACATTATCAATGCAAAAGATGCAAAGGTTTGAAATGTTGGATGCTGGCAGTGTTTGTACCCATCCTTTTGTGTATAGAGAGCCATGAATAGTGTAAAAGTAAGGCACATTCTTGGCTCTTCCTTCATAATCCTGAGTGTTGAAATTGTAGCATAAAGACTCCTATCACAATTCAACATCCCACCAAACTGTGATATGTCAAAATCCAAACAAGAAATCACTGAAACTATAAATTCCTTCGATGAATGTAACTAAGTCTGATGTTGAGGAAAGATAGTTGAGATAATTCCATCCCAATACATAAAATCTAACTAGTAGATAATATAATATGGGTTACAGCATGCAACCCTGAAGCAAGGCTAAAAGACCCAAGGATGCAGTTAATTCCTTATGACAGTCAGCAGAAAAAGCAAACTCTGTACCAACTCATCTCCCCTTCTCTTTCCATGTCCATTTTACAACTGAAAGAGGTCTTCTTCAATGTCCTCCTGTTCTCATTAATGACTTTATTTATTTATTATTCCTTGCTCTGTTAACAATCTTTGTAATGCAGAGGGTCTTGCTGGAAAAAAAAAAATTACCTGGAGCCTTCACACCATTTGCATATCATTTTAAATACATTTACATGGCATTTTAATCAAGGAAAATGCAAACGCATAGTTGCAACATTTTATTTATAGGGTTCTTGTAAGATATTCAGCAAAACATACAGACAAAATATGACCTCAGGGCTGAAGAGGAAATAACATCAATGAGGAACTGTTAGTATGCTTTGAAAAGCCATCTTATTAATGTTCTGCTTTACAAACAACTGTTATTGTTTGAGGCTACTTGGGAACTTTCGATGTTTTGATTTAACCAGTTTTATTCTAGACAAGTCTGCCTACAAGTGGCTCACACAGAGCACGTATGACTTACTTAATTCTGGATGTGATCTGGCAGATATCTGCTGGGACACATGTTCTAACTCACGAGTGAATTCAGTGCACACATTATTAGCAGATCTCACATGAAACTCATCCTGAGTATTTTCTGCTGAAAATAACGCTGAGGATAATCTGACATCTCTTGCATCTCCTCAAGTTGCCATGGTGTGGTTAGTCTAGCTACAACTCAGATTTCCTTAAGATATGCAGCCGGTAAGAAAGAAGGGTCACAACAATAAAGCTGGACAGAATAAAAGATGCCTCACACCACATGAGTTATCACCCACAAGTCTTCCCACCCAACCCTTCCCAACAGCTGCAGCAGAAAGAAAATCCATTCCTCATGCCAAGAACACAACTACACCAGTGTCTGACTCACCTTTATCACCCAACTTGAGGAATGGGATCATCTGCTGAGAAGGAAGTTATATGGGAGCTCATCGATATCTGGAAAGGTGGAAATGGAGTACAGATCCCAGAAATTAAGGAGTTCTTCAAACATAAGCAAATTCTCTAATTACAGATAAAACAATAATACTTGAGGAATTTTCTAAGAGCATGCTTTAGAAAGTCAAGCGCTGCCAGAATTAAATCTTTGAGTAGAATCTTACTCCCTTTAGACATTTACATTCTGAAAATCTCTATGAGAACTTGTGACAGAAATGAGACCTGACTGGACACTAGATTTTAACTCCATGAAAACTATTCACATGCCTCATCCACAAAGTTAAAGCCGGAAATGTTTGTAGAATTAAAATCCTGAGACAAATTTCTCCAATATATTTTCCAAAATGTGACGTTCTTCAAATGTAATACATCCATCTGATTTCTTCCCAGGCCTCTGGAAGCCAGAGAAGAAGCTAAATGAAATTGAGAATTCTTCTCAGCTTAAAAATAACTCAGAAATAAGACTGCAGAAACTCTCACTTTCAATACATTCTGTCTATCTTGAACAATGAATAAAGTGTCTGCTTTGCCTGAAAGGAAAGAAACAAATATAAAATAGTGCAATTATTGATGGCATACTAGGTATGAAGGTGATGATTTCAACATGCAAGTGCCATAAATATCTGCTCGAATCTAAAGAGATTTAATGGATATTTGTAAAATGTTTAGTGATTCCTAGGTGAAAAACCCTTTTGAAGTGCTGTTATTGTTGTAGAAAATAGAAAGGTCACAGTTACACTGAAGCAGAGGAATAGAAACTACAGGAATTATGTGAGAAAAATAACAAAACCCACTGTGATACTTCAAAAAGCAGTGCTTCTGAAGCCAGCACTTACTGTTCCCAAGACGTTCCACATCTTTTTATCCCAATCTTCACAAAACATCAGCATTTCAGGTTTATATCTTACTCACATGACAGATATTGTGTAATCAAAAATCTCTTTCAGGGCAACACAATAAACAAAACTGTTAACACACAATGTGAGTTTTGCTTAAGGGCGTTAAGGACAGCAATAACATCAGGAGAAAAATCTATTCGGGCCTACACTGGTCTCTCAAGAAGGGAAATAAGACCTTCCTTCCTTTTTCTGGGAGATATAGGGCTTCTCAGGTGAAGTAAAGCAGTCCTGGTACCACCGAGGGAGTCTGTGGGATGCACTTTTTGTATGCTTATCATTCAAAGCTCGTTAGTGTGGGGGAACAGAGAGATTGTGAGAGAAGAATGTGCAAGGTAGAGCCAGANCTCAAGGTGTGGCCTAACCAGAGTAGAGCTTTTGGGTAACGATGAAAGTTAAAATTGTCTTCTGTGTGGGGTCTGGGTTTTTGTTTTGTTATAGTTTTGGTTTATGGTTAGAGATTTTGGGTTGTTGTTTTTTGGGGGTTTTTTCAGTATAATTTTCTAGTGGGAAACCAGAGCTTTTAGAAATGAAATGTTATGAACGAAGCTCATGACTGTGTCAGTACCACATTATCCACCTTTACTGACATGTTTTCACCTTAAGGAACAACTCAGCAATAAGTATGTCTGGAGTTCAACCCTACATGCTGATGACTGGAATGTCACTATACTCAACAGCTTATTTGCAGCTATTAGGACACTATTCTTTTCACAGCTGAATTATTCATTCCCAGATAAACTACATGAACAACCTTCACAAGCATAGGTTGAGAGTTTTTCTTTCTGCTGAGGGGAAGCCTCCATCCAGGTATCATAATGCAGCAACTGATGGTAGGGATTACAAAAAGAGCCACGGCAAGAAAATACACCAGTACTTTCTGAAACTGCTTTTTACAAGTTACAAGCCACCTTTAAGGCTGGAAGATGCCTGGAAGATACCAAGTGATTAATTAAAAAAAATTTAAAAATAATGTCATTATCTGGGGATTTTTTGCTGAAAAACACACCAGTGGCAGAGTTTGGGGGGAAAAAAACCCAAGCAAATGAACAAACAAACAAACAATAAAACCTAACAAAAAAACCCCAATCTGGGGTTCCATATATTTTTGAGTGGAATAAAAATTTATAGGAGGCGTGATTCAATTCATCCCCAAGCTAGCATTTCAAACCCAGTGAAAGTCCATAATTATGACTGAGCTTTATAATCTCACGCAAAATGAAAAAAAAAAGTACAGACTGAGTGGACAACATAGCACTGTCAACACCCACTATTTTATTAACTATATTGCATGCTTTTCTTCCAAATCCCAGCTGCAATGGTCATGTCACTGCATCTGAAGGTCAGATTCCAAAATAATTTCTTACCTCTGTTTACAAGTGCAGCTTGAAAGCATAAGGCAGTGGAATCCCATCAAAAGTGGAGAAAACACCAAACAAGATCCTATAAAACCATACTGTTTTAAAGCCTCTCTCAAAGGCAAAGACAATCTCATGGTTATTATTAATAACACTACATCAGTGTAGATCAAACTTAAGGACAAAACTGCATTTTAAGCTGTGAAAGGTCACACTAGTCTTGATACCTGTACTTGTCAGGTTTATTTATATTTAATGCCAGCCTGACTGTAACTTATAAAGAGCATCTATATATTTTTCCCAAATAAAAAGGTGAATGCAATTTTGAGATTTATATAGAACAGGGAAAAAATAATGAAAGAATGGATAAATCTTTGTGATTTATGAGAATAGGTTTATAGTTTAAAGTTACCTCCGTGATATGTAGTCTAAAATGAGCTGCACTAAAATCCAGAATAAAATGAACTTTATATCTGTTTTTTTTCTGCAAGTAGTCAAAAAAACAAACCAAACCAAGCCAAAACAAAAACCCCAAAGCAAAAAAACCCCAAACCAAGCAACAGAGTTTATTATACAGTTACTGTTTGATAAACAGTGTGTGATATGAGTTTGCTCTGAAACCTTAGTGCCTGAGAAAAAAGGTTGGCTTCTTCAGGCTTACAATAAAAATGTGAAATATCATGAAATAGGCAGAGGGAGGATTTGCAACATCAACAGATTAACCTTTATCCTGTAAAGGCAGAAGTAAGCAAACAAAAGGGACAAGTCTGCTATCAATAGCATTGGGATGATGTGAGGAAGGTCACATTTGTTAGAATGTCCATTTCTACCCCAACATGAAATATGTCAAGTACAGGATCACGTACCTTGAGGAGCAGTAATCCTGCTTGTGATGGATCATTCTTTCTGCTTCTTGAGTGAAAAGCTGGACTTTCAGGAGTTTAAAAAAAAAAAAAAATCAAAATTAATTAATGCATGTACAGCTCAAGAACTGGGACCAATCTCACTGTAAGTGAAGTATGAGGAACTATTGAAAAGTTATGGAAAAGTCGCTTGTTCCAAAACACAACAATAATTCTGAATGTCTCAAACAAATCTGTCAATAACAAGCAGGTAGAAGACAAACACAGGATATTTTTTCTTGCCTTTTACACATTCGGTTATGAAGTTACAATTTCACAGAACCTTAGAATGATTTCAGTTGGAAGCAAACTTAAGGATCATCTAGTTCCAACCACCTGCCTTGGACGTGAGCATATATGTTGGACTTTATGATCTCAAAAGTCTTTTCCAACCTGATTAATACTGTGATTCTGTGATGTCCTGCTAGACCAACCTGATCTCCTTCTATGATCAGGTGACCCGCCTGGTGGATGTGGGGAGGCCTGTGAATGTGGTTTACCTGGACTTCAGCAGGGCCTTTGACAATGTCCCCCACAGCAAACTGCTGGCTAAGCTGTCAGCTCGTGGCTTGGANACCTGAAGGGTGGTTGTGGCCAGGAGGAGGTTGCTTTCTTCTCTCAGGCAACCAGCACCAGAACAAGAGGACACAGTCTCAAGCTGTGCCAGGGGAAGTTTAGGCTCGAGGTGAGGAGAAAGTTCTTCACCGAGAGAGTCATTCCCCACTGGAATGGGCTGCCCAGGGAGGTGGTGGAGTCACCGTCCCTGGAGGTGTTCAAGGCGGGTTTGGACATGGCACTTGGTGCCATGGTCTAGTCTTGAGGTCTGTGGTAACGGGTTGGACTTATGATCTTTGAGGTCTCTTCCAACCTTGGTGATACTGTGATACCAGATTGCTCAAGGTCCCATTCAACTTAGCTTTGAACACTTTCAGAATTGAAGCCCCAACAATTTCTCTGGACAATCTGTTCCAGTACCTCGCCAGCCTTGTGCTTCTTAATGTCTAACCTAAATTGAACTTCTTTCAACCTGAGGCCATTACTCATTATCCTATCACTACATACCTTTCTAAAACCTCCCTTTACTTTGTGATGTTCTGAACAAACACTGGGTTTATTCTGTAATTTTTCTGAATTTCTGAAATTAATAATTTTTATCTTTTTCCCAAAATTTTACTTGTTTCAAGGGTTGAGGGTTTTTTTGACAGGTATTTTGATATAGATGTTCACTTCCTACGCTTTATATTTGCTCTGATGTAAGTGCTATCCCAGAGAATCATAGAATGGTAAGGTTGGAAGGGACCTCAAGGATCATCCAGTTCCAACCCCCTGCCATAGGCAGGGACACCTCCCACTAGTACAGGTCACTCAAGGCCTCCTCCAACCTGGCCTTGAACACCTCCAGGGAGGGAGCAGCCACAACCTCCCTGGGAAACCTGTGCCAGTGCCTCACCACCCTGACTGGAAAGAACTTCCTCCTAACATCCAGTCTAAATCTTCCCTCTGCCAGTTTAAACCCATTGTCCCTCATCCTGTCATTGCAAGACCTTGTCAATAGTCCGTCCCCAGCCTTCCTGTAGGCCCCCTTCAGATACTGGAAGGCTGCTATAAGGTCTATTTTTCTTTTGTTTCTGTAACATGGTCCAGTTCTTTCCAAGATCTCCAAACCAAAACGATGGGCTATGTCACAGCTAAGAAAGCAGCTGAAGTCATGCATTGTGAAGAAGAACAAAAGGTGAAATATACCAACTGAAAAAAAGCCTAAAATACCTTCATGTATCTTGGTATCTATATTTGCTAGAAATACCTAATTTGTTTAATAGTTCAGTGTGATCATATTGGGATGTTTCTCTTCACTTGCTTAAAGAATAGTATTAGACTTCTTACAATACAAAACGTTAAACTCAAGTTTATGATGTCATATATCATGTACTTGTGCACACAAAGCTCATGTACATGTGCACACAAAGCTCATGTACATGTGCACACAAAGCTTCTATTTCAGTTAGACTTTAAGAAAAATTAAACATGTCTAAACCCTCTTTTAATTAGTTTTCCTGAATTCTCTTCAGAAAGAGAAAATGTTATCACCAATATTTGAAAACCATCACTTAATGCTGTATCATACAACACCATACATTTCCAGACCTTTCAGCACTTACACAGCTGTTATTTGTGGCACTAGCTACTAGTTTTATAGGATGATTATCAGAAAGGGAATAAGAGTTGGGCTTTTTTTCTTGCTACTCTCTGTTCAGATATAAGAGTTAGACAAAAGGAAAGTGTTCCCCTGCCTTTGCTTAGTTTGGGTTGTTTTTCTTTCAGATTCTCTTCTATGGACTCCCACTGAAAATGTCTGTAGGGAGCATTTGTTAAGACTAAACTGACAGGTTACTGGTGGCCTTTGTCTTCCTGTTTTTAGCTATTTTAATTCTTCTGCTATGTCAAACACCACAATATTCTTTCCATATTTATATACTGGTGTCAGGTCTCATAAAGCTACACAGCACTGAACCAGAAGTCAGTTATCTCTTAACAGCTTTCCAGTATCAAGCACACAAGTAAGACAGATCCAAACAGAGCATAATGCAATGCTAAGTGAATTTTAACAGTAAATAAGAGATGGGAAGCCTTCTCTCTCTCTGTCTGTCAAAAAAAAAAAAAAAAAAAGTATCTATTATATAGAATATTAACAGAAAAGATAATTATTCTGATTTAACAAATCATAAGCAGTGACATATTTCAACATCAGCAGGCAATCATTAGCATGTAGGTCAAGTTATCATAGGAGAAAGGAAAACAGATAAATTCTTTGAAAGAAACAGTCTGATACTAGAATCACAAATTCATATGTGCCAATAAATCACGTGACAAGAAAGATCAAATGCTCACAAGCACAGGTTACAGAAGCAACATGGAAGAGATATGCTCTTGGTGATAATTAAGAACTGAAACAATCACATTATAAATATTCATTATAGAAAGATAGCTTCACTCCTTAGCAAACATTTCCAGGTTGCAAATGTGTAATTGACTTCACTCTCTTCCTTGTTATGAAGGATGAAAGACCACAGCATCTGTTGTACTACACAATTGGTCTGTTCATAACACTGAGAAGTTTGGCACTTAAAGGTGAAAATATCAAGAGGCTTTTCTCTCATTATTTATTTCTGCAGGTCTATAAAACTGAAAGGATTAAAACTTTAGATCTATTGATTACAAGCCTAGGGAAAAGACTGGAACTGGTGCAGTTAATACCCAGTTTCTTTTTAAAGAGAACGTCACAAAGACTTGTTCTCCCTACAGAAATGAGAAATAAGAGGATCTGGCTGGAAGAAGATCTCCAAAAGTGGAGGGTAAATCTTAACACAATCAACTTTTTGGAGGATTTCTATTCCCATGGTGAGAAAACAGCAGAGGTGTTAATTGTGAGCTACAGTTCAATACAAAGACCCCACAAAGCACTTGGCACTTGGGTTTTTGTTTCTCATGAAAGGCCCTTTTTTTTTTTTTTTTCCCAAGCTAAAAATTCAATCTCCAACCCCTCTGTTCCACTCAGAATTCATAGTTATACCTAATCTGCCTCTTTTCTGGCTCACTTACAGGCCCCGTTGGCAGGTAGTGAATGCAAAATCATTTTAATGGGGGAACCCCTGGGAACGGGAGCAAAAGTTTTGAGCATTTACCATTTGACAATGACATGCAGCCAGCTGTTAGAGGAAATAGGTCTCCGTCACTGCAGCTCACTGCAACGAGACCATTTGCATGGATATTTTCAACTCAGCAGTCTCCAAAAGAAGAAACTAGATCATCCAAACAACAAAAGAACAGGACTGGTCTGGACAAGGAAGCTTCCTGAGGACATATGGTACTTATTAAATCCATCGCACAAGGAGAACTCCATCCCCAGTTTGAGAACCACAGACAGTTGATGCCACAAGCAAAGTGAAGACCAAGAGAGGCTGATGGCCCAGGTAGGAAGGTAAAGCAAATAAAATAGTTCTGAATGGTAGCAAGTAAAGCTGCCACACAAGGACATTTTGATATGTTGGACAGTATAAACAAATGTGAATTTAATTTGGATCTAGCTCAGAGTACATTTTGGGCAACAAAGGCAGACAGTAATTCCCATCTTTGCTATTACTTCCCATCTCCAGAACAACAGCTCTGAGTGATGATAATTGGTGAGAAATTTAAAGATTGAATTAATTTATCTCCCACCGAAATCAATAAAAATCTCTCCTCATCTTCAGAGGAAGCTAGATTAAGCCATTTATTAGCATGAGAATCTGCTCAAAACAATCCTATTAGAGAACAATTAGAAAAACTGTAAGGAACTGGAGAACAAACTGAAGAATAAGCACCGTGGTTAAGAAATAACTATTTTACAATATGCATCATTCTTCCATTGATACAAAAGGCAGCCGCAATGTCCTACTTCACATTTGTTTCTTCTCACTCATTCAAGTGACCATTGCTTCTCAAGATACCTGTTTATCTTGTTTTCCTCCACTTTGGTGCTCTCCATGGAATTGCTTCACAGCTGTCTGATGTAATACAAGCATTATTTCCAATGCAGTGTCTCCTAAAACATCTGTCTTTAAAATCCTGTGTTTGTTTAGGTGTGGAGTTTTCTAAAGGAAGGTAGTGTTTTTTAGAGTTGAATTCTCCTGATTTCCTTTGAAAAAAAATCACTGTTGTGAGTGAATAATTGTGTCTCTGTGGGCACACTATCTAGGAACACACAGTCTGAGGGTATCTGTTCAGTTTCATAGCACAAAGTGCCTATATGGTTGTTCTGACCAAGGGCTGTACTCTCTTTTCACAGTCAAGATTTAGAAAGAGAAGTCAAACAGACAGGATGTCTAGAAAGGTTCCCTTTCTGCTGGGCCAGGGAAGAGAAGAAACACTCACCAGGTGGATATTAGCTGGGAGAGGGAGGCACTAGTAGGTCAGTGGTAAAAGCAGCTACTTGTGTTTCTTCATCCTTGAAGGTTTTCAAGACCCCAATGGACAAACCCCCGAATACTGCATGATATCATAGACGAGACTGTGACGCTATTACTTAAGTTGCTAGCAACTCCAGTGGAGTCAAACAATCCTTTAGTCCATGCCCTTCCACAAAGAAGAACCATAATATTTATGCTATTCGTAACAGGTCTGTAGTTCACATTCTGTAAGATTTTCTCTGTGGACTAATGAAGACCCAACCCAACAGCTGCTGCTAGTAGCTTATCCTGGTACACAGCTGAGACTGCTAGAGGGAACAGAGTAGAAAGTTGACTCTACATATCTTGCAGGCTATGCTTCAGACACAGTCATGTTTGCCTTATTCACAGCATCACGGGGCTCTTGGCTTAAAGCCAATTCATAGTTAGTTATAACTCTAAGCTAGAATTTTCCTTCAGAGTTGGAATCAGCCCATATTAGTTGGAATCAGCCCATATTCTTACACCAAATACTGAAGCAGTATCCTGACTTTTATAGAATCATAGAATAAGAAAACGTATGATGTAGGAAGGGACCTCTAAAGGCCATACAGTCCAACCCCCACTATAGTGAGCAGGGACATCTTCAACTATATCAGGCTGCTCAGAGCCCTGACCAACCTGACCTGGAATGTTTCCAGGGATTTAACTTTTCCAAGCCACATCTTCACCTCTTCAGATTATTTTGACATTGAATTTAGTTTTAACAAAATTAAATCCTCCATAAGTCTAGCAATCCTTCTATTCAAGTCCTTATAACATTGACAGGTATAGACTTATGTAAGAAGTAAGGAGCTTTTATTTTCTGAACCTCTGTGCTAACCTCCTTTCTCCTCATTTCAAGTCTATTTCCTTCCTCCCTCCCTAAGGCATCTGCAGAAAGAAGGTAAAGAACAAGAGGAGAAGGAAGGCTCCAGACAATCCAGCAGTTGGACAGGGGATTTAATATTGGTAAGGGCCAAAAGCAGTAATGAAGATATAATAGGATAGAGAACTGTGACTTGAAAAGCGGAATGCTGCATAAGGCAGATGACATCACAGCTTTGCCTTTTTCCTGGAGTTTCAAATGTGACATTTACATGTCTAAATGCTCCTGCACGTGAAGTAAATTATATTATGATCATGACATTGTATCTTGCAGATCAAAATAAGGTGATAGAAAAAACAGTATCTGATACTGCTGTCCCCTGCAAAAGCCTTCTGGCTGAGCTCAGCCCATTCTGATGGCACCTATCAATCAGTCTACAGTGTCTTACCAATGTACAATTTTCCAATGTTCTCCTTGTATGCTCAAACCCAGAAACTTTCAACTTAATGACTTAATTACCCATTCGGATAATATAAATACAGTACTTTGGCTGCTGAAAAAAAAAAATATTCAATTTTCTCTGCTGGCAACATATCTAAGTATAAAGCAATTTGCAGTGAGGAAAAATCAGCCTTATTATGAATGGATCCAGAAATCTTGACGACATTCAGTTGCTTTTGAGTGCTTTCAATTTTATGGTATTACCACTGATGCCCCCTTCCTAACTGTGTAAAGTTCCTTTTAAGACAATGCCAGAATCAAGGCTAAAGCCAGTAGCCTTTATGGAAGGGTTTTAGAATATACATATAAAAATACATACCTGTATATCTATATAACTCAAAGTAGGAACTCTGCATTTTGGAATAGAGGTTAATTGTCCAACTGGAAATCATCCAGGGCTCGAGTTGAAGATGGATGCAGCTGACCTTGGTTCTGGTCAGTAGCACACAGGAAAAAAGAATGCCTAATTAAAAATAAACAAACAAACAAATCACAGTTTACTCCTTCTCCATTAAGTATTCCACTTTCATGCTAATTTAGTGGCATTAATTGTCAATTCAACCACCCTAGCCTAACCTAGGGGAAAAAAGGATCACAGAGATGTAGGCCTCTAGAAACCCTGAAGTAAAGGTTTAACTACATTTCTTGTTAATATCTGTCAAGGAAAGTAAAACATCTTTCCTATTTTCCACTCTATTCAGCACTGAGAAGGACACAGGATTCTTTTTTTTGCCTTCACTAGAAACTGAGTTTGTTCTCACCACCCTAGCTAGGATTGACCTACTTAGACAGTCCATGAAATATACAGCATATATAGCATTATTGCCAGGGGCATAGTTTTTCTCTACAGCAAAGAATCTCTTCGTGTTACAGGAGTGTGCTAAAAGGCATCTGCAAAACCTCAGAGAAGGTAAACACAGAAATCCAGAGAAAACAATAAACTTTGCATATAATTACAGAAGTGCTCAACATTTCTATTTTTTTACTGGTGGGGTGTGGGGGAATAATTTTAAAACCAGGAAGGAGGAAGATTTCTGCAGTTTCCAGACCAGAGGATCATTTTCCACTTAATTTAAATAAGATTTGTAAGCTTGCCCTGGCACCTAGCACTAACAATACACTCAAAACATGAAGGCATCTTCTCGCTTTTCACAATGACTTTTTCATAGCAGAGCCAGTGTAAAAGAATGACAATATCACATCCCTGCTGCTAGCTCTTACTCATTCTACCAGTGCATTACAAGCATTTGGCAGCCATCCAGCAAGCCAGAACTGAAAATTATTTAGCTGAAAAATAAAAGTAGAGGAGTTTGCCAGTTTCTTTTTAAGCCTAAACAATTCCCCAGTCAGGTTCACCACTTCCTTGTTCAGGAGCTTGTGCTAGAACAGAAGTCATTAACACAAGGGCAAAGACTACATGGGTTGTATTATATAGCCAACCCCTAGCTGCAGCCTCAGAATCCCAAAAGACACATCAGCATGTTTTGAGGAATAGGTTGGTGGGATTCTGTCACTGAATTCAAACCTGGTCTCACTCACACTAGCTGCACACCAGTAAGCTGCTCTCAGTTTTCATCCCTGTAAGGGAAAAATCAAGACCAACGAGTTAATGAAATGTTGGGTGAAGAATCAGCTAAACATGTCAAAGTGACACAAAAATTATTGCTCCCAGAAGAGAAAGAATCAAGAGTTCACTAGAAATGGCATATGGCTGGTGATCATTACCAACAACTGATGGGGAAAGAAAAAAAAAAAAAAAAGAGAGTGAGAAAAGAGGAAAAATTCTTCTCCCACCCCACAATTTAGTCAGACCCTTTCCTGGTTATCTGGCTATCACTGTAAATGATGAATTATGTACATTATAAAAAATTCCAAATGACAGTCCCTCTAGTTCAGGTTTATTTACAGCATTTTCAAAGATGTGGACAACTGAGGGAGCTTCCATGTAGTGAAACCTCACTATTATTGACTAGTAAAAAGTAACGTCAGATGATTCTTAGCCACACAGATCAAATCCAAATCTCACCTCTTCTTAAATGTCGCTCTGCTATCATCCTTCTCTTCATGAATGTTTCTTTCCACATCTATTCACTAAGCATAGTTCTGCAATTAATTTTTCAGGGTTTTTGATCATGTTCTTCTTATATAGTGCATCTTTCTGTAAGAAAGAAGCTTAAAAGGGTTTACAGATACCAACATTCTACAGCATAGGCCTTGAATTCAAATACCTAATAGACTGTTAGATGATTACCAAATGAAAAAAGAGAAAATGGAGCCTTCTCTCTGTATAACCTGATTACTAGATAGAACAGATAGAGAGTGAAGCAAGATGAATTTTAATTTGCCATAGACATGCTCTCTTTTGGATCACAGTCCTTATATTAAGAAATCAAAATAGATTTCAAGTGGATAATCCAACTCTGATGTTTGTCATCTTCTTATCAAAGGTCAGTTCCCTATTGATGTAAAGCAGCTGATTTGTGTTTCATAGCATAATACTTATCTGCATCAGTGAAGGATCTGTAAACACAGTGAGAATAGTCTTTCAGTTAAGATTCTAGTCTAGAAATGAGAAGCTCAGAGTTTTGTTCCCAGCTGTGCTATCACTTTTCTGCATGAACTTTAAATGCACATCCCCTCAGTCCAAACATCTCTTTCTGCTTTACAAAGTCAAAACAAAACTTGTCTGGAGAGTGTATTTAAATGGTAAGCCACTTGAGGCAAAATAAACAATCTTTTTTATCAAAGTAGTAGAAACATAGTACTCATCCATTTTTTCTTCAACTCCTTATCTATTCTCTGTACCCTAGTCCAAGAAAACTTGTGATTTATGCTGGGATTCTGTCCACCCCAAAAGGATTCTAGTGAAACTGTCCAAAAACCTGTCCCCAAGTTATTTCCTAACCTCTGAACCACAGAAGACTTCAGAATCACTTCATGGAAATAATGACATTTGTGTTTTCCTCAGTGTTTCCTTGTCAGGTAGCACCTCAAGTACCACAGTATCACAGTATAAGCAAGGTTGGAAGAGACCTCAAAGATCATCAAGTCCAACCCGTTACCACAGACCTCAAGACTAGACCATGGCACCAAGTGCCACGTCCAAACGTGCCTTGAACACCTCCAGGGATGGTGACTCCACCACCTCCCTGGGCAGCCCATTCCAGTGGGGAATGACTCTCTCGGTGAAGAACTTTCTCCTCACCTCCAGCCTAAACTTCCCCTGGCACAGCTTGAGACTGTGTCCTCTTGTTCTGGTGCTGGTTGCCTGAGAGAAGAAAGCAACCTCCTCCTGGCCATAACCACCCTTCAGGTAGTTGTAGACAGCAAGAAGGTCTCCCCTGAGCCTCCTCTTCACCAGGCTAAACAATCCCAGCTCCCTCAGCCTCTCCTCATAGGGTTTGTGCTCGAGGCCTCTCACCAGCCTCGTTGCCCTTCTCTGGACACGCTCAAGCACCTCAATGTCCTTCTTAAATTGAGGGGCCCAGAACTGGACACAGTACTCAAGGTGTGGCCTAACCAGTGCAGAGTACAGGGGGAGAATGACCTCCCTGCTCCTGCTGGCCACACTATTCCTGATGCAGGCCAGGATGCCATTGGCCTTCTTGGCCACCTGGGCACACTGCTGGCTCATGTTTAGGCGGGTGTCAATCAGCACCCCCAGATCCCTTTCTGTTTGGCTGCTCTCCAGCCACTCCGACCCCAGCCTGTAGCTCTGCATGGGGTTGTTGTGGCCAAAGTGCAGCCCCCAGCACTTGGATTTGTTGAAAGCCATCCCCTTGGACTCTGCCCATCTGTCCAGGCGCTCGAGGTCCCGCTGCAGAGCCCTTCTGCCCTCCAACCCACCAACATCTGCCCCCAGCTTGGTGTCATCTGCAAACTTGCTGATGACTGTCTCGATGCCCTCGTCCAGATCATCAATGAAGATGTTAAAGAGGATGGGGCCCAGTACTGATCCCTGGGGGACACTGCTAGTGAGCGGCCTCCAGCTGGATGTGGCACCATTCACCACGACTCTCTGGGCTCGGCCCTCCAGCCAGTTCCTAACCCAGCACAGAGTGTTGCCATCCAAGCCATGAGCTGACAGCTTAGCCAGCAGTTTGCTGTAACATGATCATACTGTAGAACATGTTGAAAGTAGAACATGTTCAATAAATACAACTCGCTACCTTCTGATGCCAGTTAGATCTTCTTCACTCCTGTCCTAAGGCACTCCAGTGAGTATCTAAGCTCTTCCAGAGAGCCTTCGCAACTTAGCTATTTCTTCCCTCTGTTCATATTTTCAGCTTGTTCAAATACCTGTTTTCCTTTCATCTCCAAGATTTAAACTAACAAAAACCATATCCCTCAGGCATAATTTAAAGTTTAAATTCTCTCAGAATCCCTTAGTTAAAATAATAACATTGTTCCCTTATGAACTTCTTGCCACTATGTCACAGAATCATAGATTTGTCAGGGTTAGAAGGGACCTCAAGGATCATCTAGTTCCAAACCCCTGACATGGGCAGGGACACTTTCCACTAGATCAGGTTGCCCAGAGCCACATCCAGCCTGGCCTTAAAAACATCCAGAGATGAGGCTTCCGTCACCTCCCTGGGCAACCTCATTACCCTTATAGCAAAGAACTTCTTCCTAATGGGAATCTTCATTCCTGGAGCTTGGATTCATTCCCCTAGTCCTGTCACCACCCAGCACCCTGAAATCTCCCTCACCAGCTTTCTTGTAGGCCCCCTTCAGATACTGGTAGGCCACAATAAAGTCTTCTTGGAGCCTTCTCTTCTTCAAATTGAATAATCCCAACTCTCTCAGCCTGTCCTCATAGAAGAGGTGCTCCAGCATTCTGATCATCCTCATGGCCCTTTGATAAAAACTGATCCCACCAAAGAAAATGGATAATGCAAATACTCTCAGCAGCATTGACGAAGGAATTACTATGCCAAACACAATTACTACAACTCAGTCTATGAAAAGAAAAGGCAGTGAATTCAATTCCAGTTGCTCATAGGCCCAAAAAAGAAGCTGTATTCAGCCTGAGATGAGGAAAATCTACTTAAAAAGTATGCAACTGTTCTGAAGGGAGCGGCATGCAAAAAGATATATGAAATAGCTTGTGCTGCTGGTCCAGGGCTGCAGTGATTAATGAAATCACTGTAGTGATTAATGAAAACACATTCAAAACTCAAGCAAGCAAGGAAATTAAATAAACCATACCAAGATCTGACAAATCTTCCAAACATTCACGTGAATGAACATGCACGCAATCAGGTAGCAGAAATATAATATCAGAGAAGGAGATCTCAAGTTTCCTGAAATCTAGTAACCTTAAACTATCTTTCTACATGAGTCAGAAAAGGATTAGGAAATTTTGAATGCTAGGTTTGTATTTGTGGTACTTTTCCTTCTGGCAGGGCCAGGGAGAAATCCTTACGTCGAACTTCCAAGATGAAGTTATCTTCTCCGTTTTATTTCTGTTATTCTTCCTCCTTTAGCCTGAGAGAACAAAGCCCCTCCACTAAAGCATTTACAACGCTGCATTAGAATTAGAAAAGAGCAGATTGCCAGACAGTCTTGGTAAAAGAAAAAAAAAAAAAAACCACTAAGATGAAAGTGATCTACATGGAGCAGATTGTTAACAATCAGCTGGCCTGAACTTGTTCACACAGAAATAACTACATGGTATGGAAAAGCAGGCAAGGAAATTGCAGAAAAAGATGCTTAAAATGTTTGCATGGAGAAAGGGATAAAAATGTGTTAAATTATCTGTTTGGAACTGCTCCCTGATTTCAGCACTGCAGTATGTTCTGTGTGTTGAGTAGGAAAAGTAATTACGCTTCCAAAATAATTCATACATACCTCAGTAACCTCGCACTAATCTGCAAAAGCTGAAAATCAAGCTGAGATTTCACGACAGGACAGGTATAAATAGGGAAAGTATTTAGTGACTGTAATGATTAGCTATACCACCAAGGATAAATGGACAGTGGAGCTTTAGGAATTTGCTTCCAGTTGTGCAACATCTTATACAATCCACCAAGTATCTATGGAACAATAGAACAAACACACTTTTCTGTGATTCCTTTTGACAGAGTTAAACTCAAATCAGTTGCCCAAATGTCTTGGGGTTTAGATTACCCACAAAATATTATCCGCAACTCCAGTTTTGAAAAATGACAAAAGATTCCAAGGAGGTGAAGTGGCAGCCCAGCAGGTGAAGTGCAAGACCTGACTCATCCTTCTAGATGTACCCAGAAACAACAGCAACTTAGACTTTTGCAGAAT
Source organism: Ramphastos sulfuratus (assembly GCA_013399055.1). NCBI lineage: Eukaryota > Metazoa > Chordata > Aves > Piciformes > Ramphastidae > Ramphastos > Ramphastos sulfuratus. Next base: position 171,738 of record WBNM01016474.1, on the reverse strand, counting down.
AGTTTAGCTTAATGAGGTGATAAAAGTTAAAAAATGGATTGCTGTTTTTTAGAAATAACAACAAACTCAACTCATTGTAGCTTAGCACATGCTCCTAAGCACAATGCAGCCAGGTGCAGCTCTAAGGAAATCCACCCTTTTCACAGAGGAAAGTACATATGATTAAACCTAGAAATAAAACTGCATGAACAGTATTTTAAGTGGGAAAAAATATTTGCATTCAGCTAATAAGACTAATGCAATTTTTATGGACAACCAAAAATCTCTTTCTTTTCTTCTCTGATAGAGCTTACTTCTCTCCAGCTGTCTAATGCTTAGTCTAAATACTTCATTAGGAGTATTTCATAGACAGCCTATTCAGACCTAAAGTCTTTTTTTAGGAAAATGAAGGCACCAAAACCACTGTTGTCATACTTTGCCATAATATTGCAAGAGTGGAAGAGCAAGGTTGATGTGTGCTGCCTGTCTGAGTGGCCAGGAACTAAGCTTGCAGCCCTGCGGGCATGTTATCTTCAACTCTGCAGCATCCAGCCATTCTTCCCTCCTGCTTCTATGAAGAAGAGGCAGAGAACATAACTTCTCCAGGGGGGGCATGCTAGAAAATAATTCTAAATTAAAAAAAAAAAAAAAAAAAAAGTGAAAATGTCAATTTCACCAGCTGGGAATCAAGCATTTTTTTTCCCCCCCCAACTCATAGATAAAACTGTTGCATAAATTCTACTCAAACTCACAAATCATTTCAGAATGATTCAAATTACATTGCTTGAGGAATTATTTGCTTTGGAAAAAAAATTAAAAGAAAAAAAAACAAAACCAAAAACATTTCTCCTCTGTAAAGAATGGTTCTTCGTTCTCTTCCTGGCTATGCCACAAGCTTGTTTGTCTGCTCAGGTGAGTTATTCAAATTCTCTCTGCCTGACTTCTCTTATTGTTCAGACACTGATCGTGATGCTGCCTGTCTCTAAGGGTGTTGTAAAGCTGTATCACTAATATCAAAGGTTTTTTAAATTCCTCTGTGGAAGGTATTATGGAAATGCACCGGGCAGCAAAAATGTCTTCTACTCCTTTAAATGCAATGCAGAGGGAAGTATCAAATATAGAGAACCAGATCTAACTCAAGAATATAGAAACTAAGACTATCTATACCCTGAAAAGTGTAATGCCATAAGGACTATTGCTGGATTTAACAAACATTCATTAATTCAATGATGAAATTTTGATGCTGCCCAAAACCTTCATTCCATCAAATTTTTAACAGTGGAAATTAAAAATACGTATTTTATGCTTTGCTGCCAAAAATTTGCAAATCTTAAATTGTTTTAACTGAAAATTAAGTTTACTTTTATTTAGAAATATGTGTGGCAAGTGGTTGCTATAAGTTTGTTGACAGAGGCCCCATCCAGCAGCTCTGTCATCAGAGCAGCAAAAACCCACAGGACAAGAGTAACCATGATGTTGTGCAGAGCTCTCTGAACATCCTGTGAGAAGTCACTGAGACTGCAAACATTGATCCATCTGTTTTCACATTAATCATTGACAGATCACATTTTTCCCCTAAAGGTTAACCCACCCATTCTGCTGAGGTGGCTCATGCCCTTGGTTAACCACATAGGTCAGGAGTAACAGCCTGACTTCCATCTCTAAAGGCACTAGACTCCCTCAATACATGACAGTCTGGGAGGACAGCAGTAATGGAGGAGGGCTCACACATTATCAGCATGGTTGAGCTTATGCAGGTGGTCATAACTTATTGCAGATGGGGGTATAAATTGCTAAGATCTCTCACAGGACCACAGCATTAAGTATGTATGTACAATACCATATGTAAGAGTTTGAAGCCACGACTTCCTCAGAAGAAGCATCGATTAGGGAACTGACTGGTGAATTTTTTTTCTTTCATCTGGAGGAAAAGGTCCCAAAGGAAAAGAGCGATGAGATACTTGTTTAGCATTTTAAAATGAGCTGCTAGAAAAGAAGAGAAACTCTTTTAACAGTTTCTTCCTGGAAAGAGTAGAGACATTGTGGTCTTCTATTTTTATCGCTTCACCATACACCAAACCAACTTATGTCACAGAAGAAGGAAACAGCTCGCTTGCCCATAGTTTAGAAGAAGAGAGTTGGTGGATTCTTCAGCAGCCTGAGTTTAAAGCCATCCGTTTAAATTGCAACTCCATCTATTTAAATTGCAACTGTGCACTTCTAGTTTTCAATATAACAGGCTTCATAAGCTCCATAACTTTCAGAAAAGAAACCACCCATGGCTTCGATCTATGATTTCAGGGAAGAAATCAGGGTAGATTGTGAACATATGTACATCCCAGTGTGGCTGTGGGAATCCCTACAGATGCCTTTAACTCTCCAAATATTAAGTAGTGAAGAAGATGCTTTGCTGGAGTGGAAAGAGGGAGGTCTCACTCAGTTGTTTCTGATACAAGGATGTAGCAGTCCTACAAGAACTATTACCAGATTGTCCATTCTGATTCTTCTTCTGTACTCTGACTGTACTTTGATTCCAATATCTTGCTGAGTTCTCCAGACGTCATCCCAAATGCACAGAGATTAAGTCTGTTTTATCTAGGCTAGGAAGCCTCCATAGCATCACAGGGTAAAGCTTGGATTTGATGCAACAGCAATACAAGTTGTCCTACAGTTAATAAATATATTGGTATTTAATCCACCAAATGTCATAAACACTAGTGCAAACATTTTAATAAGCTACTGTGTAGTCATTAAATATTGAAATCTGTTCTTAATTAAGTGCTTTGTTTGACATAAAAATCCTCATTCTCAATGCAAGATTTAGCCCTGTTCCAACACAAGGGCAGCAGCACGACATGATGTGTTAGACCATCTGTGTTTACAATCATTGGTTTTCCTAATGTATATATGAAAATTAGGTCAAGCCTGAAACAGGTTGCTTTATTTAGTTAGAAGAGAAGTCAGGCTGTTGTCAGACAAAATCCGTGGCTTTTCGGAGGGCTGACCAATTACAGAAACAAGCGCCCTGCTGAAAAAGCACTTCTGAAACTTTATCATGTTTCTTTAAAAAAGAATGCAGTGCTGTAGGGATTACATAAATCTACCCATTTTCAGTATCATAGAATACATCTGGTTAGAAGAGATCTCAAAGATCATCCAGTCCAACCTTTGACCCACCAATTGAAGGGTCAACACAACTATTTCCCTAAGCACCAGGTCCACATGCTGCTTGAACGCCCCTGGAGATAATGACCCCACCACTGCCCTAGGCAGACCATTCCAATGTCTGACAACCCTTTCAGTGAAAAAAATATTTCCTAATATCCAGCCTGAACTTCCCCTGGTGCAGCTCTAGTCTTGTCACTTGGCATCAAGGAGAAAAGGCTGCCCCCTCCTCACTTTAACCTCCTTTCAGGTAGTTGTAGAGAGGGGTGAGGTCTCCCCTCAGCCTCCTCTTCTCCAGACTGAACAACCTCAGCTCCCTCAGACGCTCCTCAGAGATCACGTATTCCAGGCCCTTCATGAGCCTCATTGCCCTTCTAAATCTTTTTTGATGCCACAAGTACCTGCGACAATGTGTAAACTGAAAATCAGAGGAAAACAAAACAATCATATTTTTCAAAATTTTACAAAATCTAAACCAAGACCCCCTGCTTATGTCTATAGAGTTTGCACCTTCAAATGGAATTTAGATGACACACAATTCCACTTTATAATTACTTCTTCTAGGCCCATCCAACTTCTAAATGTCCTTTTACTATTATTATTTCTGAAGCCAAGGATAATTAGTGGTGGAATAATGGAAGATGATGCTCAGCTACACAGTCATTACCAAAAGAATTAAACCATCAAAAGTCTTACTTACCTTGCATTAGTAAGGATATCACTATTGAAAGAACCAAAAGCTGTGGGTAAGGGAGGGGTTTGGCATGGCTAGAGAGGGAAGAGAAAGACATTACAGTGACATGTAGGTGTTGATGCTAACATTTACAACAAAATGGAACCACTCCTTGTGAGAACCACAGCCACAGCTACCAGCAGGCTGTGGAGTTCCATACAGAAGTCAGGAGCTTTCTCAGCTTCCCTTAAAGTAGCCTGGAAAAAATGGAACCATCTGAAACATAACTTTCTGCAAATACATGTCGCTTACCTCTGCAACTCTGTACCTAAGGGCAACAAACTTCTGCCAAGAACAGAGAAATTGAGAGGGTAGTTTTAAGTGTTTGCAAGCTAGACACCTCCACACTGCCCAGGAGTTATCTTTCATCCCAGGCAAACAGACACCACGCAGTAGGCTTCTGAAATTCAGCACATTGGAACATGTGCATTCTGTTTTGAGCTAGAAAAGAACTCATTCTGTTCAGAGATTTGACTTCTCAGCTCAGTCTCTTCTCAGTGATGGCACTGTCTGAAGTTCACAGCATGTTCTCACAGACAGTGGCTGCTTCCAGCAGCGATAACACTAGATGGTGAGAGTTACTACCATGGGGAGGGGTGCAGAAGGGCTCTTACTTCTCCTCGCTCCTGTGCAGCCCAAGGGTAATACTACATCTTCTGCCTGCTGTGGGGGTGAAGTAATTAACAGGTGGCACCCATGGGGAGGCTCAGACAGGACAGGTGACTGTAAACTGACCCACAAAGCATTCTGTTCAGCAGGCTTACCAGGTTCAAGTCTCTTCTTCAATGGCTGGCATCAGAGGAGGACTTAGTTCTTCTTTCAAACAAGATTCGTATGTTCCTGAATGCAGGTCCTGAATCCTGTTCCACCCTACTGCTGAATCCAGTCTAGGACTTCCTGCCCACAGCATCATTGGTTATGGTGACGTCATTGCCAGGAGGGGCTTTGGTTCAATATTGGTTTGTTTCTCTCTGTTTCTGTTTGATTTTATTGTTAGTATTTTCATTAAAGCTGGTTTAGTTTCTTTTCCAATCCACCAGTCTCTCTCATTTGCTCCCTTTCCCTCCAGGGAAATGGGTTCAGAGAGAGTGTCTGTCACTCATCTAGTGGCTAGAATAGACCTAACCCTTGACAACACGGAATTTGGTTACTATCTCCTTGCAATATTTGATGATTTTCTGAAGTCATTGGTGCCTATAGCCACGTAATAGTTTGGCCTTGTTTTGGAAAAACAGATATGCCTCTAGCTTCCAAAGTTTCCAAAGAAAATTTTTTAAAAATATATAAGCTGTGCCAGCTTGCAGAGTCAGTTGGCAAATAAAGTATAAAGGAGGCAATTGAAATGTATTTAGAATCTCTAATTATATGGGATTCAAATTTGTATTGCTAGGGCTGGCAAAACAGTAACTTCTGTAAATGTCTAAAGGTTAGGTTATCCAGGATGGTGGAGAACTATCTGCTCTTAGTATTATGAGTGAAAGATGGATGAAATCAAAGCAAGAATATCTAAGAAAGTAATGCTAAAATGTGGAAGATTGCAGACATCATTCTCAGTCACCACTTTGTCTCTCTCTAGATCAAAGGCAGAGAAAGAAGAAAAGAAAGTAATATGAGGTAGGAAAGGAAAAAAAACATATAAAAGGGAAGTATTGGAAGCCCATTAAAAACCATCAGTTACAGGGAATGAAGGACAGTACATAAGCAAAGAAAAAAATAAAAAAAAAGTCTTACTATTTTTATCCTTACCTTTCCTGTTTGTTTTTTTTTGTTTGTTTGTTTTGGGTTTGGTTTTTTTTTTTTGTTTGGTTGGGGTTTTGAGTTGTTTTTTGTTTTTTTTTAAATAATATCAGGCTGATTTCTTCATAACAGCTGCAGTTTCCTAGAGTCTTTTTTACCATTTACAGAGCTTGCTATACATTTTATTTCAACATGCTTTAATCCTGCAGAAAGCAGTTTTTGGCCCATCAACTACTTGTTTCAAAGTAGTCATTAGAAAAATAATTTTGACATTACAGTATGTTTAACTTCTGATGCTAAAAGATGAGTGAGTACTTGACCACATATCTTCAAAGTATTGTTTTAGAGGGATTGCTTCGCTGACAGCACAAATGACCAAAATAATAGTTTATAGGAAAGATGCACTATGGGAGGCAGCCAGCACCTCATCTCCCCTGAACTGCTTCTCTGCTGTGCTTCTGCTCACATCTGAGGGAGGTACTATTAGAGATGAGACAAAGGAAACAACTGGATCTGGAAAATTTGCAACGTTCACCTCCCCTCACAGGGGATGAATGCCATTTGTGTCACTCTTAAGCTGGGGCCAAGAAGAAAGACTTAAAAATATCCAGATATATTGTGTCAGCTCACTTCATAAGAGATTCTTTTGTTTCAAACTCTTTTGCATTTTAAAACAGAAAAATTCTGGTTTGAAATTTACTGCAAAGTTTCAAAATATTGAAGCCATCTGTTTCAACATTTTTCTCTGCATTTTGACTTGTTCTGGCTTTTTCACATAGCATTATTTCTCAAGTTTGAGGGAAGGAGACAGTTTAAAACAATTTTTTAATAATAATTCCAAGTAAGGTTACATTGTTTTGATTGCATCTTCATACATATTTCTATCAGGACAGAATTTTGGCAAGCACCAGCATCTTTTTGTCAATCTGGTGTCTTAAAAAAAAAAAAGAAACAAAAAAACCAAAAAAACCCACAACCCCACACTAGAAAATATCCCACTGGATAAAAGCAAGTATATTCCAGTGGGGGAAAAAATAGAAGAAAATATGGTTTATTTTAAGTATTTTTCATCCAACAACCTTGGCTGCACTCACTAGACAAGACACTTTGTAATATTCAGAGCAACCAAAGCAATTTTTACATGCAATAATCTTAATTTTATGGAATTATATAAGCTGCAAATATAAAAAAACAGCTCTTCCTATTACCAGTGTGTGCTCAAAGGGTTAACTAAATTGGTTAAAAATTAAAAAGTTCCTGTCTTCATTAGATTGATTTCACATCACTATCATGCCCCTCCTATCATGGTTAGTAATGTCATGTACATTACTGAATTCTATTTCTGAAATCCTACCAACTGTGTTGGAAAAGGAGGTCTGGGACTGCCATCTTTGTCCATATCTATGACATCTACAACAAGTGTGAGAAACCAAGCATAGTTACCAGATAATTTGGAAACTTAGCTATATCTGAGAGGAATTAACAGAGAATAAAAACAGGTATGGAGAATCTGGTGTGGAACTGACCATACAGATCTGAAACAAGAAAGAAATGGATGATGAGATTCACCTTTGTCATCCATACAAATGTTTATCATTCAGGTAGATAGTAAATTGTCTACCATAAATGCTTACCCATAGGATACTAATATGTTGTGATGGTTTGGGAGCTCCCCGCCCCCCACACTTGTAAAATGACCCAGACTAGACTCAGCCAGCTGGAAGTTAAGGAATGAAGCTCTATTTACAGCTCAGCACAATATACAAGCAGATATATACACTATAGACTGGAATATTTACAGAAATATACAAGTTAAAGGTAATACAGAAACACAACACCCCTCCCAGAAATCAGAGACCCCAGGAGGGGCTCCCAACCACCCTTCCACCTTCTCCCCACCCCTATACCTTACCCCAAGGTTTGCCTTATGCACAAGGTGAGTTTGGAGGATCAGCCAGGGGGGATTAGAAGGAAAGTGGTTAGTGAGGTTACTTGGCAGAGAGGAGAAAAGCCAGAAGCTGCTAGCCAGCCCGAGACACTGCTGTGTTATCTATGTTTTGAGTTCTTATTCTTAAACATCTCAGCAAGCCTGTAAGTGAAGTAGACATCACCATTGTTTTCCTTTCACAGCCTATAATATAATTTTCTCCATTAAAATATTCCGATTAGCTCAAACCAGTGCAAATGTCTTCATAATAATTGTGGAGCTTCTCTTGAAAGAAAAAAAAAATATGGAAAATGGAGCCACCACTAAATACTCATTTTTCCTCAACAGTAAAAGCACTAAAATTTTAGTCTTTTATTTGTTTGTTTTGATATTCTATTTTTAATTACAATGGAACTTGGACTACTTATTGGTTTCTGCTTGATATGACCAGCCTGGGAATTCCCAAGAATTGCCTGAATAAAAATATTCAATTTGGTATTCAGCAGAGGGCGAAACACATCTGTATATAGCTTTTATTTCTTTTGCTACTATCACAACCACAACAGAGAAATCGGAGGGAGCACATCATTCATACACTATTAAATAGAAATTGAAGTGGGAACTACAGAAATGAAATCAGGAGTTAAAAACCACTTGTTGTTATTCCCTACACTCTATAGTGTGATGCAATTGTATAACAGACATAGTTAATTTCAAAAGTCCCAGGTACAAGCTGGCTATCAAATCATGTTCATACCAAGTACTAAATTATACTATGAGACGCCTCAGCACTTTCAATAGCACCATTACTTGAATAAATGCTGCATAATAGAAGCATTAGTATTCAAATCTGCCCATAATTTCTAAAATGAAATGGGATCACTCTGGGTACTTACTTGAAGCAAAGGTATTATGGTTGGCTATTAACATTACTAACATAATCCCTAAACGTACACAGACAACTTCATACAATAAAGTGCATGTACAGTACAAATCTTTCCTTTGGTTGTTTCAAACAGCCTTTAAAATTCTCATTCAAAAGCCAACTTCCAAATACTTGAAAGGGAAAGACCTTTGGAGCTACCTTGGTGATAAATAACTTAAGTAGTGAAAATCCACACATAGAGTGACGCTAATGAGAGCATTGTCACAAACATTAATGGCAGGAGAATCTACTTTTTATAATGCACGGTCACACAAGTATTGTTAAGGAAGGACTGTGTTCTCAGGGACTGCAACTTCAGCTGCAGAAGCATGCTGCTCATGTCTGAGCTCTAAGATTGCTTCGTTATTCCTCCCTTGAGAGTTCGATGGATTTGGTTCAAGCACCATTGAATGTGATACTGTATTAATTGCCCTGGAGGGTAGCAAGGCCTTTGAACTGTGGCTGTGAGTGATATTTTGCTATAAGACATGTGTCAGCACTTGGCTGGTTAACTCTAGCGCTGGGTTGTACGGCATGCTGGGACCAAGTATCTGGAAAACTACTTTGCATCCTAATCTTACATCTGTTTTCTATCATGCTGTGAGATTGACTGGCCATTCTATCAGAGAAGCCTCATTCTGGGATAGACAGTCTAAGTAAAAATATTGTACTGTCAAAGAATATTAAGGATATATCATCATCTCTCGTAGTCCATAAAACCAGCTGGCAGACAGACACTGAAGTAATACAGTGGCTGATACACTGTCCTTTCTCCTGCAGAGAAACTGACTGTGCCCAACTTGATACAGTAGAAACTACAATTAAAACAGCTCCACAGTCCCACTTGTCTCTGTGTATGTGGGCATGAATCTTCTCTAGATATAACTGCAGCCAGAGTCCCTATCACACAATAATCTGTTATCATAGAATTGTAGAATGGTAGGTTGGAAGGGACTTCAAAGATCATCTAGTTCCAACATCCTGCCATAGGCAGGGACACCTCCCACTAGTACAGGTCACTTAAGGTCTTGTCCAACCTGGCCTTGAACACCTCCAGGGAGGGAACAGCCACAAACTCCCTGGGCAACCTGTTCCAGTGCCTCACCACCCTCACTGGAAAGAACTTCCTCCTAACATCCACTTTCAATCTCCCCTCTGCCACTTCAAACCCATTGCCCCTTGTCCTGTCATTACAAGACCTTGTCAATAGTCCCTCCCCAGCCTTCCTGTAGACTCCCTTCAGATACTGGAAGGTTACTATAAGGTCTCCTGGAAGTCTTCTTTTCTGCAGGCTGAAGAGCCCCAACTCTCTCAGCCTATCCTCATAGGAGAGCTGCTGCAGCCCTCTGAGCATCTTTGTGACCTGATCCAACAGTTCCATGTGCTTCCTGTGCTGAGGGCTCCAGAACTGCACACAGGACTCCAGATGGGGTCTGACGAGAGCAGAGTAAAGGGGGAGAATCCCCTCCTCTGCCCTGCTGGCCATGCTGCTCTTGATGCAGCCCAGGACTCGGTTGCTGTCTGGACTGCACTCACACTGCAGGCTCATGTTGAGCTTTTCATCAACCCAGACCCCAAGGTCCTTTTCCTCAGGGCTGCTCTCCAGCCATTCCCCACCCAGCCTGTATTTGTGCTTGGGATTGTGCCTACCCAGGTGCAGGACCTTACACTTGGCCTTGTTGAATTTCATAAGGTTGGCCTGGGCCCACCTCTCCAGCCTGTCCAGGTCCCTCTGGATGGCATCCCTGCCCTCTAGCAAGTCGACTGTGCCACACAGCTTGGTGTCATCTGCAAACTTGCTGAGGGTGCACTCAATTCCTCTGTCCATGTCACTGACAAAGATGTTAAACAGCACTGGTCCCAGCACTGACCCCTGAGGGACACCACTTGTCACTGGTCTCCAGGTGGACATTGTGCCCTTGATCACCACTCTCTGTGTGCGACCATCCAGCCAATTCCTTATCCAGCAGTGCTCCACCCATCAAGTCCATGTTTTTCCAGCTTGGTGACCAGGATGTCATGTGGGACAGAGTCAAATGCCTTACTCAGGTCCAGGTAGATGACATCAGTTGCCCTTCCATTGTCCACTGTTGCTGTGACTTCTTCATGGAAAGCCACCAAATTTGTCAAGCAAGATTTGCCCCTGGTGAAGCCATTGCTGGTTACCACCAATCACCTCTGCTTTGTTTTCCATTTGCCTTATCAGAGCTTTCAGCAGGATCTGCTCCATGATCTTGCCAGGCACGGAGGTGAGACTGACTGGTCTGTAGTTCCCAGGGTCATCCTTTTTTCCCTTCTTGAAGATGGGTGTTATGTTTGCCCTTCTCCAGTCAGCAGGAACTTCACCAGTCTGCCATGACCTTTCAAATATGATGGACAGTGGTTTGGCAACTTCATCTGCCAGTTCCCTCAGGACTCGTGAGTGGATCTCATCTGTTATGTAACCCATTAACATCATCATTAGAATAGCACCAAGAGGTCACAGAAGAGTGTTAGATGTTAGAGCACTCACCTGGACATTACAGACTCCAGGCCAAAAGAAGTCCAGTCCTCACCTTTTCCTCTAGAGAGGACTCAGTTGGAGTACTGTACTCTATCCTGTGTCCATGCTCCTTTCTTCTAAAGTCACACCAGCTTTCATTACAAAGTACAGCAAGCATTGCTTCATTTGTAAGCATGAGGAATGCTTTTTCATGTCCTAAGATGTTACCTTGTATTTAGCTTCACAGGAAAAAGAGCTACAAGTCTCTAAATTCAAACTATCAAACTAGAAACTTTTTGCAGGAAGGAGCAGTGTAGCCCATCAGGCTGACACTTGACATGTAAATTGTATAGTAAATCTGACAGCTCAAATATTAATGCATCCACCCAGTTCTGTCTTACACAGTTACTACTGCAACAGACTTTTGAAAGCCTCCTTGATACCCCTTTCAAATCTGGCTGATTTTTCAAGTTGACATCATATCAACCCAGTTTATTTAGAACTAGCTATTTGAAGGTAGCTCTCTCTGTGATTATTAATTACTGATGCAAGTGACAAGTAATACTCTGTATTCACATTCCTTGTTAGTTTTTAATCAGTTGAAAAGCCTCAGCACATGTAGCATATTTGATCATTTCAATTGAAAAATCTTGCCATGCCTGTAGACCAGGAGATTACACCAAATTCTCCCCTTGTAGTTGCTTGCTCTGCAGGATGTTTTCTCTTCATAATAACCTGATATCCAAAGAAGTGATGAGCTAACACTTCCAGGGCCAAATCAAATACTTGTGGCCATCCAAAAGAAACAGCTCTGTTGTACTGCAAACAATGGAACAGACGTTTTCCAAGCCCTGGTACTCTTTACATCTTCTTGTGCTGCGAGATAGGGACTGCCACAACAGAGATCATTCTGGATGCTGAGCAGCTTCACTTCCTGCTGAGTTTTGAAAGAGCCCCTCGCAAAACCATTTCTCTTGCATCACTGGGGTGCAGAGCAGATAGCAGCTGGTTTGTAGAATGGGCTGCACATCCTCTGGAAAAAGACAGTGTCTCTGAATTCTGTTTACACTAGCAAAAGTTCTTAATAATAGGCAGGTTTAATGTTCCCTGGGAAGAATGGAAACAACTCTAAAATATGTCTTTTAAATAGCAAATTGCAGGCTGAGAGAAGATAGAAAACATTGTTATTCTACTGTAAAGGAATGACTCCATCTTTAGTATTTGTATTTATCATTAGATTGAAAGCCAAAGCAAACCAACAAACAAACCCACTCAACCATACTAGATATTAAGTATTGTTTTTAAATCATTTTTACATCTACCTTGAATTCACTCTTTCATTTTTGAGTGACAATTTATAAGAATCATTATCCGGTGGTTATTAGAGAGACGTGATGATAAATAAGAACTACTCCCAAATCTTTCATCTTACTAATTGCCTGTGACCTTTATTTTCAAGTTTCCTGTTTTATTAACTTCAAGTCTCTGACTCCTTTTATATCTATGTCAGCCCTTCTTATAGCAAGCAAATTCCCTTTAGTTTTAGAAATTATCTTCTTTCTCAGTCCTCTATGTTATTTATCAAGTGATTCTATCTGTTCCTTACAGGAAACCATCCAAACCCAAAAAAAAAATAAAACTAAATGAAAATTTAGATAGAGGAAACAAGAAAAATATTTTCTTACCCATCCCATTTTATTTTGTCTTAAAAATAATTAAAAGATACATAAAGAATGTCCATGGAGAACACAGCATTTTAAGGAATCATCGAGGACATGTTCTAATGCCAGAACACTGGAAAAAAGCAGAAACACTGTAGGAATGCTGAACTGCAAATAGGTAATAACAAATCTGCAAGCATGGACTGAGATCTGGCAGGTTAATGTGATCTAGATCAGGACAATCACATCTTTATAAACAGTAATAGCAGAACACTACATTCACTAAATTATGTGGGGCCAAAAATGTTGAACTCAATGATATCACTATGGCCATAAGACTGCATACTTCTTACATAAGTACCTCACTGGGTCAATTAAAAAAAACACATACTAAAACACCTTTTCTCAGGGAGAAGGACATAATTTTTGTGCTTCCCGCCCCCCCCCCCCCCCATTTTAAAACCTATTCTGGGACTACTTATTCGTCATTCTAACAAATATGGCAGACAAATAAAATTTTGATGTGTAGTTAGTATAACAAGCTCCCAGTTACACTACATAGGTTAGCTCCTGACTTTGAGATCAAAAACTCCTGACATACCTAAGATAAGAGTTCAGTGTAGCTAGACTCCAATATCATTTTACGTCTACTCCTTGCCTTCTCTTATATTTTAACTGTTTCTGTCCCATCTGATTACTGTTGTAATTTTTGCAAAATTATCTTTTGCTACTTCAGTAAATACAGTTATTTATCTTACACAACCAAACTGGCTAAGAGTTTTCAATCCAGTTGATTTAGACAGCTTTATCCTTCTTAAAGGAAGACAGGTTGGTGGCAATATTTATCTCTTCCCCTAGTACCACTAAGGAAAATAAATATTTCCACCTCTTCACGATTCTGGTTGATTTATCCTCTCCCACCATGGTCACAGGGAAAGACACAGTCTTCCTGTGAATCCACAACATATGATTGAAAGGAGAGGAAGTAACTACTGTCTGGAAAAAAGTAGCAGGCTGTGCCTAGAACACAGAGAAAGGAGGAGGTAAGAGCAAGAAACAAAATCAGAAACATCAGCCAAGGAAAAAAAAAAAAAAAGGTTGTACTTGTATTGCTAAAAAGAGCACAATTAAGGCCTCATGGATCTTTGTTTAGAAGATACAATTCCTAAAGTATAAATATACAATAATTAGTGTGGAATGAAGGCTGTTGGAAACAAGAATAATTCATGTCAAATGATTTGACTGGATTAGCAGATAGCAATAGAATTACTTCTAACAACAAATACTGCTCTGTTTTCCTGCTGCCATGGTAAACTTTGATGGCAGTGGCCTAATCCTTGAAAATTTACTGCCTTGGTTTCAACATCAGTATTTGAAAAGTCTGATCTGCGTGTTACTACCTCATGCCAGATGGTCAAGCAACGACCAGGGGAAACTTTTAGCAGTGCTGCTAAGGTCAGATTATTCCTCTTTTTAAAGAGAAAAAAAAATAAAACAAAAAAAATCCCAAGTTTTGGGGTTTGCACTATTTTGTGTGTGTGTTTCCAGCTTATCAAAAAAATAGCACCAAATTTTGAGCTAAAGGATCCCAGAAGCTTTCATAAAGTGTGCTGAAGACAATATTTAAAGCCCATCCTGCCCTATACTTTGCTATCACTGAATGTCACATTTTGAGAATAAGCACATTAGTTAATTGGAACACTAAAGCAGATGCGATTGTTCAGATATTTCTCTTGTCTCAGTTTTGCAGTGCCTGTGTGTCATAAGTACTAAACTCCTGCTTCAAATGATACACAAGAGTATTTAAAAAACATTTCACAGGCAGTTACTACCATTTTCATTTCAATTTGTGTGCCTTCTGGTAGAAAGATGAGTACTTAGTCTTTCCACAACATTTTCTTCTTTTGCTTATTTCACAGTCCATTTAAAACAAGTGATCTTGGAAAGAACTTGCAACTTTCAGATCATCCTAAACCATCTCAGCAAAATGCTCAAGCATCTGACTTAGAAGCCAGCCATAAAGGCTTCTGCATTTCTCTTTGAGTACCAGAGCCCAGCAGAAAGCAATGATGGATCACATATGCCACAAGGACAATCCATGTATTGGCCCAACAGGACTTGAGAAATTACCAAAGGAAACTCACCTGCTCCATAAATGGGTGATGCAGAGATGACTTATGTGATTTTGACATTCAGAGGGTTTCTTGGTAACTGCATAAACAGCAGTGTTCATGAAGTCTACCCCCTCTGTCAGTCTCATTGTCGAAGGCTCAGTGCACTAATGCATTCACCTTGAAACAGCATTCCTGAAAAATAAATACAATAAAATTAACAATATCCTTTTAATATTAAAAGTAATATAACTCCATCTTTCTGTTCATGTTGATTTTCACCCTCAAACAAATATAACCCCAAAAAAAGGACATTTCTTTCCTAAACAGAAGCAGAGACCTCACAGGGGACTTCATTTCACAGTGTTTCTAGACTGGGTCCAATTGCTGTTTTAAAAGCTGATAAAGTCATTATCATTAAGAAAAAAGGAAAAAGAGGGGAGGAAAAAGAGGGGAGGAAAAAGAGGGGAGGAAAAAGAGGGGAGGAAAAAGAGGGGAGGAAAAAGAGGGGAGGAAAAAGAGGGGAGGAAAAAGAGGGGAGGAAAAAGAGGGGAGGAAAAAGAGGGGAGGAAAAAGAGGGGAGGAAAAAAGAGAAAAAAGATAGTTAGTGGAGTTGTCTTACCAGAAGATATTTGTACAATTTTTAGTTTATAAAATCATGCAGATGCTCTGTATTCAAGGTATACTGATGAGCTCATTATAAAAAAAAACTGTGGATGCAGCATATATAAACTGGCCTCTAATTAAAGAGCAGGGTTCATGTTTTCTGACAAAATGCTACTTTTTCAGTAGAAATCACTATAAAATAAGAAATTGTAATTAATTCACCTGAAGTGATACACATTAACTAAGGTAGATCTACAATGTATACTATGGGCAAATGCAAGCTTGCCTCTCCTGTCCTGCAAGCCAGTCAAAAGCCAAAAGTCATAAATTAGCCACTGATTAGGTACAATTAGTAGAGCCCGGCTGCTTTGCCTAATAGATTAACTTACATCTAATCTATTCCACTATACAAGTACTTGCTCTGGAGCTGATTCATGTCCCACAAGGACAGAAAAGTGATATGCTGCATATTTCACACAGAGAGCACCCTTAACAAGGATAATTGTCTAGCAAGCTGCAAGGAGCACCAGGTTAGGAACCCTGGCTGCAATGCGAGAAAACAGTGAAATTAACATCTAGGAAGAGGTTCATTCATTTATCAATCAATATGTACTGATATTAACTAGTCGTGATGAAACACTCAAAGACAAGGACTCCTGCAGAAGAATTAAATTGCACTTCACCAAGATAATTAATTATTAGAAGTTTTAAGATCAGCTCAACAGCTTAGCTTAGATAGAACATTCTTTAGAGCAATGTCCTGAATAAACCCCAATCTTCTCTTCTGTTGTATATTCCTGAGCTAACAGATACAGAGCCAAATGTCTGTGTCTATGAAACAGATTGAGGCAAGTACAACATTCCTTTTATGAGCATCCAGGTGTACAATTTGAACTTGAAAAGAGAAAATAGTTTTAAAATACCACCTCTCTGAGTTTAGAACACTGCATATGAAAGTTGTATTGTCCTTCACTTTGACTTTCTCTTTTACCAAAAGTACATTACTTATGATCAGATGTCAGATTGACATGACTGAATTGTGCTGATCTGCCAATATTACCAGCTTTTCTGATCTGATAAGATGTTCATTTCAAATATACTTTACTTTATCAAAGAAAGATGAAGGTCTCAATGTCCTTCTACTATGTTATTTACCACTCAAAATGCCCATTAATTCTTCAGCATTGTTTCACTCCAGTGACTACATCGCTCACAAGATAAAAAGCAGATGCCACATTATAAGAAGAAAAGTTTAATTGGTGAGTTTTGGGGAATTTTTTGTGGGTTTTTTTATTTGTTTGTTTTTGTTTAGTTGGTTATTTTTGGATTTGGGTTTGGGGTTTTTTTTTGTTGTTGTTGTTTTGGTTTAGTTTTTTGTTTTGTTTGGGTTTTTTGGGTTTTTGTTTGTTTTTTTTTTAATTCATTTCCTCCTGGTATCAAAATGAGAATGAAAATATACAACTTTCATACCAGTTCACCTTCTTTTCCTTAAAATATTTTCACATCATCTGATAGCTTAGAAATGTCTACGGTAATGTTGATTATTGGACATTTCAAATTGGACATTTCAAATTATCAACCTACCTGCTAACACACTAGAATGAAATTTTAACCAGGTTCAAGTCACCAATAAAAAGAACTCTGCTTCTATAGTCAAGGGGAGAAACAGAATGATCCTCAGTCATTTTTCCATTAGTGTACAGAAGAGAATAGTTGCCCCCACTAGGTGATGTGATAAAGCAGCACATCATGAAGAGGAGAGTCTACAAGGGCGGGAGGAGGGGGAAGTAAAAATACAAGAGATATCCTTGAAAAATGTGAACCACTGGAAATCTAGATGTCTACATGATGTATGGTTTCTTGTTCATAACTCAGCAGCAGCCAGAAACAATGGGAATATGACTAATCTTAATAAAGACAGCTTTAGAAAGCTCCCATTTTCCTCAGGCATGTTTCCTGCAGGTGCACATCAGCACAGCTCCACTGAAGACAAAGGCAACAAGTGTGCCAGCAGAAACCTAGTACTAAACTCACAGAGATTAGCTAAAGATGAGATGAAGTTATGTGTAAGACTGAGGTAAGTTTGGTTTTTGTGACCCCACACATCTTTCCTACTAGCTTTGTGCTCATCAAAATGTTTGTGTAAAACTGAATTGCAGATCTCTACCCAAGAAACTAAACCAGGTTTGATTAAAACCAAACAGGAATGCTAGAGGTATTGCAAGGGTTTGTTTACTTAACTTTGCCTCATTCCATGCTGTGTTATAAGCAATAATACAGCTTTCCTAGTCAGTTCAAACCGTCAGCTGCTCTTGACAAGCACGGAGTGAAATCTGATCACAACCTACTTGTATATCACTGCATTTTGAGTACCATGTTGAATTTATAAGAGCTACAAACACAGGACAGATGAGCTATAAATCAGCCATTCTCTGCAAGTAATTTCAATGTCTCTAAGGTAAGAAGATCATCACGGTTCCTCTCTTAGCAGGAAGCAATCAACAGCCAGAGAGAAGAGCCATGAAACACTTTAATCAATAGCATCAGGGCTAATAATTACTTGTGACTGCTTATTCTAAGTTTCTAAAGACAAGTGACATCATTTTCCGTGTCTTACAAAAGGCTAAATGTGCAGGTGTTTAGCACATATAAATACATTTTCTAAAGGCATCCAATATATTTCTGCATTTCAAATATATAGGAGCAGTCCAACAAAATTACACTTCCAGACTGTAATACGTATAAGAAAATACAACAAATGTTTACAATGAAAAAATCCTTCCATTACAACACTCATTCTCATCAGCATCTATATTTTTTGTAGAAGCATATTGATCATAAATTAACTTCCTTACAACTATATAAAATATTTTCAGCCTTCGTTTCCAAATGGATTTTCAATTATTATTTCAGTTCATCCAATAATTTTTTTAATATACATATTTTAGGGACATACTTCCTTGCATCACAGTTCTCTTTAGGAATGAAAGCAAATCCCCAAATATCCTTATTTTACAAAAATAAAAACTCCATGTTTTGTTGGCTCAAATATCCAGAATTACTTAAGAGAACAGTGTCAAGAGTTAGGACTGCCACTAAACGAGTGACAGATGCTTTCTAAAAACCCATCCCTCATCTATTGTAAAGGGAGAGCAGATGGGAATAAGGAGGACAAACTTCAGTTTGGAGAATAAAATTAAACCAACTTCAATGGAAATAATAACAATAAAATGAAATAGATTCAAATAGATACAAACCAATATGGAACTCCCACAGTGGCCTCAGCAGCAAATGGGAACTAGATTCAGGAGCTGAGTTTTGGAACTGGATTAAATGACACAGGGATCGGGATTAAGGCAGAGCAAAGTCCCCATCTGATTCCAGTCATTGAAGAAGAGGATTGACCCTGGTGACCCCTCAGCTTCAGACTGACCATGACATCTATGGAATGGAAACCCTTGTTGATCAGTTTAGGATTACCTGTGCTGTCCACCCCTCTCTGGAGGTGCCACCTCTTACTGAACCTCAGCATGGAGCACAAGATTCAGCAGTGATCTTGATCTACACACGAGCAAGGAGAAGCAAGAGCCTTTCTGCATCCCAGCCTTTGGTAGTAACTTTAACCATCAGTGTAATAACTGCTAGAAGCAGGCACTGCCTGTGAGAGTATGCCCTGAACTTCAGAAAGTGTCACCACTGAGAAGTGACTGAGCTGAAAAGACAAATGACTGAACAGAATTAGTTTTGTTCTAGCTCACACCAGAAGCAGTAGCTATTAAAAACAAACAAACAAACAAACAAACAAAAGCTTTTCCTTGCACCACAGACAAAGGCAGATTATTACTTACGGAATTACCTTTTGGTTTTGCTTTCCACATTTATTTCAGCATTGCACTAGCATTTTAACAGTGCTAAGACTGCTAGCAAAAATCTGGTTATATTCCTTTCACATTTAAGGACTCATTAAAAAAGAAATGCTGCATCACATAGAGCAATAAAATTCAAAGACCTGACTCTAACATTAATCTGCCATTGTATCAGAAATTAATTGCTATTGTAATTAGAATCACATAAAATGCAAATGAGATTCCCTAACACTATTGACAGATGTTTGAAACTCCTTTTATCTGAAAACACTGAAAAAAACCCAGAAATGCTCCCTCACAAACTGTGCCACTGAATTTGCCAGCTGCCTAGCAATGCCCACTGAAACCTCTATTTCTTACATAAGGTGTCCTATATAACAGATAAAAACGTGAACATACAGCATGACTAACACAGCTCTTCCTCCAACTCCTGCTAGGTAAGCAAGGACATGTAAGAGAAGCACGTCTGAGATAATGCCAGGACTTATGAACCCCTCGGTGTCAAGAAATTATCAGAACTATCTACCACAGGGAACTACACAGCTAATGAAAACAAAAATGATCTGAACCTCAAGGATAATGATAGCTCAATGTCTAATTACCCAGGATGAATTTTTTATGACACCTCCTCTGGTCAAGTTAGTTTGCTAGTCACCAAAGAGTGCTTTTGGCAAGAGATTTAAGCAGAAGACTAAAAAAAATAAGAGTAGAAAATAGGATTGAAAATACAGGGGCCAGAAGGGTTCCAATATTTCAGTCACTTCACTCACCAGCAGGAATACTCTCTGTGGGAGCCAAGAAAATTAAGATAGTTTTAAACCATAGAGAAGAGGATCGGCAGACCTAGGAAGATTTCCACAGTATCCAGGGCAGGCATTATTACCTCCACAAAACCCAGTCTAAGCACAGTGCTGCCCCTCAATGTGGGTATCACACATGCTGCTCAGCCTGCTTAGCCATTCATCACCCCAAATGACAGACTCTGAGGAAGTGTCAAGGGTTAAGGCTGGACTGACCACCAGATGAATTCCTCTCCCCTCCCAAAGGGAAAGGGAAAGAGAATAAGGAAGAGAGACATAGGAATTAAAAAACAAAAGTAAACCAGCTGTAATGGAAATATTAACAAAAAAAAAATTAAACAGATACAAATAAATACAAAGCAATATGCAGCCCAACTCCCTCACTGTAATGGTGTTGCCATCACCACTGATACTGTGGGCAGGCACTGGAAAGTCCCAACTGGGTTCAACAGTAGATGGGAACTACATTTGAAAGCTCAATATTGGAATTCGATACAGAAACACAGGGATGGAGATCAAAGGCAGAATGGAGAGAGACCTCCTTGAATGATGGCCACTGAAGAATAACATCTGTGAAATGGAATCCCTTGTTGATCAGTTTAAGTTTACCTGTTCTGTCCTCTCATCTCCACAGGTGCCACCTTTTTCTTGTTGTAGCCCTATGTGATTCACGAGATTTATCAATGACCTTGGTCTCCAGAGGAGCAGGTATCGGTAAGAGCCTTTCTGCACCCCAACCCTTGCTGGTAACTCTAAATATCAATGTTATCACTTCTAGAAGCAGCCACTCTCTGTGAGAACATGCTGTGGACTTCAGAAAGTGCCATCACTGAGAAGAGACTGAGCCGGGGGAAAGGAAAAAAAAAAAAAAAATACTGAATAGAATTAGTTCTGCTTCAGCTCAAATCAGGACAGCAATGGCTGCAGTAGAACAGCCAGAGCCCCTCAGTTCCTGTCTAAATCTTCACTAGCAATGGATTTACCCCTGTCATGGCCTTCAGGGCTTTGTTCTTCCTGTGAATCTTCATGGTGTGCATGTTCTTCTCCCATGACCTGCAGCACTGCTCTCAGATTTTGGCCAGGAAAAGATGAAAGGAAATCACTTTGATTGCTGGTCAGTAATAAAATGGAAAGCAGCTATAAAACAGTAGAAACGAGGCATATGAAAGGCCCTGTATTCCACATGTATAAATCAGCCTAACTCCATTAAACTTCTTTTTAACAGTCCCAAATGCCAGCACCAGGCAGAATGCAAGTTGTGCTCATCTTCCATCACCCCCTCAGGCACCCAGGACACCACGTGGCAACAGCATTAGTTCACTCTTACTAAGTTTATCCAGCTATTTCTTCAGCACAAGGAGAAAAGTGACATGGGAACTGATGGAAAAGACTGATGAAAATGTCACTTCAGAAACTTGATTGGTGTGAAGCAGCTCTTCTGCTGTAAAGAGCAGACCTCTGCAAGCCGTTATGTCTGTATGGGAAACTGGAAGAGTGGGGAAAGATGAGAAACAGCATAGAGGGGTTTTTCTTTGTTTTTCTTCTTCTTTTTTGAATTTTATAAGTTTGTAGCCGGAAAAACTCTGTTTTTTGATCTAAAGCCCGACAGACAATTTTCTTAATCAGAGCCAGAAAAAAAAAAAAAAAAAAGAAATCCAGCACGACCCTGTATCTTGTCATTTTCTATAATCCTACTAGATCCCACCAGGTTTATTTTTTCCTAGGCCATAAATTTGTTCTCACCCAGTAACCTACCACCCGTTGATCCCCATTATTTCCGAAGCTTGTTACAGACAGATTTAGTTACAATCCTTTCTTATTTTTTACCCCGTTTCATGAAGCAGAAGCACTATGTCATACCTGCATAACACATTGCTCATTCTCTCCGAGAAGCTACTGAGACAGCTGGTATCTCACTGAGATGTTTATTTTAGACTTTTCTTGAGCAGATAAGAGCAGTACAGCAAAGGAGGAGCATAAAGGAGATAAAGCAAAGATCTCATTAAAGCAAGACCAGAGAAGGTCTGAGGTATAACCTGTTCCTCAGTGCTGGAGAATATAAACAAATCAGTTGTGTTAGATTTAGACTTGCTTGACTTAAAATGAATTTCTGCAATACCATCAGGCATTAGTATTGACATTTCATGGTATTTGCAATGCTATTTACACTCTGTATGCTAGACATACACCAGACAGTTTGCTTTTGATATAAGCAGCTGGTTACTCATTTGGGAAGCCAAGGTGGAGTGGTGTGGCCGCTATCACCTCCTGACCCTTAGAGATTACTGAGCAAGGACTGTAATACCAAAGTGGCTTCAGAAGCTGGCTCTTCTCTTTGGAGTTGACTGGAGCCGCTACCTCTACAGAGAAGAAATAAGTGCAGCTCTGTAGGACATATCAGTCGTACAAAGTGACCCACCTTATGCCTCATAGGCTGGTCACAGGCAGTGGCTCTGTAATATAGAAAAATACAATTGTTTACAGTTTAAGACATTCTGAACTTCAGCATATTCCTCAGAGCAGAACCAGCTTCAAACTTAGATTGCTCAAGGACTTTTTTGTTTGACCATGCCCATTGTGAAAAATAAACAAAAAAATTTCTTCAAACCATTCTTGAAAAATATTCCAATGACAACAGGACAAGCCTGAGGAACAGTACGTGACCCAGAAGGACAATTTCAAGAAGTTGGATAATGATGGGACTGAGAGCAACCCTGCGGAGGAGGACTTGGGGGTATTGGTGGATGAAAAGCTGGGCATGAGCTGGCAATGTGTGCTCACAGCCCAGAAGCTAATTCATATTGGGCTGTATTCCCATCAGCATGGCCAGGGGATCAAGGAATGGGATTCTGGCCCTCTGTTTTCCTCTAGTGAGACCCCATTTGGACTGCTGTATCCATCTCTGGAGTCCTCAGTACCAAAAGGTCATTAACTTACTGATATGAATCCAGGGGAAGCCACAAAAATGATCCAAAGGCTGGAAACCCCTCTGCTGTGAGGACAGGCTGAGAGCTGAGATTGTTCAGCATGGAAAAGAGGCTGTAGGGAGACTTTATTGTGGTCTTTCACTACTTAAAGGGGGTTTATAAGAAAGATGAAGACAATCTTTTCAGCAAAGCCTCTTGCAACAGGGGCATGTAATGGTTTTAAACTAAAAGAAAGGAGGTTTAAATTAGAGAGAAGAAAGATTTCTTTAATTCTTTTTTGCACTGAGGGTGGTGAAACACTGGTACAAGTTTCTTAAAGAGGTGATAGAAGCTCCATCCCTGGAAATATTCCAGGAAAGTTGGATGAGTCTCTGAACAACCTGATCTAGTTGAAGACGTCCTTGCTCAGAGCAGCGTGGTTGAACTAGATAACTTTTAAAAGTCCTTTCCAGCCTAAAGCATTCTATGATTCCAAAAGTGACCAACGAGCCATGTTAAAAAGTTAAGGTAATTTCCTGATATATGGTGAAGACTCTGCTTTTGAGTGGTGGCAGTAGCATGGCTTTAAGTTCATTCCACATTTGCCCTGCTCTAACTGGACATGAACACAACAGTTGTGGCAAGCTCACACTGAAACACAATGTTGAACAGCACTAACACAGTGCCACTGTTCTCCACTTCTCAGCCAGACCATCCCATGCTTTTTTCCAATGTAGATGCAACTCAAAATATTTCACCACCTAGCTTCTGCAGTTCATTTTTCCACATTTTAGGAATTATTTTCCCTCTTCCACACACGAGTGTGTGCTAAATTTCCTTAGGCAAAACCATGATAGAATTGATGTGTTTATAAACTAATCTTCTACCAACAAGAAAAGAGAAAATTAAGGATTTTGAATAAGCAGTTATTTGATACAACTTGATTCAGTGGTGTTTATTTCCAAAGAATGCCTTGAGTAGGGTTGATCTAAACCAGTGACAAGCACTGCTCTCTGTTGTATACCTAAACTATGACTAAATTAACAAACTCCTTAAGTTTGTAATCAGGTTATAAAAATAAAGTGCAGCAAACAGAAACTAACCTGTTTGTTTTGTAAGTAATGTATGCGCTGTATCTAAACCTTAATTAGACCACATAGTAAGAGATTTTTATAGGCAGATTTTTATAGAGACTGTTCCAGACATGCTTTGCTCCTGATATTCCTCCCCCAAGCCTCAATCCACACCTTGCTAAATAACTTTTATAGGTCTAATTAAACAGGCTAGTTATTCAGCAGTAATCCTATTAAAACAACAGTGCTTGAGAACTGGCACTCGTACTATAGCATCCTCCTTTCTTTCCAGTGGGATTCCATAAAAAGAGCTACTGGTAAGATCTCAGGACTTTTCTATGTTGCAAAATCTGATGTCATCCTAGAAATGCCTCATCTGGTTTGGTGTGACTTGGATTGTCTACGTGGTTTAACGCAGCACCGAAAAGGCGCATTAACTTTACTGCCAGCAGCAGTATGGCAGCAGCACTGTGGCACTACACCCTACTTAATTACATGCTTTTTTGCTATACTCCTCCTTCTTATGGAACTATGAGGGAGCAAGGAGCATTCATCCAAGACACCCTCGAGATCTTTTATGTCTAACATTATTGAAAGACAAGATAAACCTCCATCATTGAAACGTTGCCTAGAATATAATAGGGATCTATAAAAATTACCCTCCAAACTAGAAGAATTCAATTGAGAATGATTGATTTCATTTTATTTTAGTATTATTAAATAGAAGGAGCTATTCTATGGAAGGCATGCAGGCCCATTAAAGTTGATAACAAAGCTCCCGATATTGGAATTGAAGCCACAATTCCCTAAGATGGCTCAGAAATCTCAGACGAGTTATGATATTCTATTCAAGTCTGCAGGCATTTTTCATGAAGAATAAAATGTTGGAAAGCCCTCAGAAATTCTTACAAAAAGCTGCTCATGCTCCAGTATTTCCACTTTTCTAAGAGCTACCTTTGGTAACAAATATGTCACTCTGATACAGGAATTTCTGTCTATTGAATAGTCCACCAGCATTATCCAGGTGCTGTCAGTCAGTTTTGTCCTAGCCTTCCAGCATTGACATGTGAATGCACATTATCACTTTAATTGTATCTTAAAAGCTTCACAACTAAGAGGATTTTTCTGAACTTTGTAAGAAGTAAAATTATGTCCCAAATTTTATTCTCAGTTCCAGCGGAATAATTTCAAATACTCACATAGAGTATTTTTGTACTACTCTGAGAAAACAATTTCTATATTATGAGAGACCAAAAAAGGCTTCCTATCACAGAACCACAGAATGATGGAGGTTGGGAGTGACCTCTAGACATCATCTAGTGCAATTCTTCTGCTAGAGCAACTCACCCAGGGCAGGATGCCCATGACCACAATGTACATATGAGTATGAAATGTTTCCAGGGGAGGAGACAGTGTAACCATTTTGGGCAGCCAGGGGCTCTGGCACTCTCACACTGACAAAGTTTTTTCTCATGTTCAGATGTTACCCCTTGTCACTGGGCACCAATGAAGAGTCTGGTCACATTTGACTCCCACACTTTATACAGTGAAAAGCATTGATAAGATCCCTTCAAAGTCTCTTCTGAAGGCTAAACAGTCCCAGGTCTCTCAGCTTTTCTTTCTACCCTCATCATCTTCCTAGGCCCCGTTGGACTCTCCCCAGTAGTTCCCTGTTTCTCTTGAACTGGAGACTTCAGAATTGTCCACAAAACTCCAGATGTGATATCCATAGGACAGAGCAGAGGTGGAGGATAACATTCCTACCATGATTCCAGCAATATTTTTAAATATGTTGAGGTTAACCTAATACTTCAAATACTTTATCACAGTAAGGAACTTTTTTTCTGCATCAACTTCATCATCAGTTTTATGGCAGAATGTGAAATATTTTAAATAAAATATTATACTCTCACCCAAAATTACTTTCATATTTTTAAAGGAAACTTTTCAACTCTAACATTTTTTAAAAATACTTATTTTTCTACATTTGGAGTAACAATGTGTTTCACTATTTTTCTGGATATGGCTCATAGATGCTGCTGCTTGGAAATGCTTTTGTAGTTAAAAAAAAAAAAAAAATTAAATAGATGGTTTGTGGCTTTAGTCATCCCAAAATGTGCCATCCTAAGTACTGATCTGAGAAAGAAAAACATCTAGAATGCACAATTTCTCCAAAATCCACTCTTAATCCAAATCTATGGTTAGCAATTAACATTACAGGGATGTCTACAGCTAGCCCCAAAACCATGAACCACAAATTCTACTTTACTTAGCTTTCTGAACATAACCCAGTCAATGAAGAGTTAAGCTTTGTGGCAACAAGACACTTCCTATTTGGGCAACCCACGTCCACTAAAATAACAATTTTTATTTCTAACCTGCTTATTGAGAACCAGCAGGGCTTTTGCTCATTATTATTTATGCCTTTGATCTTCTCTCCCCTTGAACCTTGCTGCACTTCCTTTTACACGTTTCCCAGTTCTTTGGCAAAGGTGTACATATCAACACCATCTGGCTGCATGCTCAGAAACGTTACTCCATTCTTCCCTGAAGACAAGCCTGCTGTGCTAGCCATGAGCCACTGACATGACTTGCAGCTCAGCACTTTGGAAGAATTCTCTAACACCATTGCTTGTGTTTCTTTGCAAAAGAGGGGAGGGAAAAAATTCTAAACTCTTCTCTGGATCTATAATGGTAGAGAATGTGTGTCTCATGTTTTATGAACACAAAAATTCCAAGCTCAGTTATGTGTTACTACTACGTGATCTGCCTGCCAAGCCACTGCTCTGTTCCTGATAAGAACACAACAGTACAATGAAAGGAGAAAATACAGATCTTACAAGTTCCTTTCAAGTGCTGCTTTTTGTCCATTAAAACCATCGTGGGGGAGACTTTGCATCTAAAGAAGCACATTGGCAAACATTGTCAATGGTTGCTATGCTTTACCAAAATATTTAACCAACTGCTCAATAATAACCTCTATTAATCATCCTTACCAGTGGCTAGCAATTCCTGCTTTCCAGCTGTAGATTTCTGAAAAAGTAACACTAGAAGCAGCATTCTTAAACCAAAGGCTGCCATTTGTTAGTTCGTTTCCACAAGCACATATTTGTATGTCTACATATTGAAGGCAGGACTCCCATGACAAATTAAAGTTAATGGAAATTGTATGTCTCTCTTAATTCTTGGAATTGAAATAATATCAGCCCTGAATGCAATACTAAATGAAAGCTCACTATAAGCCTTTTAAGCACAGCATTTTCTTCAGTTTGCTACCTTTGGCTCTGGAGTCAATTCCAGTTTGTCAGAAACTACCCATCGTTAAGGTGCTTTGACTAATTAACCAATATGAGCATCACATTAGTAGAAGTGTCATTATCTTTTCAAGTCAAGCTCAGCTTCATGTAGTGATACAGTGATCAAAACCACAAATACAGATAGAGGCAAGTATTATAGTTGCTACTGTGCCCTCATGATCCTGAAGGGCTCAAAGCTGAAATCTAGGCAAGGTATTGTTAGCAGAGGTTCCTTCTGCAGAGTGCTCTATCTTGTTCACATCTCAAAGGCAGGTTTGTTTTGCTGTCACTGGGCTATTGCACCAAGCACATGCTGTATTTGGGCTCCGACTTGAAGACCACCGAGGATCATCTTTGGCTGAAATTTTTGAATTAAAATCATTTACATATAGAGAACTGATTTGTTAAGAAGACCCTGGGCAGCCTCCTCTGGAAGACACTATTGCAACAGGGGAGCTGAACTAGATGATCTGCAGAGGTCCCTTCCAACCCCAATGATCCTGAAATTGTCAATGATACAGAAGCACCTGGAGTGCTGTGTTCAGCTCTGGAGTCCTCAACACATGAGCATGGACTTGCTGGAGGGGATCTAGAGGAGGGCCACAAAGATGTTCAGAGGGCTGGAGCACCTCTCCTACAAAGATAGGGTGAGGGACAGTTGTGATTGTTCAGCCTGGAGAAGAAAATGCTCCAGGAAGCAATTTCAGGATCTGCAAGGATTTACAAGAAAACTGGGAAGGGACTTTCTAGAATTCATGTAGCAACAGGAAGAGGGGCAATGGTTCTAAACTAGAGCAGTGTGGATTTAAGCCAGACATTAGGAGGAAATTCTTCACAATGAAGATAGTGACATACCAGAAGAGGTTTCCCAGAGGGATGGTGGAGACCCTCCCCTGGAGGCATTCAAGATCAAATTCAATGGGACTCTGACCAATCTGATCTACTTAAAGATGTCCCTGCTCACTACAGGGAGGTTGATCAAGAAGACCTTTGGGGGTCCCTTCCAACCTGATGCATTCTATGATTCAAATGTGTCCATATATGCTCCTCTGTCTCTGTGTATGTAAGAGTAAGCCAAGAAAGTTGGAAATTTTCAGACCACTGCAAAACCCAGCTATGTAGGTTGGGTTCCTGAAATCTGATGACTACTAGAAATGCAAATAAACTGCTATAACCATAGAACCTCTGCTATTTCTACTCTTCTTAAAACCACAAACATGATGCCATTGATGCTTTATAATCACATCCTGAAGAAAATGTAGCTCTGCAGAGATTTATATACCCTAAATTAAAAAGAAAAGAAAAAAAGAGGACATAAAAAAGGCTCTACATTAACAGCCTTGAAGACATATTACCACACTGGACAGTATCAAATACAAATAATACTCATATAGAAATTAGAACAATATATCATATGGTTTTATTGCAAAACTAAGTCACTGACAGAGATTTTGGAAGTCTACTATGCCCAGATTGTGTCAAAAACCTTTAATGTCTTGCTTTATGTTAGATTTCTGTGATGATTTGGGCTTCTTGTTCGCTAATTTTTCTAAGCATAAAAACAACAGTAGGCGCCAAATGAAATTATCAGGCAGCAGGTTTAAAACAAACAAAAGGAAGTACTTTTTCACACAATGCATAATTTAATTGTTGAATTCCTTGCCACAGGATGTTTTGTTTGCCAAAGTCATAGGCCAGTTAGAGAAGAAAAATGTAATTTAGAGAATAGAGTTTCATGAAGGACTGTTACATAAATAGGGTGAATATAATCTGCAGTTCTGGAATTTCCCAAACCACAGAATACTGAAAATGAAGGAAGTGCTATTCCATTCTTGGCTTACCCTAACCAGGAAAAAAAAAAAAAAAAAAAGAAAAAAAAAAAGGAAAAAAATGTTTGGCTAGAGGATATCATTGGAGGAAGATTATTGGTGTAGCTGACCTTTAGCTAAACCTATCTGGCAGGGTTCTTTTTTCTACTTTAGTGACAACACAAAAGAGTCTGTCTGTGTCATCTTTATTAGACTTCTGATAATGCATAGCAAGTTTAAGGTGACTTTTCTAGTTGTCTTTTTGAGCCTATATTAAGACAAGTGCATCCAAATTTGCAACTGTACAGTCTGTTCTTTTCAGATCAGACATTTGGATAATCATAGCTTATTAAAAATACCTCTTTAATGTTTCTGTAACGATTCAACTATAAACAGGCTCTGTATATACTCTGACCTCAAGAGAAAAAAAAATAAAAAGCTTGTCCCCTGCAGTTAGTGATTACTTTGATACCGAGTTGCAAGATACATGCTGATATAATGTCTGATATAATGTCAGGAATGGATTTGTAGGACTTCTAACTCTTGCATATGAATGAGCACCATTGTGTGATGCGGATTACTGAGGATGAGATTCACTCCTGCTTGGAGAAGTGACTCTGCAATATCAAAGATGAGAAGTGATTGTTCAATATCAATATAAAATATCAATTGATCGAGGATAGCGTAAGAATTCCATGTACCAAAGCAATACACCAGTTATCTATGGGTTACCAAGTAGTTTATTTTCTTCCTCCAAAACAGCTCTCCACCTGCCTACACATTGATGCCATATTTACTTCGGGAAACAATAGCTCAGGCGAGGCTTGGCACTCAGCTCATACTCGTAATTTTTTTGCAGTAGCAGATGTTGCCATAATTCTTTTTCATAGCCTCACCTTTCCAGTTTTATCTGCAAGGAGGGCTGTCAAATTTATCTTCTGTTTAGATCATCAGCAAGAAAAATCAGATGCTTTTTTAAAAAAAAGCCAACTTTTTGAGCTAGGTGAAGCATGAATGTTTTTCAAACTTGCTTGGTTTATTTTTCTAGTAGAAAACTGAGGGTACACACAGGTGCTTTGTTAAATCGTGAAGTAGAATAAATTGGATATTTTTTTATTTCATCATGTGTTCATTCCTGAATTTTCAAAATCAGGTAGGATAAACCTCTACATAGAAGCTCTCCTTTAGAATGGATATAAACCAAACCAAATCTATTTTAATTTGCTTCCACATCTAACATAAATTAAAGCCATTTTAATTTTGAATGAAGGTTGGTAGAAGAAACTGATGACATTTAAACAATTTAATATAAATTCCAACAGACTAAATTTCAGTTTTTCTAATGCACACATGTCACCAGACCATAGTTGAAAAAGTAATGGATACTTTAGATAGATGCTCCTTAACAGGCACTGTGAGTAACAAGAAATTTCTCTTCTTCCCACCCCTCCCCCCCCAATCAAATCTATGTTCCAAATTTAATTTAATTTAATTAATTAATTTAATTTGCTACTGAAACAGAATACCTGAATATTAGTTTATGTCCTTCTTGTCAGAGGCAGGTACTTCAAAAATCACATAAGGCCTTATCGAAATGCATCATATAAGTTTTGACTAATGAAATCACTTGCAAATGTGGGAAGAAGCTAATTGGAAGCAGGAAGCTTTGAATGGAAGAAACTATCCACAGAAGTGTTGAATAAAAGCCAGAGGACTTTTTTAACCTTGCTAACTCTACAGCCATTATCAATTTTGTATCATGTGATTCACAGTCTTGAAGAACATGCAATCGGGCAAACATTTGAATGAATGTTTCCAGATTATGTCAGAGTGGAAAAGCATATTTATTCTACGAGGTGGAATAAAGTGTTTATCTATTTTTACATTTAACAATCTTCTGAAACACCCTAAAATATCAGCAGTTATGAGGCTGATATTGTTGCTAAGTGCTCCTGTTTGCAGATGAAGATGAATGCCACTTGTAAGAGAAGATCAAATCTCTATGCACTATAAAGATTTCAGTGGGGATAGAATTTGAAAAAATATGTATTTCTTAAAATAAATATGTCACATTTCACATGTTTAAAATCTAACCTGAGATAGGCAAAACATATTATCTGGAAAAATTAATAGCACCATTTCAACTAACAGGCCAATGAGAGTGCTTCATGTGGTCTATCCTTACTGTCACTTCATTCATTTCTTCAGCATATGGGACTACAAACTGAATTGACCAACCTAGCTCTGTTACCTTACCCAAACTGTGACTTCTTTCCAGTGAAAAAAAATTATCTATATTGATACATGATTGACTCAAACACTTCAATTCAGTGATTTCTCTTGTGAGAATTGTTCAATGGACCAGAGGCTGGACACGAGCAGACAGTGTGTGTTTGCAGCCCAGAAGGTAAATTGTGTCCTGGACTGCATCAAAAGACTTGTGGCCAGCAGCTCAAGTGAGATGATTCTTCCATTTTACCCTGTTCTGGTGAGACCTCACCTGGAGTAATGCATCCAGCTCTGGAGACCTCAATATAGAAAGGACACGGAGCCAATGGAGCACGTCTAGAGGAGGGCCATGAAAATAATCAGGGAGTTAGAGCACCTCTGCTATGAGAACAGGCTGAGGGAGCGGGGGTTATTCAGCCTGGAGAAGAGAAAGCTCCAGGGAGACCTAATAGCAGCCTTTCAGTACCTGAAGGGGGCCTACAAGAAGGAGGAAGATGTTTACAAAGCCCTGTAGTGACAGGACAGGGGGCAATGGTTTCAAACTAGAGAAGAGTAGATTTAGATTGGATGTTAGGAACAGGTTCTTTACTGTGACGGTAGTGGAACACTAGATCAGGTTGCTCAGGGAGGTGGCTGGGGCCCCATCCCTGGAGATATTGAAAGTGAGGCTTGACAGGGCTCTGGGCAACCTGATCTAGTTGGAGAATACCCCTGCTGACTGCAGGGGAGTTGGACTAGATAACCTCTGGAGGTCCCTTCCAACCCAGACCGTTCTATGATATGCAGCTTGCTAACTGGTACAACAGGGATTCATGTAGTTTCCAATCCAAGTAACAAAGTAGTATGAACACAGTTTTAACTGAAATATTCACACAGTGAATAAATGGGTTATTCATTATTTTGCTTCTCCACGCAGCTAAAAAAGAATGAAGACATTAGCAGCAAATTTAAGAAATGTAGATCCCAAAGAATGATGGTGTCTGTATTCTCAGAGGAAAATCATTATCTAGTCCACATGTTGTAAACCATATGGACATTTCTGAGACCACCTGGACTTCCTGCAATTTAAAACTAGAGGTCTCTCAAGGAGGGACTATAACTTTATTCAAAGGCACATTCATGGTATTACGATTTGAACATTCCTAAAACTGTATGTAAGAAAATTAATGAAGAGTTTAAAGAAAAAACAAACCCCAAACTTGGAGGCAGCCTGTATCCAAACATCAAAAGAAACACATCAGCAAGTTGGAGAAATTCTGATTAGTAGTCAGAACCAAAACAGTATCACACAAATCTAAAGAAGGTCCCAGATTGGATATAATATCAGCAATATATGACCTCAAAAAGAAGCTGTCCAATTTGTCTGCTGCTACAACACTCTATCTATAAAACCTAAACAACCACCTTCCCTTGTCTCTCTTGGAGTTGTTTGTGTCTGTAGTGAAACCTTTGGAAGATCAGAGATTCATCATTTCACTACCAGTGCAATACAGTAGATGTACAACTCATCAGGGTGACTAAGAAGAACAAATATTAAAAGCAGGAAAAAGAAAACCTTCCTGTTCTTCTTGATTTGTTCCATCTTTAACCTTTCCCAATAGTATCACTGCCTCATTTCTGCCAGCCTGATGATCTCGCTAAATCTATATCCTCAGCACTCTAACATTTAAGCAGCAACAACAGCAAGAGTAACAACCTGACTCCCTTTTACTGCTGCTTAGAGTAACGCTTTCATAACAAATGAGTTTGTGCTTCTCTAGGTGTGCGCACAACCAAGCACCTAAGAATACGAAAAGAGATTTTCAGTTGATTTGTTTTGTTTGGTTTTGTTTTTACTTCATGAGTGCAAGAGCTGAAGAGGTTTTCTGCTTACCTAAAGTCTGTCATCTCTGTAATTACTTGTCAGCTCTCGCAGATGTGACCTCCTTAGCAAGGTGTTGGCTCATCAGAACGTCCTGATACTGGCAGTGACAGTTGTACCACTTGATTTTTAGGGGTTCTACAAATGTAAACCCCTCAGGGGGAGACCCAAAAGGGAAAAAAAAAAAAAAAAGAAATCTCTCAATCCTACAAAAAGTCTTCCACATTAGGGTAAAATATTTAAACTACATTCTATATTTTAGTGAACAGCTACAGCACAGATTGCTGACAGTTAAATGTAGAGCCTGCAACATTTTACAATGTACACATGACTTAATAATTCTTTGCATGTGCATTATTACTGGTATAGTATTAACACTACACAAATGTACATGAATTTGATACTCATGAAGATGATCATTAAAAAGTCTAGAATGTACTGCTCTTTGGGGAAACATCTCCTTAGGACAACCCTCCTCTGAAAATGGCCAGCTACTGCATTATGGAGCCTTGCTTGAACTCCTACAGTGACAAGGGTTTTGTAACTAGGATAAAATCAACACCTCTAAACTACTGGGAAGAAGACAAAGAAAACGAAATTTTGACACAGTGAGATAAAATATGGCAAGGGCAGAGTCATTTAGGTTGAAAGAGAAAAACCTAAAGAGACTGGAAATAATAGAAAGAAGAATGAGAAAACTGGACAGTACAAAGAGAGTAGACTTTTTTTTTTTCCCCGAGCTCCTTTCCCTCCCTGGCACTCAGTGCTGTGTCAAGTGCACACTTGTCCGTTTTGTGAGAACTCAAAATCAGCAACTATAAGACAAATGGTCTAATGGCACTGTCCTGCTCTGCAGCTTGCACAAAATCAAAAGAGACATGGAATGTTTTTTTGATTAAGAAAAAGTGCTTAGCTTCAGCATATCCAAAGTCCTGAACTGGGGAAGAATACAAACACATGAACATTTTAGTTTTATTGTACACTATTAGCGGCCAAAGTTTCAGTCACAGAATGTTGTATTCTCAGTACACTGCACAACCTCATTTATCTATCTTCACTTATCCAAAGAATTTTGTGACAGACTATGCTGTCACCATGAAGAGCAAAAAAACCCATGTTAAACTTCTCGAGAAGGAGCAGAGCTACAGCATCACAGCCCAGAGCAAAGCTCCCAGTCAGAGCTTGCCTATCAAAAGCATAATTCTCAGAACAGAGTATGTAGGGAAAAGTATGTTATAATTATTGTTCATCTACTTCATGGTCACACTTTTTAAATGAAATAGGAAATTCTAAGGAGAAAAAAATAAAAACTTTTTCAGGAAATCTAAGCTCAAGGATTGCTGTCAAACATATTTTTCAGACGTTGCTTGATTGCTGTAAGATATATTTTCAGTTTATATTGGACTGCTTTTTAGAACTTGAACAAAACCAAATCTTTCTTTGTTAGGGACCATCTTCTCCATCTACTTTTTATTGCACCTGAAGTTATAATACACTGCTCAGATCATTATGCTCAAGAGAGTATACAAAGAATGTAGTTTTCATGCAATGAGAGAGTCCAAATCTCTTTGCACGGAAGATACCTTTTTCCCCCAAGAACTATGAGTTATACCTTGATTAGAAAGCAAGATGAAGACATTCATCACAGACATAAATAAAAGTGGTCAACAAAACCACTAGAGACAAAACCATGAAGCAATCATAATGGAAAAAAAGAATTACTGATAAAGTTTGTTGAAATGTAGAGGGGTAGGGAAGAAAGAGACTGCCTCTGAACAGAATTTTAAAGTGTTGTTTCCACTTGTGCCACTGGTTTCATGAATGGCTATGCGAAAGCTGTTTCACTCCTCTACACCTTGCTGCTCCTTGGTTTGTGCACAGCACTAACTGCTTTTGTGAATTGCATTGAGATCTATGAAGAACAAAGTAAGATTAATAGATAATAAGCAATACCATGTTTAAGCTCATCTTTCCAATTTCAGATCTTCTCATACCACCATTCTCTAGAATAATTTACCCCAGACTTTCTGTAAAGCAAAACAAAAAAAAGCAATAGTTTCAAGTGATTACATTTATAATTTTAATAATGTAAGAGTTTTACAGTAAGACACCATGCAACCAAGAATTCATTACTTTTCCTTTCAGATTTTAATAAAAATACACTATGAATTATTTAAACTAAATGAAACTTGTCAAGATAAATTAATTTAGTCCATGTTGTGATGCAGTATATTCTGGCTTTAATTGTGTTTGCTGCTTACTGAGTATAGCGATTCGCAAAGTCCAGTAATACATTTTCCCAGCCATTAGAAACAAGAACCATGGGAGTGTTGGATCACTCTCATTACTCAGAAGTTTTTCTATTTATTTGTTGATAAAAAGTTGAAGTTAGGCTATTGCACCAAGGAAACTCAATGAAATAAATAGTGACAATACTGAAAGGTTCAGGGGATTCCTCGCGTACCTCTCCTAATTTAAGTCCAGTCAGCGGTGCCTTGGAATGGCCAAAGGATGATGAGCTTTCAGACGCTGGCGTGCAAAACTTGTGGGATTTAATTTAGCACTTTTCAACTCTCATTATAAAGTAAAAAACAAGGTCCCACTGAAGTCAGTAGAAATTTTGCCTCTGACAGGAGAAAAACAGAAGACTCGATCCATTGCCTAAATGCAACTGTTCATGCCATGTGAGACGCCCTGGGGGACTCCACCTGGCTCCAGCTGGCAGCCTGGCAGTGCTTGAGTTTCCCTGGCATGTTACTGTACCCACCAGCCTCATGGGGAGTTCTTATATGATGGGACACCTCAAACAGCACTAAGCACTACTGTTACATCACTAAATTGAACATGAAATATCTCCTATTGGACATCTCAGATCTATGGTGCCTTGCACAGATGCTGTTGTACATGTCTGCTTCAGAACTCTTTATTTATTCTGCATTACATATTTTACAAACCAGAGTTGCATTGAAAATTAAAATCTTTCAAAGTGTCTAAATAGTTCTGTGGAGCTCAGAAGCCTTCCTGGTTTGACCTTTCCTTAGAAACAAAACCATTACATTGTCCAACTC
Organism: Ramphastos sulfuratus; assembly: GCA_013399055.1. Taxonomy (NCBI): domain Eukaryota; kingdom Metazoa; phylum Chordata; class Aves; order Piciformes; family Ramphastidae; genus Ramphastos; species Ramphastos sulfuratus. The sequence continues at coordinate 135,505 of WBNM01016474.1, read as the reverse complement.
TACTAAAGCAGTATTTTGCAGGAGGATACCAATAAGCTCTCATCATGTACAGTTCAGCTATTCTGGAAAGGAAATTTGCATTTTCCAGTATTCAGATTCAGTGGCAACCTTCAAAGAGCATTTACAAACTTGCTGAAAAGCTGCATTTTCCAAGACATCTCTAGCTAGATACTCTAAAATTGTGCTTTTTTGCAAGGATCATGCACATAGTTATTACAGTGTATCCAGCAGACAGAAACACGTGAAGCCATGTAATTCACTCGAGGCGCCAGCAAATCACAGCTTGTTTTAAAAGTCTTGGTGTCACTCAAGTAAGACTCAGGCTACCATAACATTAGACACACACAAAAACAAACAAACTCCTAACACCCAGCTGAATGAGTACTCCCTTTGAAATAAGCTTCCTTAGTTAAGAAAAAGAATGATGTTTCAGTCCTACACACTCCTTAACTGAAGCATGTCTATTCATCCCGCTTGGATATTACAGTAAGTTTCCAGATCATGCTACACTTCAAGTTTTCATCTTTAACTTTCCTTGTGGGCTCTGTATTAGGGATGAAGCATACAGCAAGCAGACTAGATTGCTGAATGATCACAGGATGTCAGGGGTTGGAAGGGACCCAAAGAGATCATCGAGTCCAACTCCCCTGCCAGAGCAGGACCATAATCCAGCTCAGGTCACAAAGGAATGCATCCAGACAGGCCTTGAAAGACTCCAGAGAAGGAGACTCCACAGCCTCTCTGGGGAGCCTGTGCCAGTGCTCTGTGACCCTTACAACAAAGAAGTTCCCCCTTGTGTTGAGCTGGAACCTCCTGTGCTGCAGCTTACATCCACTGCTCCTTGTCCTATCACAGGGAGCAAGAGAGAAGAGCTTGTTACCTCCTCTCCTGACCCCCAGCCCTCAGATACTTATAAACGTTTTTAAATCTCTTCTCAGTCTTCTCTTTTCCAGACTAAAAAGCCACAGGTCCCTCAGCCTCTCCTCATCAGGCAGTGCTCCAGTCCCCTAATCATCCTTGTAGCCCTCCACTGGACCTTCTCCAGCAGATCCCTGTCCCTCTTAAATTGGAGGTGTTACATCAAAAGCTGTTCTAAATTGGTGGTAATCCTACCATCTAAATAAGATGGTAGAATTCAGATTTGCAATTAAGTCAAGGTGCTGTGTTAAATTTCTATCTACTTATTTACCTGCAGTTGAGTAATATTAGCAGTCAGGCATCTGCACCATGAATAACCCTGCATCAAATCATTATGGCTATGACGAGGCTAGAGCAATGTTGCATTATTGTTTTCAGAGCTGAAGAACCCATTGGTTAGACCCTTGAGCAGGAGGCATGGATTGAAATCACATAACTGCTGTTACAGGGTTCATCTACACACGGCTGTCCAAGAAACCCACAATCCTGCAAAGCAAAGTGAATGATCAGCAACAGGACAGATCAAAGACAACCGTCTCATTTCTACCCATATGAAAATAAAGTGGGAAAGTCCATTTAAGGCAGCATGTTACATCAATTTATTAGATGACAACTGCCAGCCTGTTCTCCCAAGTAACAAGCAACAGAATGAGAGGAAATAGCCTCAAGTTACACCAGAAGAGATTTAAATTGGATATTAGGAACAATTGCTTCACTGAAAAAGTTGACCTGGCACAGGCTGCCCAAAGAAGTGATGGAGTCACCATCCCTGGCAGAATTTAAAAGCTGTGTAGATGTGGTGCTGAGGGACATGGTTTGTGGGTCACCTGGCAGTGCTGGGTTAACTGTTGGACTCAATGGTCTTAATGATTTTTTCTAACCAAAACAACTCCATGATTCTAAAAGGAGACTTGAAAGGAAAGTCAAAGCTAGGGAAATAGCCTTTCAGCTTAACACCACTGAAAGTACAAAGCCTTGGAGAAAATAACAGTAGGAGGATCTTCTTATACATTTCTTTTCACATAGTTACCTTCCTCAGTATAAATTGTACTATGCTAAACACATAGAGATTTTGTATGATCTTGAAAGTTAAACAACCCTGAGTGAGTGCAGTCCAGGATACAAACCACCTGGAAACAGTAGGTATTGTATGTACAAGCCAAGCTGCCACAGTTGAGCACCAGACCACTGAAGCTGAATATGCTGAAAGGGTCCTTTTGGTCTTGTCTATACTGACTAATAGGAGAATAAGAGGAGACACTTTCTGCTTATGGTCTCTATTTATGGAAGGATCTAAACTAACATGTCACACCCTGAAACTTTTATTTACATCAGCATGATTTCCAGCACCATCTGCAAAGGAGAGTTATATGCACAAGGATCTGCTCATTAAAGAAATGGATCCTACACTGCAGGGCATTCCTTATTTACACAAGCACAAGTACTTCTAGCACATCCCAAGCAAAGGAAAAATAGTGAGTATCCAGAGTAGCTCCACAACTGATATGTAATGTACTGTAAAAAAATGTTCTGATTGCATCTGTGTAAGTGGGCAAGCACTGCAAATTATCTGAAACAACAACTTCATTCTTGTTATCAACATTCTGAGCTATTTATACTTACACTGATTGTTATCCTGTGCTCCTTGCCAAGAAGCATTTTGAGAGCCCTTTAGCCACCATTGCTCAGCTCTTCAAGAGCTAGGTCAGATGCTGAATATATATAAAAAGCCTTTTTGTGCTCGAACTTGAAATCAGTCATCTGTATATGATCTGTGTTACAGCAAAATGTAATTTTTCCCTTTGACAAGGTGTTTATGGTTGTTAAGTTATCTTGATTGCCAAGAGAAACTTGTTCTCTGTGGAGACTTCCATAGCTTAAAATGTCACTCGTTTTACCCATCCCCCTTCTTCTTTCTTCCTTTTTCAACTGATTCACAAATTAAGTTGACCCTATGTTAGGCTGAAAAAAAGATTCCTGAAAATTAGAAGTCTGGCACAGTCCTACAGTAGGAGTCCATTTATCTTGTCTTTTTAATAAAGATAGTTTGCAGATTCTGGCAAAGGGCCATTTCCAGAAACAAAAGGACCCAAGGACTAAAACCTAAAACCTTCTTTCTCAATCCTAGCCACATTACTGTGATTAAACTTCCTATTACAAAAAATATTATTAAGAGAAAAAGAGCACAAAAATATTTGTATATTAAGTGCTACATAATATTGCCACTGATAATTCTGAGGTAACTCTGCAAGCCCTAGTGCAAGTTCAAAGGCATTTATACTCTCTGTATGTTCCTTTGTTACTCTGAACTGAAAGGGGTACTAGTATACTATGTGCATATATGCTTTGACTGTCCAGCAAAGTAATGAAATAAAACAGACTACAGAGCACAGAAGTGAGCCAGATTGTATAATCACCAGTAAGTGGGTGCTGTATGATACAATCCTCTCTATACAAACTGTCTGAAAGTCAACATTGTTTGTTACGCGTGAATGTAAAGTCTTACCTTGCTTAATCTGCACCTCGCAGGCAATAAAACTTCCCTGTACATCCTCCACATCCAGTTGCCAACCAGTACTACCGTATGTGTGCAACTCTCCCTGCCTCTGGCAGGATGAGGCTTTCCTGGTGACCTCAAGCTTTTGCATTCCAAACAACATGAAGCCTGCTGACTTCCCTGTGGCTCCATCTCACTCTAGTAAAGTCATTATGCCAAGTTGCTTCATCTTTCACAGTGTTGGAGGACAAAGTGTGTGTGAAGAATTGCATGCTTGGAACCTTCTCTGAGCACTGAGTGGTTTTGCAGATGGGGTTAGCAGGCTGTTCAAAGTCCTAGTGACATTTCCCTTTCTGTTAACCACAACTCTACAGTCACTGAGCAATATAATATCCCTTTTACCAGGGGTTATGCTAATATAAAGCCACTTTGTCAGCATGCTGGTGACACCACAATTGAGGTATATATCGGTTCAATCATCCCTAATCAATGTGTGTATTCTTCCTAAGCACTAATGTCGTTTCATCAATGCACTCCTTATTTTGCAGCTATTGATACTAAATTCCAACATGGTTACAAAATCACATTTTTTACTTTATTACATTTTGAATATTGAAGGGTTTTCTTCTTTATTAAATTACCCTATATTAGAGGAGCCTGAAAATCCTCTGATGCATGACCAAGGACGTAGCTCCATCTGTTTTGTTTTTCTCATTCATGACATAGATTATTTTGTTTTCACCAGTACATGCATTTCACTTTAATTCCACTTTATGTCTGTCAGGTTACATCATTTCTGATATGTGGATACTCTGTTATAGAGCTTTGCAGAATGATTTAAGTTAAAAGCAAACTCTTTTTTTTTTTTTTTTTCATAGCTCAGGTGTTCAGAAATGAGATATGGGTATTTCAGTTACCAGTTTAAATTGAGCACACGGCACAAAACCGTATCAAAACCTGGCAAGACCAGTCTGGCTAAAAATAATTCTTGTTTGAAGGTTGCTTGGTAGCCTATATAAAATGAATGAGTTTCCAAACAGTTACTTAGAAATGCAGGTGTTTACACAACCAGAGCTGCTAGTACAATTGGTAGATTGTCAGCAGCCTTAGCCCAGATTCCAGGTGTTTGATTTTGAAGTTGAATACTGTACAGTAAACCAGGAGAAACTGCTCTATGTCTCAGAGTTACACTGTGCAAGCCTGTTTGTGTTACAGAAGAACTTTAAGGAGTTAATGAGAGCAAGAGTCCATGGCATCAGCTGCTGTGTAAACACATATGTGCCTGGCACAAGTGTGTCACATTACAGGGACAGTCTCTGAGCTTATCTATTTAGCACACAAGTCTTCTAACCTCTGGTTTGCCATATTAAAGAGGAGGAAACAGACCTTGAAAATTTACAAAATTAGCTTCATTTTATGTGAGATTACTTGAAAATTTCAAAACTGTGGAGATTCACTAACCCAGACTATGCTGTCACTGGTGTGACAATACTTTGATTCGAAAGTTGTGACAGAGAAAAAGAATAGTAAAAATGTAGAAATCCAGGATAATTTACCAGAAATATCACATGAATGTAGGTATTTTATAAAAGATTCACTTATTTCCTTGCAGACATCCTTGCCACTGTATTCATGACTATCCGTTGGGTGCTGAAAACAAAAACCAATCATGCCTATGTTGATCAGAGAATTCTGCTGCTTGCTGTACCACCAGTGCCTTCAGAAGCTCTCTAGATGGAGAACTAAATCACACTGGTACCAGAGGACATCAGCATCAGGGAGAAGAGTTCCTGGCCCTACCTCACCATAAAACAGCAGGTAGTCCAGAGTTTTTTAATAGCTTATCATTTACAAAAGCTCAACATACAGGCTAAGAAGTTTTGTGCTTTGGTTTGTTTGCAGAAAAATCAAACAAACAAAAAACAAACGAAACAAACAAACAAAAGAAACCCACAAAATCAAAAACCGAACAGTAGTGACAAAACCAAAACTGCCAGGTCTTAGTTTCAAGGCTCACAAGTACATCAAGCCGTGCCAGGGGAGGTTTAGGTTCGAGGTGAGGAGAAAGTTCTTCACTGAGAGAGTCATTCCCCACTGGAATGGGCTGCCCAGGGAGGTGGTGGAGTCACCGTCCCTGGAGGTGTTCAAGGCAGGTTTGGACATGGCACTTGGTGCCATGGTCTAGGCTTGAGGTCTGTGGTAGTGGGTTGGCCTTGGTGATCTTTGAGGTCTCTTCCAAGCTTGCTATACTGTGATACTGTGATACTGTGATCACTGTACCAGAGAGACAGGTCCCATCTCTTTTCTGCAGCAAGGGGTGATTGGGTAGAAAAGCACAAGAGTAAACAACGTCCATGCACAAAACTAACTTCAGTTATTTCCAGAACCTAAGCTGAAGCAGTGAAATTCTCATTTTTCCTGCTTTCTTGCCCAGGTGAATGTTTATACTCCCACGGCACTTTGAGGAATTCCCTTCCAACAACAGACATTCTCCATTTGTAATGCCGCAGCTACACACATATGTGCATATGAGTGTACATGTAAACTTAGATATTTATTTTTCAATAATACTGCAGTTAGACATTGATAGACTCATTCTCCTTTCTTCCTAGAGCGCTGATATTAATAAGCAACAGACATTTACACCTCTCCAGAGATGGTGATTTTGCAGATGAATGGCAACCAGGATATCCCACAGCAGCAAAGGAAAGCCTGACCATGGCAGAGGCTGGATTCATATGCACCTCTATCTTGGAGAATAAATTACAAAACCAGAAGCATATGAACGCTGAAGTTTAACAGCACATTAGCCCTTCTCCCAGTTTAAAGTACATTTAGATTAAAGCAATTTAGTTCAAGATGGGGTTTCTCAACAGGTTAGGAATAAAATTTTAATGTAGCTACAGCCCCTCCCCATTCTCTCTCTCTGCTTCTTTCAGCACTTTTGGGCTCCTAAACTAAAAGAGAAATTGCTGTCTCTATAATGTGGCAATTCTTCACTTTCCCAGTTCGGCTGGGCACAGCCATGTAAGAATCAAGTATTAAAATGAATTGTTTAAAATGTTACAGACTATATACAGCAATATCCAAGAACCTTACTGCTTTTTAACACACATTCCCCCTCCCCAAAGAATCACAACATTGTTCAAAGCCTTGCACAAAGATAAGCATTGCAATGAAATCACCTTGGCATAGCTTCTTTTTCCTACTAGTGTAACAGAGAGTAGAATTTGTTCCACTAGCCTTGATATTTAAGGTCATTTTCACAAATATTTGCTCAGAGATTGTGCTTCCCAGCTGTCCTCATTGCAATTTGCTTTTCTAATGTCATCAGAATTTGTTGAAACTTGAATAGAGGTGGGAAAAAAAATACAAACCCAAACCACACACACACACAAAAAAAAAAAAAAAAACCCACAGCAAAAAACCAATTTGCTTTAAAGACAGTTCTCTAACAGAAGTGTGAATTTTTGGTTTGAGGTTTCAGTTCTATGCAACTCCCTGTCTAATATTATTGAGCTCATGCATGCATGAACAACATAGCATCAGGGTTATTACCTAGGAGACACAGGTGGGTTGCTTTCTAAAGCAAGTAGCATTTCCCAATCCATTACTCCTTCCTGTAACTCCATAAATAATTAAAAGAATATTCTTGTTCCATGGGAACGACTCTTATCAAGTGCCAGCTAAAAAGGCCTCCACAGCTTACTGCACACCAGAGCATGTGCTACAAACCACATTGCTTTGATTTTCTGGGTGCATGTGGAAATGTTTGCCTCAAACATAAAAACATAAAGTGGCATGCACTAAAATTGTAAGTCTTCAGTCCCTCCACTTGTAAACTCATTTTACAGCTGTAAATTAAAGGGATTTAAAGGCTTTTGTGCAGATGTTAATAAATTCCATTCACAAAATCATTTTCCTCTCCTCTTACAGAACTTTCCCACGTGCTTTCACATAATACACCTGTTCTCATTATGTGGGCATATACCTTTGTCCTGTGATAAAACATTCCTTCATCACTGAATAATTTGATGTCACATTTCCCTCATTCCTCTTGACTATTCAGTAAATATCTCATAGCAACAAAACAAAGTGCAGCAAATGGATCACGCTTGAATATTCTGCATGTCTGACCACAAATTTCCATTCAGCATAAACATGAATAAGAAACTCCATACCTGTACCAAAACTGGCTATACAAACTGGTTGGAGACAACAGCAGAGTCTCAGAAATGAAAAGTGGTGAAAATCTCCATCAGCAGAAGATGTTGGCTTTTGTTCAGCTGTGTAAGGCTTATGCAGCAGGATGTATTCCTCTACAAGTAAATGGCAACTGCATGAAGGTGACTGACAGGATGAAGTAAACCCTTTGTTTTCTAAAACAATAGCTCCTCAATCGCTATTGTAATACTTCTGTGCAGAGCTCAAGGCAGCAGTAAGCTCCCCTCCTCCCATTTACAAAAAGATGTATTCAGGTTTTAGGATGATCTCTTAATCTGTTGGTGCTGTGGGTTTAACTGGGAAAATATGAGTGCAGTCTGGTCCATGGCGGCTAGGCAAGGAGGGCACCATCACAGCACAGAGCTGTCCCCAAGGAGTTCTGAGCTGCAAATAACTCTGCAAACATCCTTGGAGGAATTTAATTTAGGCTATTTTAAACAAAGACTGAAGTTTGAAGTCTGTTATTAGTTGCAGTATGAAGGTTCAGTCAACTGGACCCATGTGGGGTCTATGCAAACAGAAGACCTCTCCCAAAGAACTGGTAAGTTGATACAGAGTAGACCATATTGATTAGCTTCAGGGTTTTATATTACCAATACTAAATCAGAATTGTGTTCCCATTTGCTGTGAGATGTGGAGGAAGACCATCCAATCCCCATTCTAGGCACTAACAAGGTTAGATGGTATGAATATAGTAGTTCCACCTAAACGTGAGGAAAAAACTTACTTACTGTGAGGGTCCTGGGGCACTGCAACAGACTGCTCAGAGGTTATGGAGTCTCCTTCTCTGGAGGTATTCCAAACCCATATGCACATGAACCTGGGCAACCTGCTCTGGACGACCCTGCTTTAGGAGGAAGGTTGGACTAGATGATCTCCAGGCACCTTCCAATCCTCAGCATTCTGTGATTCCACTCCCATGTTCTCCTGATCTCCCTTCTCCACTGTGTCTCGTTAGGATTCTGTGATGAACATACAATATCAAAATGCTGTATGAAACATCCCCTAACACCACCTCCCTAGTACTGTGTCCCTGCTCTCCCCCCCGCCCCCCCCCCAGAAAAAAGCACCAAAAACCAACTAACCAACCAAACAGAAAAAAATCCATAAACACAAAAAAACCCCCACCAAACTCCACCAACTGAAACAAAACAAACAAAAATACACCAAACCTCAAAGCTGTGAACCTTTAACCATGCTCTTAGGTAACCATATACACCAGAAATTTCTGCCAGTGCATCCCAATCAGTAGAGAGAACATCTCTAAACCAGCTGGGTTCTGTAGGCCACACAGTTATGCTCCACATCAGGATCTAGGAACACATGGGTTTTTGCCTCACTGCTTGCCCCAGCTTCCCCAAGCCAGCCACACATGTTCCCAGTTGGAATCAGTGACTGCTAAGGGCACACACAGCATCTACACAAAGGAAAATCAGGCTACTTTTAAAGACACAACCCCATTAACCACAGGAGGGAAAAGCACACATCATAAACATGGATATTGTCTTTTGAAATAGGTAGGGTACTGCACTCACTTGATCAAGCATATGAAAGACAGCAGTGCACAGTCACAATTTTAGAAGCATAAATACTGTTTCAGTTGCAGAATTTCTGAGCATATAACACTTTCACATGCTCCCTGCCCCTTATCATCAGTGGGGTTACAATGGCACAGGAGAGATCACAAATGCAGGCAGAACAGAAGATTATTTTCCTTCAGTGTCATTAAACAAGGACAAAGAGAGAAGAGCCTTCTGGAGGCATGCAAGGGAAAAAGACAGAAAGTGACGCAGTTTAAAACACACTTTCCTAAACACTAACGTTATCTTTATATCCTCACTGTTATCTTTATATCCAAATAAATGGTGTGTTTTGCACAGTAATAAGATCTCTCTTTTCTGGAACAGGAAATCAGCAAAACAGTTTTCTATCAGACATTACATCTGCCAGTGCCTCAGGACATTCAGACTGACTAATGCCAGTAAGGCTGATGTGTGACAATCACAGGCAAATTGCATTTTTTTCTGGTTGATTTATTTGATTTAAATTGTGTTAAGTATATAAATAAATAGTTTAAGTGTATTCTATCCAAACAAATAGAGAAGTTCTCCTACAAAAGCAAAACCACTGACAGTCATGGAGTCCCCTAACTGGTGGGTGTATAGCCATGGAAGCTTGAAAGTTAAGCCACTAATTGTCACTGAGCGATACAACTATGTCACTTGGCTCTGTATTATATTTATATATCTACCATTGAAAACTACCAAGAAGTCTGAGCAAACCTCCTTTAACTGAATAAACTGAAAACCCTGAGAAGAAATGCTGTTGCCTTGGGAAATTACCCTTAAAACTGCAACTGTTCTCGTTACTTTCAGTGCAATTTGGGAGAGCATATGGCTTGAAAGATTGGTAAGCAGATACCAGTTTACCTCTAGTCCAGGTCAGGGACTCAATAAATGGGATACTAAATTATTACCTCTCACTGATTGCCTCATCACATTTTCTGGCCTAAACGCCTGGATTCTGAAGAACCTCAGTGATACCAGCCCTCTAGCAAGTCTGAGCAAGAAATCAGCAGCTGCTCAGCTCCCAGACCGCCTTTAAGCTCAAATTAATTGCATGTCATCCACTGTACTATGGGAAGTGGAGATATCTTCATTAGAGTCTACAATCACCCTGAATTTACTATCTTGTCTTTTGGACGAATAAGATTTCAGTCCCCACGAAATAAATAGGGAGAAAAAAAGACAGATTTTAGAAACAGATCTGCTATTAGGTGGAACCTTGATTTAGCTTCATCTGTCTTTTAACTACATTGTGAACTCAACAAGCAACTAGGCACAGTTTATCCAAGTACTTAGAAAATTTACTTTACAAGCAACCAACAAGCTCCTGCGCATTTTATAAACACTAACATCATAATCTGTCCTTAATCTGGCAAGAGATGGAGGTTTTCATCCCTCGGCATACTGAAAGGTAGTATTATTGGAGAGTTATTTGCCCATTCCCTGGTGATTGAGTCTGCAGCATTCAGAATTTCGCTCTGGAATTGGAATTCTTGCCTTTCAGGGTTTATTTACAGGTTTTGCCAGATGAATGTGTAACCTGTGAACTATAATGAGGGATTTCCAGCTGTTAGCAGAAAGCCTGGAATGCACAGCTTGCAAGCTTTCAACATATTTAAAATCACTGCTAGTAATCCTAAAACATTATTAAACTACAAGAGATGGAATTACATGTTTAAAGGTGTGTTAACCCTTCAGTCACCACAATTATTACACACATATTATAGAATATACCTGCAGACCTGTGAGTCTGTGATACAGTTAAGCACTAATTCAAGCACCATCAGCTCAGTATTGCGTTTCCCTAGTTTGACCTACAGGAAAACTGAAAATACCCAGTTCTTAACTGACTGAAAAATAATTTTGTGGAGGCTGGGATTGGCAGCTTTGGTCCTTTATTTAGCTATGAAGCTGGAAGTATCAATGTTTAGAAGAGGGGAAAAAAATCTCCATCTTTTCTTCCAAGTGCTCTATTTATTATCTGTTTGCTAGAAAACTTTAGTTCAGAACTTCTACTCTGTTTCCCATTAAAAGAGTTATTCTTCAACAGGTTTTATTTTAAGTACAATTTAGACAATTCAACATTTCCCACAACAAAACCTTTGCAGAGTACCCTGAGATTCAGGTTGTTTGAAGACAAATTTCCTCTAAAAAGCAAACAAAAAATCACAACAACAAAACATATACGTCAACTAGAAAAGCCAATTCTGAATTATGAGTCTCTGAGATTTTGGTATATATAAAATTGTTCTAATACTTTGGCTCACAACAAGCTCAAGCACCGTTTAATATGAAACCTCTCCGATTAATGTTTACTACATCCCCACAGAAAGAACTAGCAAAGGACCTATTTTTAACTAGGTACAAAACTCTAAGTTCAGAATAATTTGAGTTCTACGCCTAAATATTAAGTAAGGCAGGTTTTGTATTCTACCCCTCAGCAATAGGTAAGGCAGGTTGTGTGTTTACAATTTCAGAGAGATCACGTAGCTTTTAGAAACTCTGTCCTATCGAAATAGGCTTTTCAGCTGGGTAAAAGTATATTTTCAGAATAAATAAGAGAAAAACTAAACAGTTTCAGAGTAAATGAGAGAAACACCTGAACATCACTCTTAAGAGGCAGGTCTGAATCATTTCCATCACATGAAACCATGAGAGCTTCATTTCAAGTTCCAGCCGTAGTCTCGATTAACATATACTCTGAAACTTTGCACATATGCTCCCAGTCTTGGCTGCTTGGGCCATCTAGTTAATTGTTATTTCTCATCTGATTTCTAGTCAATATTGCAAGAGAGGCACAAAACAAAGGCAATCAAAACCTCCTTTTACAAACTACAGACATGTGTAAGCTTCTAGAAACTATTTTTTTTTCCTCAAGTTACTAAGTGACAGTAATTCAAGCTTTGGCTGTCTGCCTGAAACTAGTTTCCTTAAGTTTTAATTCAAACTTTCATCTATAAAATTGATTGTGCCATTAAAATAAAAGTGACATAGTTACCAACTACCCTCTATAATTAGATACTGTTAGGTGCTTCCTGTTACTTGAAAAACATTCTTCATTTAATATACAGAGAAGGGTAGTGTTGACTAATGAGCTGCTCCATTACTAACTTTTACCAGTTAGTAGTAATAGTTTTATCAGAGCTACAAACACTTTTGAATAGCCAGATCTTTGTTTTGAGAGCTGGGCTGAAGTGTTCCAAATACAGTAAAATTCTGGAGCCCACGCACAGTATGGATTCTTTGTTCTTCTGTACAGGCTGAAAGAGACAACCTAGACATAAATGGCCATTTGTTCTCATTACTGATCCCAAGGAATATTGTGAAAGAATGCAGAAATTAATCTGAGTATCCTGTGTTCAAGTTTGGATAACTACCTCTCCTCTGCTTTAAACACCCAGTATTTGTCTCCGCTCTTCAATTTATTTTTAGTAAATTACTCATTTCCCCAGTTTTCAAACATTGCCTGGTGCTGATGATAAAGGATGACTGCCATGTCTCTCTCTGAGGATGGCTGCAGAACAAGCCTTACCTCTCCAGGGTCAGGCTGACTGGGGAGATAACATCCCACTCAAATTGTTCCTCAACTGAAAGTACTGAGTAAGCACAAGATGGGCCAAAACTGGGAAGAGCAGATTAGAAACCATACATTGCAGTTCCCCAAGTACAAGAATATTGAAGCCTAGGAGGGGAAAGAGTCCACTGCCACGTAAAAACACTGATCATATTTGTGGTTGTGGAGCCATATTCTCATCAGATTTTGAATAGCTTTAACATGAAGTTGTGGCTACAAGTTCTTTCCTAGCTTCAGCTGCATCAGCAGAAGAGGTCCCATCAGCTTATGTCCCCATCACAGTTTCCCTCTACCCCGTTACTGCCTTCTCAGACCTCCCAGCTAAGCTACTTTTCCGAGTGCTTGTTTCAGCCAAAGTAAATCTGATTAGCATAAACAGCTTAATGACAGGTCTTTGCTAACACTAATCCAGTCCACGTTGACTGGAACAGGGTTAGGGAATATGTTACAAGCAGCTTAGCTGCTAGAGACCAGAGGACAGTGTATTCTTTCAGGCTGACAACAACAGAGGGTGGTCTCTTCTTCCAGCTTATCTCTGGCCAGAGGAGGATCTGTGTTTACAGTAATGCTTGTCTTTAGCCAAAAATATATAAAGCAGTATGTTCTGGCATTAAACTGAAAAGATCCAAGTCTCTATATAAAGCAGAATCCATAGGATTGGCTTTATATAGAGATAACCTAACCACACATAAAGGCCCAGAAGTACTGAAACATAAGCAGAGAAGATCAAACTTCTGTTTGAAGATGTTTGACTGTTGTACCAAACAGAGGTCTTTCAAAAATCTTTTATACTCCTACAAGATTTTGTTGACTGAAACAAAGTTTTCTGCTGATGTCATATCCTATTAGCACTAGACAAAAAATATTAATAAAGAGGGAAGTAATTGTCAAAGGTGAGCTGCAACAAGAACAAAAAACATCAAAGGCAAGAACCAAACAATGTCCTGTATATTGTAGGCATGTAGTGCAAGTACCTACCCTGTCATTTAGTCCACAGGTATCCTACACCTAGTTCACATTTTCAGTAAGTGAAATGTGTACCAAACTCCTAGTCAGGTTTCTGGACTATACAACCTAAATAATCCTGGCTATAGATCTTACAAGGGCCTATGCTCCTGAGTGGAATTGAGAGGTACAGGTGTTAACGGGGTGAGAAAAAACAGAGAGGAAAAGAGTCATCACTGTTGCTTTTCCTGGCTGAAGTGGGGCTGATCGCTCTCTACGTCTACAAAATTTGGCATCTGGCATCAGGCTTCATTGCAATTTGGAATCACACTTTCAACTTGTCAAGTTGCCAGTGTCATAGATCCACTCAAGCTTTCCAAAAGGTTACAACACCCTCTATGTTATTACTCCAAACAAGACGGCCCTCTGAGTTTTTCTGCATTAAACACTTCACTTTTCCAGCTCAAAGCCGGAATTCTTAGAAGCTTCTCTCAGCAAAAGAAGGATGAATACCGAAGGTGGATTGCAACATTAGAAAAAAAGATTACAAAGTAAAACACCAAGCAGAGGACTTAAGAGTACTTGGTCTCTTCTCACTAAGCTTGCATTTTCCCTTTATTCCTTCAAAGCAAACTCCCAAACTATTCACAAATCTTTGGTCAGCAATAGCTCTGATAATCAACCTTTGTCTCTGCCTTTTCCTTGTGAGTCTGGCTTTTCTCTTCCTTCTAATACAAATGAAATATTTGGTGACTGTTATTGGAACTGATTCAAGGCAAACCAAATACTTGGGGCATCTCTGAAAAGAAAGACAGATAAAGGAGAGAGGGGAACAAACTTTCAAGACTTTATGAATCCAGTATCATAGGAAATGCTCACTGGATGCACATCCTGTCTCTCAGTTTAAGCTCTCCACAGGGACCAAAGTCAGCACATTAATAATAGAGACGACAGAGCTGGCATGTAGAGTCTTTGTCTGAACTATATTCCCTACTCTCCTCTTGTCAGCTTCAGGGCTTGCAACAAGTGTGTTGCTTCATCCATCACTCATGTATATATCCACAAGGCCAGATCCAGGAAACAAAAAACTACTTCAGATATTTCTCTTAAGCCTGATAGTCACATCACAGTTTAAATAAAGATGTTTCTAGTCATTTGTGGTTTGTTTTTTTTCTTCCACTCTGTTTTATACGCTTTATCTTTGTACCAAGTTTCTACTATTTCAGAAAGAAGTTACATTGATTTTTTTTTCTTCCTCTTATTTCTCTGTGCAGCTTTATCCAGGGCACTCAGTCTTTTATTTGCAGCAATGATCTAAATGGTTAGCTTAACTAACCATTTAACTAAATGGTTAGTTAATCTAGTCTGCAAACTATGACAGCATCCCAATTCTTTTACCCTTTCTCACGTAAGGCATCATCCATGCTACCATAGACTCTCCTATGAAACCATAAAAGCCTGAAAGCTGCTTCCTGACTTTCACCCTTCACTTTCCCTAAGAGCAGCCGAGAGGTTCTATCTGGGCTGTTAATCACCTCTTACTAGCAAAACACTGAACATTAGCTGTAGTAACTTCCCATATGCTTCTGAGGTAGTGCAGTGGCATAATCTGCACTGTACAAACAGGAGGCACAAAGTGTATATAACTTGCTCAAAGCATTCACAAGGTCTGAGGTAGAGGCCAAACTTCAGTGTTCCCTTTGCAAGTCAGTGCTCTCATGTCTTCCAAAAACAGGAAGCAAAGAAACAGGGCAACTTATTTGCTGCCTCCCCATCATCCTTGTGCTTTTCCAGTTTTGATGGATAGAAGAGTCACATATTGGGGACTTCTCTAGAAACCTCTTATTTTGTGGACAGGAGGAGCAAATGATTCTGTGTTACTGAAGGAGATGTCACCACCAATTCAGCAGGTCTGTGAATACAGTAATTTCCTGTAATGTGCATCTCTCAATCCAGCTAAAGTTTCCCCCAGTCACGGAAAGCCTGTGGATAGATGAATAACCCTCCAGCTTCTTTGGACATCTGTTGTCTTTACCATCCATTTATTGTTCCACAAAGAGATAGATTAAACATGAGAGCTTGGGTTTATACAAAAATTTTCAGACTCAATGTAGAAAATGTACAGGTTTCTGGGTGTTCTGTGCTTATGGCAACTCAATTCAAAAAATTAAGTGTTCTATCACAACTGAGACCATTCACCATTGTAATGAGACACGTTCTATTGTACACTTGCATTTATAGCAGGCTAAGCACTCCCATCAATACCCCATAAGCAGTTTTCACACTTGTACTATCCAATTTAGAAGGAAATGTTGGTTTCATCTCAATTACATACTGTAATCCTCTATTTAATCCCTCCTTTCAGGTTTTACTGCAATTTATTCTATTCAAACTCTGCTGTTAAAGATGTCACTTTTCAGTATGGACATTTTCAGTGCACTGCTTTCTTCTTAGATCACACCAGACCTTTTCTAGGTTATAATAATTTATTAGCTTTTTTTCCCCTTATCTTTTATTTAAAAAAAAAAAAGGGAAAAAATCTGAGCAAATTTTTCTGTGGGCACCATAATAAACTTTTCTACTCCTTTGTGTCTTACATCCTTCAACAGCTCCTCCTCTCCTCCACACTATTTCCATGTCACTCCTGGCTTCTCTCTTAGTTCCAAGAGAACTTTACAAACCAGAGTGATTTGTAGCTGCTGCTGTCAAACTTAAGTTATAGATGGGATGCCTGTCCAGCTGGCTGCTACTTCTGGAATGGCTAAGACGCCAAGTCATAATAACTCTACTTCTGGGAAAGGAGTGAGGAATGGACATACACTCTAGCTTCTCTCAGCCAACAAGTATACACTGCAGAACATCTTGGAAACTAAAATAATTCTATTAAATTGGCAGAACATGTCCATTGAATTCTAAAGCTACTGAGAACTGAAAGATAGACAGATTGAGAACGTGATTGTATTTACTTGGCTTAGAAGAAAAGCGTAACCCCCCCATAACAATTTAGCCATTAGCTGTCTCTAGATTCAAGACAATAAGAGAAGTTTAATGACATTCCAGCAGAGTCAAAAAAAGATAAATGTTAAAAGCATAAGGTCAATCACCAATGATTATTCAGACAACAGTAAAAGTCAGTGGATTTGTTTGCTGTGCTGCCTTGGGGGTACCCTCGCTGCTGTTAGAAGTGCAGAGAACCAGTATCATGTGGAAGTTCCACATTTAGCTTGTTTTGAAGTTCAGAAAATTTTCTCAGCTCCTACAATAGCCATGAGGTTGCAGTGCTTTTTCCACAAGCCATCTCTTCATCTTTGGCCACCCTCTACTAACAATACTGACAAATACATTCCAGTTGTCAGTATAATCCTGCAGAGGAAATGGCTGTTGAGATTTTTAACGCAAATCCCTCTTTGAGCTTTACTTAAAAGGTTCAGAATTAGCTCTGAGTTAGCTTTTGATGTCCTTTCTTTTTTTTTTTATCTGAAAAAAAATTGCTTGTGATTAACATACAGAAGCAAGCACTCCAAGGAAGGTAATTCTAGTTGTCCTCAGAACTAACTACTAGAAGCATTCCTAAAGCCTCAGCTATTTCTCACTACACCATGTCTCTCAGCACTCCCATCTACACATTCTTTGAACACTTCCAGGAACAGTAGCTCCACTTTTCTGGGCAGTCTGTCCCAAGGTTTTACAACTATTGCAGTGAAGGAATCGATCCCAAGTCCAACCTGAGGCCATTTCCTCATGTCACATCACTTGTTGCCTGGGAGAAGAGACCAGCCCTCAACCTTTGCCAACCTCCTTTTGGGTAGTTGTAGAGAACAAGGAAGTCTCCCCTGAGCCTCTTTTTCTCCTGTCTAAACAACCTCACTTACTTCAGCAGCTCCTCAGAAGGTTTGTGTTCTAGACCCTTCACCAGCTTTGCTGTATCTTTAAACACAAATTTTGATTCAGCATATTGTTACTGCATGGTGAGCAGAGACATGATGAGCAATGTAATTGCCAGCTGTTATTTTAGACAAGATTTTAGTGGGAGTTTACAGTATCCAGATGATGGCCAAAGGACAACTTACACTCCATTTTTACTTCTTGTTGAGATAAAGTCTTGAAAATCAATCTAAAAGGTCTTTAAGAAAAGAAAACATAGCAGCAGTAGTAAATAGGCCCATTTAAGCTGATAGCATATTTTCCCACAGGGAAACGTTAGAATAGATGTTGGAATGTACCAGTTTCTGATTGTGGCAATGCAAAGCTTAACCTCTTCTTGCGTACCTCAAGGAAAGTGAATTTACTGTTTGGGATTTTTTTTGGTTTTGTTTGGTTGGTTGGTGTTTGGGTTTTTTTAGGGGGGAAGGGTTGGGATTTGTTTTTTTTGGTGGTTGTTTTGTTTTGGTTTTTTTTTTGCAATTTATTACAGCATTATGGAAAATGTGGATATTGAACTTAAAAGTTGCAGACAGCTCTAAGGCAGATATTGCTGTGAGGTAGCATAGTGCACAACAGTTTTCAGGAAAGACATCAGTGATGCCAGGACTGAGAGGCATCTTCTTGGAGAAAAGACAAACCAGACAGGACAGAGATGGGAAAAGCAAAGAAATGAGCATTTGATTGCTAAAATAGCTAGTCTAGAACTGAAGGAATGATAAATCTATGATTTGTCTCCCAGAAAGAAAGGAGAAGGATGAAAGTAAGGAGAGAAGGTGGGACACTAATAGGTTTAAGTGAAGTTTTTTGGGGTTTCCTTCTCTCATAATTTCTGAGCAATGCTCAGAAAATTTGTGTATTTAAAATTTATCCTTTGCAAAACTATGAGAGGCACTCCCCCAGACCAATGGGGATGTAAACATCTTTGAGCTGTCCAAGACTGTGTTGAGGCTTGCAATGCTGCCAAATAGGGAAGACTTATGAAAGTGTAAGCTGTCTCTGTATAATTCCCCTGTTAAGCAAACCTTAACACTGTTGTCATGCATAGCCAGAGACAGGTATCTCTCTGATTAATCCATTGGTGTTATTCTCCCCAGAGGAATTCTCTGCTGCTTGATAGAACACTAATCTTCCATAATCTTTCAAGATCAGATTACCTGTTTGTGGCCAGAAACTGTCTCTGTCCTTATTCCAGCTTTCTTTCATGTCTTCTCCCTTCCTGAACAAAGGCACTGTTTTGTGTCTGAGCAGGGGCTTACAGTGTTTTTTCTCTTGTGAGTGGTATTGACTCAAATGAACAGAGGACACCCTTCATTCAAAAGGCAACATTTAGCACCAGTTTTAAAAAGGATGGCAACAAAATCTGTCATCCACAGCAACTACCACAAAAAAAAAAAAAAAAGGAGCGAGGGGGAGGGGAGAGCACAAAAAATTAGACAAACTGCTAATAAAACCAATTTATGAAGATATAGATGAGCACATCTCCTTATATTTACCTTGAGGAGAATTTAAAACTACAGTAATCCGTGGAACGAGTGAAAAGAACAAAAATGAAAGTGCAAAGAAAAAGAAGTTCCTTGTAGTGTTAATTTCCCCGACTACTTTGCACATGCTTTGAGGAAGATGCAGGGCAAAATCGTTTCAAGATCACAGCATTTTGAGGCAATAATGCAGCTCATTTTGTCACCACTACAGATGGTAGGCTGTAATGAGCCCACGTTAATGACTACTATAGATATTCTATGCACAGATATGTAATGGTGTGCTGTGAGATGTCGGCAGTGAAACCAAATGCTGAGAGCCTTGGCCTCGTTTCAGGGTTTGTTACAAGCATGAAGCTCAGACCCAGTTTGCTCAAAGGTGGACTTAAGATTAGTACAGTCAAAAGAGTTTACTCCAATTTTTAAATAAAACAAAAGTCAATGGACAGTTTTGAAATGAATCATTTTGACACAGATTTAAGCAGGTGAAACTCACAGGTTTTTCCTGAGCTGTCACACCCCCATCAGGAAACAGTGTGGATGAAAGCTGGACACCACAACAACTGGAACCTAGAAACACTCCTGCTCAGATTGCCTTCACAGCTGACAGAGAAGCTCTTTTGGCATATAAAACCCCATAGAAACTGGCGTTCACGTGCTTTTGAACTAGCCAGAGCCTGAAGTTCACAAATAAATCCTACCTTGCTCGGGACTCACAATGTCACAGGTGAAGAGTGGAAGTCTCAGGTGAGGTTGATCAGGGCAATGAAGACTCACTCATTGGTGCACTCAGGGTTCTTATATACACCTGTGAAAGTTTGCAAAACAAAGCAAAACAAAACCAAAAAAACCACAAACCAACAAATATTGTTGTAGTTCTTCCAAAGAAAGTATTTCAGAATGAACACCTCTAGTCCAGGGAAGATAGATAACAGCAGAAACACACAATATGGGGACTGGGAGTTGTCTCTCTGAAAAGAGGTGGTCACTTTCAACAGCAGTTAAAATGTCTTATAAAAACACCTCTGACATACAAAGGATGTGAAATGATGTAGTGCTGTGCAAAGCTGAAGTTAGTTACAATATTTTCAGTCCATAGGTCATGTTAAGACAAACACTATTTCTTGTTGGCTAGGTATAGCATCTCCAAAAGATCTATCCTATGGAAAGATTAAATGAAATTTAGGTTGACAGCTATGCTTTGTGCAATGGAAGTCATTCTCAAGGACAAGAATTTGTCATGTGAAAAACCTGGCATTTGGGATTAGCAAATGAAGAGAGATCATTGGAATAAACTGCCAGATGGGAAACACTCTTGTCATGAAGGTCCCCTTAATAGGCTCCAGCTTGAGGCTAATCTGAAAAAATGGCTTTGGACATAGCAACAAACTCACCAACAAGAATCAATAACACTAACTGAGAAAACAACCCAGGAAACAGCTAAATGAAAGTGATGCAAGAATTATAAGGGTGTCTGATGCCATAAAGTTATACTAGGGAAATTATTCACCTTGTATAATTTCTGCCTGAAATGGTGATAAACTTCTAATCATTTTCCACAGCCACAGGAGCAAAATTAAAACAATCTGAGAAGACAAGCTGGCTAGGGAGCTTGGTACAGGTAAGGAAACTTGTGCCTTGCTACTAAAAACATATCCCATCTGTAAATAGCTTCAAAGAATCACGTTATCCTTTACTGAGATACTGACTAGGAGTAAGTCTGATCTCCTTTCCAGTATCTTTACAGTGATGGCAACCTCTTAATGCCAATAGAAATAGTTCTGATTTGCTGCTTAACCAGAACAAAAAACAGATGCATTAACCTTACAGGAATGATATCTAAATATCTCTAACGTGGGCAAACAGTCATTTTCATTACTATGTGAACAAATAAACAAAATTATATTCTTTCTGAATCTGCCACAACTTACTTCCAAAGGGTATAAGCCTAATAGGCCTTTCTACATACTACCTCTTAGGGTAATTGCTTTTTCAACTCTAGTATCACCTCACAATGTTTCAAAGACAGTATTGTTCCTAAAGCACCCTTTTCCTGGAAAAAAAAAAAAAAACAACAAAACAAAAAACAGCCTCAAGATCTTTAAGTCCTGGCATCTGTTTAAAATACCCCCAAAAAACTTGTAGTCCCTCCTGGAAAATAGGTTTTCTACATGAGACCCATATTATGCACAAAGCCCCTGCACTAATTGGTTTTTATTATCTTAATGATCTTAAAATTTCCTCATCTAATAATGGTTAATTTAATGTGCTCCTGTAATGCACTCCTAAATTACTACTTTATAAAAAAAAAAAAGAAAAAAAAACCAAACAAACCCAAAAACCACCCAGTGTTGATTTCAGGTTTCCACACATTGCATTAATTATGTCTCAGATACTTCCTAGAGCAGATTTTCACAACTCCCTATTATCCCTACAGTATGTGTTTTAAACATACTGTAGCTACTCCAAGCTCATCATCCTTGTAATTTACACAAACCTTGTAACTGATATTTGTAAGCACAGAAGATCTGGGAGTGGAAAGAAATATTAGCTGGCCTCCTGCTTTTAGCTCACAGATCTTCCACTTGAACAAATGTCCTGAGAATTGATGCTGCAAAGAGATGCAGAGGTCTTCTCCACAGAATGCAGGGGAATTGGGTGCATATAGCCTAGTCTCATTCTTTCTTGCACACAGGTTAACTTCCAGGTGCTTATTTCCTATTTAGAGAGAACGAGTTGTGAACCCAACAGTAAGCAGAAATGAAGGAAAAGAAAAATCAGGAAAATAAAATAATGTGAAAAAATATCTTCCTATCAGAGTAGGAAAATTGTTGTAAGAACTAGTATGGGAACATTGAAATACCCAGCAAGCCACAACCCAAAAGATATAACCAGATAACTCAGATTTTGAGGTCTTTCCTCTCTCTCCACTACTGGTGTGACAGCCAGAAGCCTAAATCCTGGATTTGCTGAATAAAATCAAACACGCACCCATAAATCTCTCATCTCATTCTAATCTGGACACAGATAACAACTTTTAGGAAGTATAATATAAAAGGCAGGAAAATCACTGTATGCCACTGTGTAGTGTAGAGTATGAGGGTCTCTTCCACATCACAGTTCTCTGATAGTGCCAGAGTCCAGTATTCTCTGACCTGGCTCTTGGAGACATAATGTTTAATATCAAGTTTATTTATTTAAAGATACATTACAGAGGATTTCTGATTTAGCAGAGTGTTAGAAAAACAAATGCAAACCTAAGTTACACTTAGAAAAATATATATCAATGTTAACAAACAGTTCAATCACAATTCAAATGTGATTCTCGTTACCAGTCTCTAGTACATGTTCACTGTCAGGATGCTGGGCATCCTCTGCTGCCAGGAATAAATATGTGGGTTGAAAGCAGCTCAAACACATTGCTCTCTCCAGTTTTTATACTATATGTTGGGCTGAGCAATATATTCACTCCCTCCATGCTGGTCTGCCTAACTCGGGGAAAAGAGTTAGCGAAGGCACCTTCTGAATATCTTCATGCTAAATCAGACTACTAAAAGTGCTATGGTGACTCATAACCTGCATTATTCCCTGAGCTTCACTTCACCCTGGCCCATCTCCTCTGATCTTTTTTCCCTTCTGGGGTGCACTGATCGGTCACACAGCTCACAACTGCTGCCTCTCAGTGTACACACTACCTCTTTTTCTGGTCAGGTTGAAACAGTAGAGGGAGGCTGGGCAGCTCCTACTCTCTAAAGGAATGAAACTGTCTTGAATGAAAGACTACCTATGTTTGCTTCACCAAAAAAAAAAAAAAAAAAAACCAACAAAAAAAAAATACACAATTTACAACACTTTAGAGCATTTATCACTCCTTACAGTGAACAGTTCACACAACTAAAACTTAGTTCGTGCCAGCTGCAAACCTAGAAGATGATAAAGAATCATTTTTGGTAAAATAAAGTTGCTAGTACCATAACTTTCAGACTTTGTAGGGACATGCCTAACACACTTGAGTCTTAATCTAGCTGTGTTAAGTACGAAGAGAATGGGTTAGAGGAGAGCAGAAATACCAACTGCTGAATGAACAATAGAAGATACGACTGCATAGTAGCAAATGTTACACATGTATCATTGTCATTAGCAAAGAGACCTTCCAACATAAAGCATTTTTTTGCAACAGCAGAAGAAAATTCTTGATATTTTCAACACCAAAACTCTTCTAAGTATCTCTCCTCTCTGCACCCAGCTGCTTCCAGAGGTTGCTGACAGCTTCTCACTCTATCTCAAGATGAAAGTGCATTGATGAAGGCAAGAAAGACTCTCAGATGTCTCTGGTATTCCCATGGGTAAATGGCATTCACAGAGCATGATCACGAGAGCAAGTGTTTTTGTGCATAGTCCCACAATGTGGGAAGACAATGTGCTTTCTCAAAACAGTAGAGTCACTTGCTCAGCTGCAATATTTGACAAACATCTATTTATGCTTGTTAGTCAGTTAGGATGAGACTCCTCGATCAGTTCATTTGGTAACACTCCAGAGCTCAGCACTCAGCAGTTTGGATTTGTTAGTGTCAGAAGCAGGGTCTGCCCTGCAGCAGCTCCACATCAGGTGGGAGTGCTCTAATTGAATTTGCACAGGCCCTGAGCAGCATCAGGCATGGCTAAGGAAGGCTTCTTTTTGTCAGTAATAGTCCTCTGGACTTTAGCCTCCGAAGAATCCTGACAAACCTTAAATTGTATCACTTACAAAGTAAAATGCAAGATGGAGCTCCTTGTTTCCCCTAATTTTATTAGCTAGGAAAATGGCATATTCTCTTGGTTGATAATCTCTTAGAACTGCTTTAGGAAATTGTAGTGCTCTGTGTGAAGGAAGAGAGATTAAAGACAAATAAGATTCATTTAGAGCACAACAAATGATATATATGCACATGAATATGGCTTGAACAGAACCACTTAACCAGAAGCATATAAATACTAGTCAGAGGGATGTCATATTGATAAATACTGAAATACAGTTCTTGTCTCATTCCTATATAAGGTGTATTCCAATTCACTTTGATCAGCCACAGTGCTCAAGGTGAAATTGTGATAATTTGAGTCTTCTCTCCCCCAAAATCCAAGAAAAGTGAACAACTTACTGAATCACAGGAGTCTTAGAAACTAACAGTTGCATACTGGTGAGTTTGTGCCAACCAAAGAGCATAAATCATAACAATTGTTCTTTCCACATCCAATGGATACTTCCCACCTTCCTAGTTACCTTCTCATTTCCACTCCTCTTCATATTTCACAGAATTCCAGCATGGTGGCAATTGGAAAGGACCTCTTGAAATCAGCTATAGCAAGATGTTACAGCTATAGCAAGATCACTCAGAACAGATTGCCTGGGATCAAAAATGCCCAGGCAGGTTTGCAATCTCTCCAGAGCAAGAAACTCCACAACCTCTTTGCACAGCCTGATCCAGTGCTCCAGCATCCTCACAGGAAGGAAGTTTTTCTCATGTTGATGGGTCTGGGTTCCAGTTTATGCCCACCGCCCCTTGTCCTGTCACTGGGCAGCACTGAAAAAAGTCTGACCACATCCTCTTGCCTCCTGCTCTTCAGCTGTTGATAAGCATTGAGAAGATCCACTTTGTCTTCTCCAGGCTAAACAGCCCCAGGTCTTTCAGCCTTTTCTCATTACAGAGATGCTCCAATTTGCTCAGGATCTTTGTAGGATCCACTGGACTCTCTCCACTAGTTCCCTGTCTCTCTTGAACTGCGGAAGCCCAGAACTGGACACAACACTCCAGACGTGGCCTCACCGGGGAAAGTAGAGTTTATTTATCTTATTGCCACTGTTTTCTTGACTGTTGAATACTTTATCCACCCTTTTTGATAAAGTCACCTTATATATCACCTCCCTTTGGTTTGATCTTACTTTGTCAACATTTTCCACGCTTTTGCATTTCATGTACTTGATTTTTTTCCCCTTCTTTTTTCAATAAACTGCTGTTTCCACATTTGCCCTTTCTTTGGACAGGTTTTCCCCTAGAGTTTATCAGCTTTGACACTGCACCAAACAAGTTATTTGTGAGACCTCAGAATTTAATAAGAGAAACTGAACTCTGCTTTTTATATGGTTGGATTGCTTGGGTCTGGACATGTTGTTTCACTAAGGTTTTTTAATTATAGACTCACAAGGATATGGTAGTCTATTAAATACTACAGACTGACCCAGAAAGCCTAGTAAAACATTCACATTGTCTGCTATAGTGTATGAAACAGTTTATATCACCTTCTTTTCTATAACACCTGAGCATCTAACAATCTGCATCCCAGCTGTACTAGTAGCATGCAATATGGCACAGAGCAAGCAAGTGGCCCTGTTTTACAGCTAATTGAAGTACAGCTCTATATGCATAAAACAGGATGCAGCAGCTGTCAGGAATACAGAGAAGCCTATTTGTCACCCTAGGGTTTGTGGCAGTGGACCAGTGACCCTATTTGCCAAGCCTCTGTCCTCACTGGCAGCCAGCCCCTTTACTGACAGGGCTCGTTCGTCTCCCTACAGACTGCTTGATGCACCACTGGAGAGCAGCTTTCCAGTGAAGCTGACTCAATGATCAACCTTTATGTGGTTTGCTCTGGGAGAAAGGGCTGTAGGAACATGCTGTGTCTGCTTTGTTCTCTAGCGTAGCTTTTATGACAGCCATCTCATTTCAATTAAATTTGTTACAGCAGAAAGATATCTCAGCAGAGCATTTCCTGTAGATTTCAGTCAAGTAGAGAGAAGGATGTCATGAGACCTGACTCTGAGAAGAGCTACATCATGGTATCTCCTTATTAGACACCAGGGAATGCACAGTAACTTTAAAAATGTCCATCTGCTCTTCTCAGATACTGAAGAGCAATGTAAGATAATTGTATGGGATCATACTCAGAATCATAGAAACATTTAGGTTGCAAAAGTCCAACTGTTAATCCCATACTGCCAAAACCACCACTAAAATATGTTCCTCAGTGTGATATCTACACATCTTTTAATCCCTCCAGGGACTGAGACTCCACCACTTCCCTGGGAAGCCTGTTCCTGGGCTTGACAATGCTTTCAGTGAAGAAATTGTTCCTAAAGTCCAACCTAAACTTCCCCTGGTGCAACCTGAGGCCATTTCCTCTCATCCTGAGGCCATTTCCTTTCATCTTTATTCTGTAAAGAATGTATCTTTATTCGTGTCAGTACACTGATAATTGCATGATTGCAATTGATGTTGGAACAAGCAAAGTTTTTGTTTGTTTTGTTTTTAAATCAAAATGACTGAAAATTTAAATTATCGTTTATAAAATCATACAATTGTTTCAGTCAGAAAAGACCTCTAAGATCATCAAGTCCAACTGTTAATGTAACATCACCATGGTCACTAAACCATGTCCTGAATTGCCATGCCAACACGGGAGGTTCTTATCAACAAAATATGAGGTTCATCAACAAAATAAAAAAATCCGTTGAAGACCAAATGGACTGAAAAATGAAAAGCAAATGTTGACTTTCAGACACTTAAGAGAACATGCTTTGTTATGCACATTTAAATTCACAACAAAAGTAGCATTTTGAAATTGTACTTTCTTTCATATGAAACCTTTTGCTTATTTTGACCCTAACTCAGGAACTACTTTTGTTCACTTTGAATGGCCTTTTTTCAGCCAAACCCATTGGTTTGTATTTTTTGCACAGCTCTATTTCACAGCTTTTGAAAAATGTCATTTCTGAAGAGAACTGTTCTCAGCACATTCACTAGTGCCTCACTGGCCATTTTATCCTGTAGACTGAGACAAAAAAAATATTACCAGAACAACTTCTGTAGCTGCAAATATTGCCAAGTTTAGCCTTTGCAATTAGCGAACAGGAAGACAAAATTACACCTTTGGATGAGCTTTTCAGTGTGCATCCAGTGCAACCAGTTATGCTTCAGATCACACAGAGACAAATGTTACAGCCAATAAAATCTCTTATCTTTATCTCCTGCCTTGTTTTCTTTCCTCTCTTCCCCCTGGTGTGGGATAATTCCCTATAAAGATCCATCTTGCTCTCTAGGTCCTGTGTTGTTTTTTCTCTCTTTTCACACAACACATATCCCTTGAGTGGAATAATGCCCTGTAAAAGCTTAATAGTACATGTGCTACACGTTATCTATTTGTGTTTTAAATGCCTTCCCTAGTGTGGCATAAATACCTAGTAAAAATCTGCCCTGTCTTTATGTTCTGCATTGCTGTTTTCGAATACCAGCAAATTCTGCGTCTGAACAACGTCAGATCCTTGTTAATGGCAGTGTCATAAAAACAGGTGCTGATACTATGAAAACAAATAATATTCTGAAATGTTTCTCCTTAATTTCTGGAACAACTTGTGCCAACAAGAATAGGTGGTATTCTGCAAAAGTCACCACTACTGGTAAGTAGTTGAACTGTAAGAGATGAGTATCGGTCAAAGGTTAAGGCTGGGCTGGACACCAAATGAGTGAGAGATGCTCTCTATGAACCCCTCTTCATTTCCAAAGGGGAAGACAAAGGGAACAAGGGAGAGGGACTGATGGGAAAGAAAACTAAAATAGCTTTGATGAAAATAATAGTAATAGATTGAAAGGAATAAAAATAGATACAAACAAATATCAAACCCAATACTTTGACAGCAATTACGTCACTGTCACCACTGACATTGTGGGGAGGAACTGGGAAGTCCCAATCTGGACTCAGTGGCAGATGAGGACCAGATTCAGGAGCTGAATTCTGGAACACACAGATCAGAAGAGAAGGCAGGACAGAGTCTTCCTTGAATGCTGACCTTTGAGGAAAAAACTTGACCCTGGTGATCCCTCAGCTTGATACTGAATACTTTATATGGAACAGAATCCCTTTCCAGTCAGTTTAGGGTCAACTCTCCTGTCTACCCCTCCCTGCAGGTGTGGCCTTTTACTTATTGCATCCCAAATTTGGGCAGAAGATTTATCAATGACCTTGGTCTGTACAGGAGCAAGGATAAGCAAGAGCCTTTCTGCACTCCAACCCTTGGTAGCAACTCTAACCATCAGCCTTCTTATTTCTAGAAATAACACTTCAGAAAGTGCTGTCACTGAGAAGAGACTGAGCTGGCGAGTCAAATAACTGAACAGAATCAGTTCAAATCTTCTAGCTCAAATCAGGACACAGGAAGAAGGCTGTATTAGAGAATTTGGGGACAGACCTTCAAGCAGTGTAGGTATGAGAAGCTCACATCTACTCTCATTCCTGTCTGCAAATGATAATAAGCAAGAATTAAACACGGTTGTTCTTACTCCACCTAGAACACAAAAGAGAAGAGGATTTGATCTGGGATAGCTATTTCTATCTGCTATCTTCTGCAGCCTGCTGCTGAGGGAACAGAAAAATTAAGTGGTAGGGCTGTACACAGACAGCTCTCCATAATCCAGAGTAACAGGAAGCCTGGATACAGCAGATAATGCAAAAGCGTGAACAATATAGGTGCTATATTCTGCAGAACATGGTGCTGCAGCCCCAGACAAGCTCACGTCCACCAAAGCTGCTTAGCTCCTGCTCAGCTACTTCTCCTATCACATTCATTCCACTTTGCTTTTTTCCACTTCTCTCTATCGGCACTGTGCAAATTCATTTTCTTTTTTAGCTAAAAAAAAAAAAAAAACAAAAAAAAAAACTTCTTCACCCATGAGTTTAAAAAACAAGTCCCAGCAATGCTGGAATTTGATGATCATTTTCAGTTACACGTTACTGCTTTATATATTTTCTGTGGCAAATCAGCATTTATTCAGAAGTAATTTTCTGCTCTAAACTAACGAGCAATGAGTGTGACAAATTCTGCTGTTAGTGACTGTGCATTTTAAGGTGCTTTCAGAGTGCATGATCTCTGTGGGAATAGCCAAGCACAGTTTGATTCTCATATATATAACTTTAAGACTCAGTGATAAAGTTCCATTAAAGATATCCTACCCTCTCGACTGGGGTTTTTATCTCTGCTAATATAATGTTAGTGGCTCTGATGCAGTGTGGATGTCCTTGGACTGATTTAATTGGGCAGAAATCTTTGAAATATGCCACAGGCTAATTCACTTTGAGGGTTAAAACAATGAATCCCTGTAGAAAATAATATATTAGTGGGTAAAAAGATGAATTAATGGCAGTACTCGAATATCATCTCTACAGCAACCAGAACAGCTGAATTAATAACATACCAGGTTTTATTATGGCTTGAGAATTACAGCTATGATGACACTGTGAGTAGCCCAACCTTCCCCTTTATTGGACCTTTGTAGACATAGTAATCCTTTGGCCCCTGGAGAATGTGATCTCTCATGATGATCAAGCGAGGTTACGCTATTTACACGATCATCTCCTCCCTTACCCATCTCTCTCTCGCGTACATTTCTCCCCCAGGTTCACACACAGGTCACAGACCAAAGCATTTATGGTACACCTGGATTTATGCAAATCAGTAGCTTTGAATTTGATTGCCCTAACTTCAAATCAGAGAATAAATGAGACCTTATTCTGCCCACAGAGCTTGTGATAAGTATGTAGGCATTAAAACAAAACAAAACAAACGAAAAACAAAATCAAAACACAAAAAAAACCTCAAACAAACAAACCAAAAATGAAAACCAAACCCCTCTTTCTTAAGGAATAGTAAGAAATCAGGAGGAAAGCTTTCCTGACACATGCTGTGGTAAAAAGCTGAAATGGATCCCTGCACAACCAGGTGAAGGATACCAAATTTCACAGGAGTCAAAGTGAGCAGCATACACTGTATTTCAAGTGGTTTTTAATCTAATGGCATTGTTCAAAAAGGCCTCTCTGTGTGCATCTGACATGGGAATATTTATTGTACTGTACCTTTATCTGTACCAAGAATTTCAGGGGGAAAAAAATCCTTCAGCTACAGCATTATCTTCAGATGGCTAAGTGCTTCTTTGATTGATACTCATGGCATCTTGTCTCACAGAACAAGAGAGATGTTTTTACCAATATGGCTGGTTCTTGCAAGTGCAGCACAAGGCTGTCCAATATTACAGATACCTCCTAATGTTATCTGTCACCTTGATCAAGAACTTCAGATTGTTTGCTTGATGAAAATTGGTTCAAATACTCAAAAAACCCAAACAAACCTCAAGAATATTAAGAAGTTTGGATAAACTTGAGGGACCAAACAGGTTAAACATCACTTACCATAATTTTTAAATCTCTTTCAAATTGGAGAAGACAAGAGCTTGGGGTGTTACTAAAGAGATCTGTGATTCTTAGCTACTTTGAGGTTTGGGTATTTTTCTAATTACAGAATCACAGAAACATTCAGGTTGGAAAAGTCACCTGAATATTGATTGGATCACCAAGTCCAATCAATATCCCTGCTCTACAAGGTTCAACCTAAACCATATCCACAGGCACCACATCCAAACAACTTTTAAACAGATCCAGGACTGGTGACTCCACCTCTCTGGGCAGCCCATTCCAAGGCATGACCACTCTTGCTGTGAAAACATTTTTCCTAATATCTAGTATTAACCTACCCAGTCACTGCTTAAGGCCATTCCCTCTTGTTCTATCACTAATTACCTGTGAGAATAGATCAGCATCAACCTCTCAATAACGTCCTTTCAGGTAGCTGTAGACAGAGATGAGGTCTCCCCTCAGCCTCCTCTTTCAAACTAACAAGTCCCAGCTGCTTCAGTCACCCTTTGTAAGATTTATTCTCCAGGCCCTTCACCAGCTTTTGTGCCCTCCTCTGGATCTGCTCCAGCACTGCCACAGCCTTCTTGTAATGAGGGGGCCAAAACTGAACACAAGACTCAAGGTGTGGCCTCACCAGAGCAGAGTACAAGGGGACAATCACCTCCCTAGTCCTGCTGGACACAGTATTTCTTATGCAAGCCAGGATGAAATCAGATGGGAAAATGCTTAGTATATTTAGGAATTTATGTAACTACTTTTGAACAGCTCAGAATCAGAAACTGAGCTGGGCACAGATGTAAACAGAAACACCACTCATCTTCCAAGTCCCTGGAAGAACATGACCAAAAAAAAAAAGAAGGAAAAAGACCTGTACAAAGCAGTAGAGGCAATGGTGGAAGAAAACAACACAAAAAAGCAAGGAATTCAGTGTAGTAGCTTTACCTTTGAACATGAAACTACTTTCCAACAGACTCAAAACCTTTTTACAGCACATACACTTGGCTGCACTTCTGGATATTTCTATTCTATTTCATACACATTTCCTGTAAATGGGGATTAAGCCATTTCAATCATGACCTGCTCACATAACAATTACTCAGGCAAAAGAGCTATTAAAATCAAATGGGAGAGTTTGGTCCATTTAGAGAAAGCAGAATAAAATCTATTACTACTGGCATTTTCCTAAACCTGTGTTGTTATGGGGATGGAAAGGAGTCTTTTACTGCTCAGGGTCTCCCAGAGGATAACCTCATCTGTAAAAGACTGCTCGGTTAGTAACAGATCAAAATGAGTTGAGCAAAAGCAATGCCTAGAGCTCTTGGTGTGAGAGCATGGAGCTTGGTTTTGCTGCAGGCTTTTTCAGATATACTGGTGCTGTCATTAACTGTTCTGCACCTGGAAGCCCACCTGCCTTATACTGGGTTTGCTAACTGAGATTGGTGTTTCTTCAGAGAGGAAATAGTGTTTCTCTGCACTACAAACAGGTATAAGTCTGGAGCATTCACAGGCATACCTGAACTAGGACCCACAGGATAAAAAATTCTAGTGGTAATAGCAGTAAACAAACAAACAAACAAAAAAACAGGGAAGAAGAAAATCCATAGAGAAATTAAGCAGCTAGAAATTGGTAATTCAGTTAATTTAGGCTAGATCTAAAATGCAAATTTTTAAATACAGAAGATAATTAAGACATCACAAAACATTAGCAGAGGAATGGTTCTGTTTCTCAGTCACTTAGGTCTTTGAATTCTCTACATCTGAATATGTTTCCAGTGCATCTCCCCATGTACAAATCTTTTCAGATGCAGTATCACTCAAACTGAAGAGGTGCCAAAACTGCTAGTTCACATTCTCTGACCTATATCAGCAAGATGCCAGGTACACGTTAAAAAGGTCTACCCTTACTTCAGAAACTGAGAATTTCTTAATTAATTCCTCACTGAAGTTCAAGAGATCAAGTGGGAAAGTGTGCAACTGAGAATTTTTTCTGAGTTTTGTAGATTGACAGAGCCTCCTGTTTTGTTTAACTATATGAATTCAGGATGTTCCCGCTCAACACTGTCTTAGTAAACCTCCTCACCTGTTACCTACAATCGTACAAGAAAATATCTCATTTAACTTTTCAGAGGAGGGCCATGAAATTGATCTGAGAGCTGGAGCATCTCTCCTACAAAGACAGGCTGGGAGAGTTGGAGTTGTTCAGCCTGGAGAAGACTCTGGGGAGACTTTAGAGCAGCCTTCTAGTATTTGAAGGGAGTCCTCAGGACAGCTGGAGAGGGACTTGTTACAACGACATGTAGCGACAGGGCTAGGGGTGATGGCTTCAGACTGGAACTAGCTGGATTTAGTTGAGACATTAGGGAGAAACTCTTCCCCATGAGGATGGTAAAGCACTGGAACAGATTGCCCAGAGAAGCTGTGCAGGCTCCAAGACTGGAAGCGTTAAAAGCCTGGTTGTATGGGGCCTTGATCAAACTGATCTAGCAAGAGGTGTCCCTGCCCATGCCAAGGGGGATGTAATTAGATGATCTTTAAGGTCCCTTCCATTCTGTGGTTCTGTGAAATAGATATATGTGAGACTGAAAAATCACATCAGAACTGATAGAAATGGGCCCAACAGAGGGAGGAAAGGAGAATACGAGAATTGCCACTCATTTAAGAGGGGGCAAAACTGTCATCCTTCGCTATTATAAATACTGCCTGTGTTGAAGCAATGAAACTATATACCTGGAGCAGAAATGTGAGTCATTATGAACCTGCCCCAGGCCAGTGCGCTATGAACAGTGCATTGTCAGCTCTGTGAGTGTAGCAGGAGCCGGTAATCTTCAGAGATTACAGGTGAGGGGGCAGGCCTGCCATCGTAGCCCAACAAAATGAACGTTGTCCTTAGCTCACAGCTCTTCACAAACACTACCCTGCATTCATTTTCAAGCCATCGTAAATTGGACCCTCAAAATCAGGTTTGCTTTGAGGTCTGAAAGTTGAGTTATTGGCACTCCTCCGGGAAACAGGCTGTGAAACTTCTGCATTCAGAGTAATCTGGAGAATTTTGCATGCTGGTTTCAGATCAGCTAGTTTGTCTAATGAATGAGATGTGAAATGAGTTCCTAGGGCTCAGGAGAAAGCTGAAGGAGGATTTCTCAGTCTCTCTGAAGCTCAGAGCATTAAGATTGCATACACTATTACATGTCAGTGTGTAACAAACACCCAGACAAACCAATCCATCACCAAACCTTCTGCAAAGCATTAGCAGCCAAAAGCAAGGGAAAGGGCAAGATGACTGGATTTTGAATGCCAAGAATTTTTAAAGAAAATAGATCTCGACATGCAAAGCCTTTGCATGTAGAACAGTGTCTGCTGAGGTTCTAAGTTTCAGTGCTGAGAAAAGCCCCATACAAACACAATGTAAGGCATCCCTACAGCTATTGGCTGTTTCAGTCCCAGAACCCAGAAGCACGCACAAGATAAACTGGTAAATGGACTTTTTTTGCTGGTATAAAAAGTCCAGACTATGTCTGTTTGCCTGTCCAGGCATGTCAGTATTGCTAAAAAACATCAGAGGGGCTTCAAATTATTTTCAGACACCACAGTCTGAACCTTTGCCACAACTAGATTGTTGCAGGAACTGAATGAGGACTCAGATTAAAGAAAATGTTTCTTGGTTGCAAACTACAAATGCTTTGTCACTTATTTGCATACATAAATGTAGAGCACAGTATTTGGGTGCCACCCTAATATAAAAGTTTCTTATAAGTTATAATAACATCGTGATTTCCATGTATAATGTCCCATATATAAGCACTGAAGAGTTTCTCCACAAATTCCCAGGCCTGCCCCTACCAGCCAAGCTGAGCTCTTTCCTTCTCATGCAAATATTGTACAAAAACGGTGTGAGCAGCACAGGGAGCTGCAGTAGAAAGATTCCTCAGGCCAAACGGGAGCTTTGCTAACATCTGGGACAACCCCTGCTTCAATGACTGTGACGCCAGACTCTTCTATTCAGCTGAAGACATCATGTGAGAGAAAACAGGACCTGCCGTTGGTTCTCTCTCCAGAGCTCACGGAGTTGACAAGCATGAAGAGTTCAGAGAACACACAGACAGCTTCAATGAAGGAAGTCATCAGGTGTGAGGAAAAGGCTTATTTTTCTAGAAGAACAGGAAGAAATCAGGCTTTCAGAAATCATAATAGTGTAAGTTTTTGAAGAAAAGGGAAGAAACCAAAGCTGATGTTACTGCTGCCTCAGGTATTGTGCTCCTCTCTAATTAACAGAGAAACTGTTATCAAAAGCCATCAGTCATATGTATGCATTGGCGCTCTAGATGAGTGAGATATCCCCCCTTTCTGGACAATATAAAAGTCAGATTGTGTCCTCACAAGAATATAAATAATCTAAGAAGGTGTTTCCCAAACAGTAGATGGATGACTAAAACCTAACAAATCCTTTAATAAAACAAAGCTTCATCGAATGCACAGCATTCAGAGCCAACAGTGACCAGTAACAATAATCGCAGCTGTTCAGGAGGTTCCCAGTGTCTCAGATTCACTCAGCGTTCATACTTGAGGTCCTCCTGTGGCTATCACTGTTTTAGGATCGAGCTCGCTGCATTCTGATGCAAAGCTCAAGAAAAAAAAAGCACAAATCACATCACTTTGTGAGCGACTCTGAAACCAAATACTGCCCATCGTTTGAACTCTCTCACCACAGAGTTCTTCAGCAAATAGCCTTTGTTACTAGAGTCATGGTTAAATAGTGTTCCTATTTGTCATTTACACTTCATAGATGTAAAGGAACGTAGATAAAAATCTGTTAGTACTGTAAGGCTCCCAACCTCCATTCACTGGCAGTAATTAAATCCTGCTGTAAAACTGCTACAAATATTTCTCAAAAGCAGGAACAGATGTTTTTTTGCAGCCAAGCAGTGACAAAAATCTGACAAGCTCTATAAACCAAAGACACAGGCACTTCGGAGAAAAACTTCCTCTACGATTTTGTTACCACACTGTCTTCATTTGCCAGCAATATTACAGAGATAAAACACGATCATTTTCTGATATTATTATTATTCTTTGTCTTTAGTAACACAGTAAGTGTCAGAGGAGCTGTGGAAGAAAAAAAGTAATAGTCGCAATAATGAAGCACAAGGCTTACAAATTTACATTTCTGTTTCCAAAGCATAATAAATTAGCACAATCACTCAGACTTAGTTACAATTCACAAATCATATCCTCATGTGGCTTTTATAAACTATGAGTGTCTAATTAATTTTGGTACTCATAAACATCTCCTGGCTATTCCGGGCTACCATATTTTTTTGGGAGAGTAGGTATTGAATTCAATTACAGCATGAGATGCTCGCAGCAGTGCCCAAGCTGTGAGGTGTGTTGAGGATTACATTTTGCATTTTCCTGTTTAGATCTGCTGGAAAGACAACCTTGGTCTTTAACAGAATTCCATCATAGTGGGAGATGGAAAGGATCTCAGGTTTGGAATCTCTTCAGAAGAGACTTTATAGCCCCTCTTGGTATCCTGCACCAGTGCTCTGACATTCACAGGAAGGGACATTTTCCTCATGTTCAGGTGGGGTCTCTCAGGTTCCAGTATGTGCCTATCACCCCTTGCCCTGTCACTGAACACCACACCAAAAAGAGTCTGGCTCCATGCTCCTGGTGCCCTACACACACACACAGTCACATGTACACACACACAGTCACATGTACACACACTTTAGCTATTGATAAGCACTGAGAAAATTCCCCCTTATTCCTCTCCAGGCTATACAGCCCTGGGTCTCTCAACTTTTTCTCACCAGAGAGATGCTCCAGTCTCCTCACCGTCTTGGTAGCCTCTAGTGGACTCTCTTCAGTAGTTCCCTGTCTCTCTTGAACGGGGGAGTCCAAAAACTGGACTCAGTACTCCAGATGTGGTGGCCTCAGTAGGCCAGCGCACATTGTTGGCTCATTGCTGACTTGTTGTCCAACAGCACTCCCAGGCCCTTCTTCAAATGTCTGCTTTCCACCAAATCAGCACCTAACCTGTACTGGTGCAGAGTGGTATTCCTTCCCAGGTGCAGGACTCTACACTTGCCCTTGTTGAATTTCATGAGGTTCAAAATATGTTACTAAGCCACCCTGTTGAATTGCTTTCCCATAAAGTAAACTTCCCCTCCAATTCCAGAGTGTATATATTCACTAGGGAGCTCTTATGATAGTTTGTCAGTAGAATGAGATGAAGAGAGATGTTTGATCTGCAAGGATGAAAACTGATAGCAGAGATACCATGTTCCATCAAGAGTCACATAAGCAACTGGAAAGCAAAATTCTCAGCTGGCTTTAAGCCAGTGAAATGCAGCTTAAACAAAGAGAGAGGAGACAGTGACTAGATTTGAGAGAACGCTCGGCACCCCCAACTGTGGTAATATTTTAAAAGATCCAAGATAGACACCTGCACAAACAAAGGGTTCTGCTCAGTGTCAGGAATTTATGAAAACCGGGCCACTCAGTCTAAATGTCTTCACAGCAGCTGAGCTGCCTAGAAAATCTGACACATAAATTACCCAGAAAATATAGTGCCTGCATAGGTTCCTTATTGAAAAGCGTGATGACACCAGCTACCACTTATTTAAACTCGTGCATTTCATTATGTCAGGGCAATTGCTACCCTGGTACATATCTTATTAGTGCTTATTTATTATCAGTGTTAAGGAGGTTAACTGCACTGTTATTTCCTCTGCTACTGGGCTTTATTGCATGTCTGAGGCAGAGAGATCTGACTAAGCTCAGGCAGCAAAGGAAATAACAGAGGCCGTGGCTTAACAATAAATATCCTCTAAAGGAATAGAGCAATCAGGTAGGGAAAAACAAAGCAAATTTCTTCTGAGGAATATCAAGAGAGGAAACCTAGAGCACCCACCCTGATGAGAGCTAGATGAATAACCCACAAAGGTCATTTAGCCAAGAAATTGAATTTTTTTTTTCCTTTTTTTTTTTTCTGTTCCAAAATATCTGTAGAGGGCATGATTTTCACTTTTTGGCAAGTTCCCAATAGTTTTGATTTAACATAATGGGTTGATTCCTATCAGTTGCTAAGGAAAGTCATTTCTCATTGTACCAGAAACAGTAATTAGTTGCTGGCTGGTCAGAAAAGTTACCTTGCACTACTGCTGATCTGTCATTGCATGACCTCAAAAGCATTTCCACTACAAATACTCACAGTCAGCTTGAACATTCACATGTTTAAAAGCTTTCCTATCACACCTTCAAACACTTGTCAATGTGATTACAAAGGAAAGTGGTATCTATAGGAGTCTGTCTCTCAGGAAATAGTACAGAAAACAAATGTGTTGCATTAATAGTAGCATTTTGGTATTATCTAACCAGTTAAGAGGAGCCCTGGTACAAGAAAACTATGACGCAGAAGTTACTTGCACACAAGTAAAGCTACATTAAATAGACCATAGAAATCTGAAAATATTAATAACAGCTACAATGCTAATCAAGCTACAAACCAACAGCTGTAATTCCCTATGCATTTCCAAATGGTTAATTTTGAGTGCTACATACTAAACTCCTTTAGTTACTGTTAAAATTAGAATAAATCACATGGCTTTTTGGGGAGAAACAAAAACAAAATCACAAACAAACCAACCAACCAGTCTTGAACAGATAAGAATGCATGGATTCACCAGTTTACAAAATAAACCTCCTGTTTATTTGCACAAAATTATGTTTATTCTCCTGCAGGTCCAGTAATTCACAAAAGCAGGCTCCTCCACACACACACACACAAACAGCAACCCCCTCCCCAGTCACTGGAGTCCCTGAAATCTCTGAGCCTGGAGCTAGGTCTGCCATTGACAGAAAAATCCCAGTTCTGAACAGGAAAAAGATTTGCTGCATGTATTAAGACCTTGCAGATGGGGAATGGGAGCAGCCACCTTAGCTGCTGCCTGTGGTTCCCGGCTAAACAGACACTTTCCTTCACAGTAATATTGGGAACACTGAAGCCCAAAGCACGTATCAACCGGCAGTTGATACAATGACTGCTTTAGCTGTTGATTTTCACCTAACATAACATTTGGGAATATATTTGTTGGATTTACTGCTACACATGCAGAAAACACTTTTTAGCTTCACTCCTCTCAGCATGACTCCCTTAAATGCATGCACACATTCTATATCCATGGATATATTTTGTATGCATGTCTGTAGAACAGCTCTTCACTTTCAGCTCTGCTCTCATCAGATCCTAAGAGGAATATAAACAGGAGCAAATCCCCCAGCCTGAGGAGCATTACCCACTGCTGGGAAGGACCTGACAGAGGGAGATGAGGACACCCAGAGGGGTCTGTGGGTCCATGGCAGCCCATGAACCCACTCAGAAAAATCAGTTGAAATAGAGGCTTCCAGGCAGCATTGGTGGGGTCAGCTAGAGGTGCACACATTGTACTCCTAAGCAGATTTCTGTCACTTTTCATCCCGTTGCTCTTTCCCTTGTAAAAGCCATTGCTCCACTTTGCTCTCTCTTGCCTTGATGAACCTCTTAGAAGAGCGCAATATTTGTACTTTCTGCTCTTCTTCCTTCCAGATGCTTCTTTTCTTTGCCCTTTTCCATTTGGTATTTGGCAGACTCAATATTTCACCAATGGCCTGATTACCACCTGCATTGGAGACATTGCTGTTGCTTTTGCTCTTTCATCTGCATAACCCAGAGATGGCAGAGACTAAAAAAGCCTGTATAGGTCATTTGGGCAGTGCCTCCTGCAGGGGGGGACCCGGTCTACTGCAGGTTTATTAGTTCTTTAATTAATACCTATAGGATCAATTCTCAAGAATCCCCTACAACTTCATCCAGGTTATTTGAAAGGCTAAAGGCAGCCCAGAATATTTTCCCTAATATTCAAAATAGCTTTCTCTTTTTATGTTCATGCTGCTGGTCCTAATTACAATGTTGCTTCTACAGTGTGGCTGAATCCTTGGTTTTCATCTACATACATCAATTACATTATTTTTGCATCATTTTCCTCCTTACCTGGTATCCTGCTAAGCGTGTAATATTTACCAGAACACTTTATGTTTGCCTCTCTACAGCAATCCTTCCATTCCACTTTATTTCTCTCTTATCAGTACTTTTCAGGTCTCTGATATCTTTACAAGATATCCCAAACATAAGCACAGGAGGATGCATGCAGAGATATCAAGGCCCCTAGATATCACTATGAAAGACTGAAGGCAGCTAATCTGAGGAAAAATAGATGGCACTAAACCCTCAAGGAGTTAAAGCAAGCCCCAGCCTGTGGTTTATTTTCCTCAGGACATGTTCAAATGAATGTTTTCCTTCCTGTTATATCATTATTTTATCACATTGCAGATCAAGGCTAATTTTATTAAAACAATCAATCCCAAGTCTTTTTGCTACATCTTTTCTTGTTATATCACTCCCAATCCGGAGCACACTGTAGATAGGATTTGTTCTCATATATATTAGTTTGCCCTTTTCCACAGTATATTTCATTTTGTTTTCAGTGCAGGAGTCAAATCTACCTGTGGAATTAATGGTTTTCACTAGATAAATTAGATTTTATCCATAGGCAGAAGTGGAGTGGGATGGATAATGCAAAAATAATGCAAAACCACTCAAGAAATAAAGACGTTTTGTAGGAACATTCATTAAATTTTAACACAAAGATGCTCTGTTTTTATTACCATCCATACCTTTGCTTTCTACAAATATCATCAAAAATGAGTTTTATAAGATTTCCTCTGAATATTTGGGAAAGCAAATCTTAACTTTCTCTACATGACCCTTGACACAGGGATCTGATTAGGAGGGTTTTATTGAGCTAGTTAAGAAGTAAAAATAATATTATACACATGGTGACAATCTGTGCTGTAGAGCAACCATGGAAGTCAATTCCGTTGACTACAGTGCTCAATAGAAAGGCAATAAACAACCTGAAAGGCTGAGTATGGAAATAGTTAACTAGATTGCAAGCTAAATTTGTGAAACATTTTAATCAAATCATTAAAAAATATGTCTGAGTTTAAAAAATAATCGGAGACTGTATCTAAACACTATGGAGAAATAAAACAAAAGTGTTGGGAAAATACTATTCTTGGAGATTTACACAATTTCTTCCACAGGAGAGTAAGTTGGGCTACACACTGTAAGACAAAAATCAGGTAAGAGGACTTCTGAAGTGTGAAATAATAAGGTTGGGGAATAATAACTTGATCTACTTGATCTGGATGAGAAGCATGAGGAGAAATAAATGAGAGGAAAATCCTACAGCAAGTCTGGACAAGAAGTTCTACAGGGAGTTTTCTAACCACAAGAAATGACCAGCTAAGATGCCAAGGAGCACAAAGATGCTCAGCAGCTCATTTGTCCTTGCTGGCATTGCAGAGATCCTGCAAATCCCTCCCTTGCTTTCTGCTTGCATATAGGGAACAGGCATGAGCCCTGCTCCGGATAAAGGCAGCTCAAACTCATTTCTAGATGCAGGGCCTAGATTTCCAAATTTCTTCTCTTTAGGACACGTGGTCTGCTTACCTCAACAGGCTCATGCACTTCATAGCTTGTGTGCTGCACCCAGCTGCTATGCAGCAGTTGAAATCCAGTTTGAAAGCAAAATTATTTCTGGAATTGTGCAATAGGAAAAGAAATTTGAAAGCAAATTGTTCTGTCCTATTCCAGGCTTCTCTTTCAACAGAAACAACCCACCATATGGAGAGTGTGATCATGTTCTCCTATTGTTCTCCTTCCCTTTTTAAATGGACACTGGATACAGAGAATGTATCTCTCAAGCCATTATGGATACTATATGCTGTAATAGGATACTTCTCCTGTAACATCTCAAGAGCACACAAGATGTGACTTTCTTGCCATTCTTAGGTGACCATGATTAAATAATGCACAGGCAAACAGGTAGATTGCCATAGAAAGGAGAGAAATTATTTTTCCATAACTTCCAATGTTACTTCAATGAAACACTCAAAGGTTTTATTTATTCATTTGCTTTTAGGAAGTTTCTAAACCCACTCGGCTGAGAAAAGAATGAACCAGTGTCATCTGGAAAAGGAGCTCCTGAGCTAGGGTAATCTTGGATTACTAGTATACAAGATGTGTCCTGCAATTTTCTGTCTTGCCAGCCTACTGGGAATGTTTTGCATTGCAACACAGGTGATCCCAGATTTGATTTTCATTTCTGCTTCCCCATGTCAGATGAATGAAGGTGCCAAATCTGCTTGAAGATAGTAATCGAAACCACATTCTCACTCCCAACCACATTCTCAGCTCATTCAGCCTTCAAGGACCAGTGCACCCCAGAATGAGGTCAGATTGGCAGAGGCTCTAGGAAAAGGCCTGACAGGATGAGAAACACCCTGCTCATAACAATCCAGAATCAGCCAGTTACTGGAGTAAAAAGAAAAGCCCAGGAAAACCAAAGCAGCTCTCAACTCGTTTCGGGACGTGCCTTGCCCTGTGCAATACAGAGCTGAGGAAATCCTTGCTGGAAGCCCAATTGATAGCACGTAGGTTAATCACAAGGGTGTGCAAGAAAATAAGTAGGTGCATGAATTCTTTAGTTATATTCTGCTTTGCCCAGTGCAGCCTTCCTTCACTTTAATGTTGACAAGCTGTTGATTTTTTAATTTTTAATTATGAACTGCAATCCCTTTTGCTATCAGCTATAAATATAGCAAGCAGTCTGCTGTTTCACTTCAAATTCCATATCACTCATGCAAGTTGTAAGTTTAGTCAGCTTAATATCTATGAAATAAAATATTTGCCGGCAGGAAAATGAAAGGTTATCTCCTATTAAATAAATACATAGTGATAGGACTTGCTAGTGAAAATTCCAGCCAGATGACTTGTATTAGTCTTGTAATGCCATTAAACAAATCCACATTCATAAAGGATTTCTCAGCCCATATGAAATGGTAAAAGTGCAGAAGGAAAGATATCTCGTGATTAAAGAATGAGTTTTCAATCCCCAAAATTTTACTTCTGCTCCTGGCTTTGTCACATACTCTCTGGGTGACCTTTAATAAAGCAAGTACCTCTCAGTGTGCCTCAATTCCTACTTTGAAAACTGGGGACAATAAAACATTCTCATTTTATAAATAGACCACAGCATCTTGGGTAAAGAAACCGTAACTAACATGTTTAAATAACACAAGGGGAGCACCAAAGACTCAGATCTTCTGACATCTTAATAGAACTAACTTACAAAAATAGCAAGAAAATTATCACTGTTTTCATCTAGGACAGAGGGTTGTTAACTGTGGAAGTTAGGAAGCTGATAAATGACTTTTTTATTTCATGCATTACCAAACATTAGTCTCAGACAGACCGATGCACTCTACAGCTGTGCTGTTTGCTTCTGCCCTACTCCGAGAACCAGCACTCCTCCTCCTCCTCCTTTCCCTGCCCTCCCCTCAGGTCCTTTACCTCTGTCTCCTGCCTAAGTCTCCTTTACTCTATTCTCAAGACTGTCAAAGCTACAAGAGGTTCACTTTTGAGAACTTCTGACTCACTCAGAAGCCATAAAATGAGGATGTCTGCCTTCTGCAGAGAAGCAGATAATCTTCCATTTTTCTTAGGACAGCAGTTTTAGAAGAACTTGCTTTAACACACCTCGTCAGCTACAGGGATCAATAAATCTGTGAGAGGGAAATGCTGTTACCAAAAATATCTTTGAAAACCTGACTGGCCTCTTTTTTTTTTTTTTTTTTTTTTTTTTTTTTTTGTAAGGAGGAGGAACAGAAAGTCTAGCCAAATCCTTTGCTAACTTGACAGACACACTGTAGGAAAGAGAAAATGGTTCCAAACCTGAAGCTCTGCTGAAAGGCAGCACTCACGACTACGGCAAGTGGCGATAGGCAGCGTGTAGGGAAACAAGCTCGTCTTGAATTCATGAATCGACAAACTGGTTTTTTTATAATAATTATGAATCATCATAAACTTCAACCTTCTAACTCATTATATATTATTAACTGCTAATTCAGCTCTTCTCTTTCTTGTCTTTTGTCTCTTGGGAGAAATGGGAAAGGCATTTCAGAGCTTCCTTGGAACCTGTGCTTTACAATTGATTACTTCAGTGCTATCCCCAGGAGCGTTTAGTTGCCGTCTGAAACAGCGTCATTACTCTAATTTAGAATGGTATTAACAATTATGATAATCCATCTATGTGTCCAGAGAGTAACTGCATGCACTAATACAGAAGTTTTTCTAGCAGAAATATGCTTTCACTTATGTTATTCTATGCCAAGCTTTTGAGGGCAGGTGAAACTGTGGCTTTATTACAGTCTTGACATAGGAAATAAAATATTTACTAAGCAAAGGTAAGCCTTCCTGGGAATTCACATTGTTAATCATCAAACCTCACCTTCACTCTGGAAAAATCAATGCCACGGATCAGCTGAGGTTCCATTTCAGTGAGAGCAAGGTACAACCAGGTTTATGAGATCTTCTGTAGCCTCAGAAGTGTCTACGGTCTGTAGCGTTGTCTAAGTAAGCAAAATGTACAAATACAAGGAAACAAAGGCTATTATTTCCACTACAAGTGAATGCATTTTCTTTGGAGAATAAGTACTTGTAAATTTAAGTAACTCTGTGACTTTTGTATTTTAAAAGACTTCTTACAACAGGTACGCTGCCAAAAGACCATTTCCTGCCAGGGAAATCAATCAGTAAAGAATGTTTTCCAGCAATTTCAGAGAATGGGAAGCAAGACCTGAGACCCAGATATTACATCAATTTAAGCATCTAACTCCCAAAAGTCTGACATTCCAGTGAGGTTCTTACAAAGCATAAGAGCACCTAACCTGAAGTGTTCATAGATCTAAACCAACATATTTCTGGTGACAGAAACCATTCAGCTTCTTTCATTATCCATATTGCTTTGTAATGCCTTGATAACAGATCTTGGTGCAGATCTCCTTGGAGGTGGAAAGAGCCTCATGGACCTGCTATCTTTGGATCTTGAGTGAAATAAATACAACAGCAGCGAATAAGTTATTTTAAAAATTATTAAACTTAGTTACAACTCTTTACCCTGTGCTTTTAAAATAAGCAGCAGAATAAAGTATTCAAATCCCCCCCCCAAAAAAAAAAAAAAACCAAAACAAAAAACCAACAAAAAAAACCAAACCACAACAACAAAAAAACCAAAACCCCACAACCAAAATCAAAGCCCCCACAAAACCTTTTAAGTTCTTCTTAAGTCAGTGCGCAAAGTAACACAAGAAAATGCAGAG
Organism: Ramphastos sulfuratus; assembly: GCA_013399055.1. Classification (NCBI taxonomy): domain Eukaryota; kingdom Metazoa; phylum Chordata; class Aves; order Piciformes; family Ramphastidae; genus Ramphastos; species Ramphastos sulfuratus. The sequence goes on along the minus strand of WBNM01016474.1, from coordinate 90,901 downwards.
AGTTATCTGGAGTGGGGCACATAACTTTTAAATTACAACTAGGGCAGTGCTGTTTGGGTCATTGGCTTGAGCATGGCCATCTATTTACACATCAAGGACTGGAAAGCTGTTTTACAGGCAGCTTCACTGAGCAGGTAATTTCTATTACATTGAGCCCAAGACTGGCCTGTATCTTTCATATGTCATTCATATAGTTCAGATATTCTCTAACACAGCTCAAACAGCAAAAGTTTAGCTGCAGGAAAACATTATTTGTTCTAAATTGTTGACACAATTAGTCAAAATTCCTCATTTCCCAACCCTGTATGTATTTATCTGAATCTAAATATGTCCCAGGGACAAAACAGTTACAAAGGTATGCAACAAAACGCTACACTTCTATTAAAGCTGGGTGAAAACAGAGCAGAAATGAAGCTACTTTATCCCATTACCAATGTATGCTTCAACAGTATCAGGTCACAGCCTTGCCCACCTGTACCAACACTTCTGTAATTGATTCCTACAAGTCCTCACATGCTATGGCTTCCAGTTCAATTTAAATGCAGATGGGGACTAATGGAAGGGCTGCACATTTCTGAGCAGAAACTCAGAGAACATATTACTTGCCTATTCAGTCATCTGAATGCTTTTATTCTTTTCCTTCACAGCCTTTATTTTGTTGTGTGTATTTTTTTATTTTTTAATTTTTTTTTTTTCATTTAAACAACATGGGGCTTTTCTCCGCGCTCTCTTAAAAGAGGAAAGGGGGGAAAAGAGCTAATTATATCTGAACTGAAGTGTAACCACGGCCCTATTAAATAGGTAGCAGTTATGGGCTATTGATCGTAGTTCACAGGAAAAGCTTGTCATGTAGTGTCAAGAGGTTAATGTAATTACAAGAACGGGCAGCAGGATCAGCTGTGTCCTCGAATAGGCGAATAACTAAAAGCTGCTTTAGAGACACATAATGTTGTCAAAGCATAAATAATTCATCCCAGCATTCGAAAAGAAATTACTGCTCTGTTCCAGCGTATTATTCAGCCATTAAAATCCTGCCCTTGTAAAGTCTTTTGATGTAGTCATATTTTCAGTCCTAAGAGCAGTTTTGGAGCGTTCAGCTTTTATTAAGCCTTATATTGTGCAGTTTTCAAAGTATTAAAAAGGATATGAAATAGACTTACAATTTGTTTAATAACTGCTTTGCGACTCAGATAAGGAGGAGAGAGAGGTGTGGATTTATGGAGTGTCTGTGCAGTGTGAAGAGGAAGCCACAGTGTGATGTGACGGAATTTTTAACTCCCCTAAGCTGTCCAGAACTAAATGGGCTTCAGCATTTACCAGCATTGATAGCTGCAGCAGCCTTCGCAGCACTTGGTGACCCGCTTCGCAAGAGGCAGCTGAAAGTGCCATGGAAAGTATGAGTATGCCCAGCTTTTCTCCCCTGACAGCTTTTTGCTCATCCTTCTCAAAGTCTGTGGCTATTTGATAGTGGGTTGTTTCCTTTCTTTGCATTTGTTCTTCTTGACATTGGTTGCAGTGTCTACAGCTGTCCATCTTTACTATCAGGGTTATGGTGCTGATTTATGCTAGATTACAAGAAGAAGATGCTAAGTAATTGCTTATTTCTCAGCCTGTGGCTAGGCCAGTAAAGCTGGGTACTTTGGTAGGACAAGAAAGAGTGCAGAACGACAGGCTCTGCAGTTACAAGGAACTGCTCTCTCCTCCGCCCTCCCATCCTCATACCAAGCTAGTCTGATGTTCAGACACTTCTATTAGCCAAAGCCCCCAAATTGCCCTTCACTAACAACTCCTAAATGCAATTGCCAGTTAACATTTGAAAATATAACAGAGATTTGGAGTCTCAACTTGTCTGTTCACAACCTTAAGGTTTCTGTGACTTTGACCGGCCATGTATAGGAAAAGACATGTAGACATGTTGCTGAGGTACATGGTTTAACACCAGACTCAGAAGTGTTGTGTTAATGGTTGGATGCAATGATCTTAAAGGTCATTTCCAGCCCAAATGCTTCTATGGTTCTGTGATTTTAAGCTGACTTAAAGTCAGCCCTCTGCTCACACCCCAAACCAAGCTCTCATCATGATTGTTCATCATCAACTCAAGACAGTGATCTACTGGAAAGAGTCCAATGGATCATTACAAGGATGACTGGGGGACTTGAACATGCCTCCTGTGAAGAAAGACTGAGAGAATTTGGACTATTTAGTCTTGAGAAGAGAAGGCTGACAGAGGATCTTATTCATGTCTATAAATACCTGAGAGGTGGGTGTCAAGACGAAGGTACCAGTCTCTTCTTCGTGATGCCCAGTGATAGGACCAAGAACAACAGTTACAAGCTGGAACACAGAAAGCTCCATCTCAATATGAAGAGAAACTTCTTTTTGGTGAGGGTGATAGAGGACTGGAACAGGCTACCTAAAGAGGTTGTGGACTCTGCCTCCCTGAAGACTTTCAAAACCTACGTGGATGCATTCCCGTGTGGCTTGCACTAGGTGATCCTTCTTTGGCAGAGGATTTGGACTGGATGATCTCTAGAGGTCCCTTCCAACCCTCAACATTCTGTGACTCCATGATCTTACTCTCCTGCTAGAATCTAGTTCCAATCCTTCCTCTGCTCACAAACATGGAAAGCTACAGCTAGAGATACAAACCTTATGCTCCCCTCTGGCAATATTATCAGTGTCCTTGCAGAAGTGATATTAAGAAGCCTATAGTGAGCTCTCAGATAATGATAGTTGTGAATCACTGTTCACGACTCATAAAATAAACAATCAGGCTGTATTTGGTATATGATTACAGAAAACAGTCCCAGAGTAGGTGCTGGTCTCTTCTCACGAGTAGTTAGTGATTGAACAAGTGGGAGCCTCAAGCTGCACCAGGGCAGGTTTAGTCTAGACATTAGGAAAAAGTTTTTCACTGAAAGAATGGTGAAGCATTGGAACAGGCTGCCCAAGGAGGTGGTTGAGTCACCATCCCTAGGTGTGCTTAAAGGTCATTTAGATGTGGCACTTAGCAATATTGTTCAGTGGTGAACGTGCTAGAGCAGGATTGATAGTTGGACCTGATGATCTCAAGGGTCTTTTCCAACCTGATCTTAGTTCTGTGTTCTATGATTATGGCTGTCAGATACTACAGATTGGCAGCAATCTGACAGAGGGAGGAATAAAATCTACTTATAAAGGCAGGACAGGAAAGAAGGAAAATAAAATAAACCGAGAGTGAAGCTGAGATCACAACTGCATGAAGTAGAAGCTTAGAAATCATTTCAGGGAGAATGATTCACCAGCAGAAAAAAAAAATACACAGAAAATACAAAGCAAAAAATACAGATTCTCCATTATCTTTTGCCTTATGATAGTCCTTAGAACATCACTATTCTGGCATAATGGTTACTCTTCTGGCTTATTTTCAAGAATTAGAAACCAAGTGAAGTCCTGCCAAAACCTGCTTTTCTAATTTTAAATCAGCTTTTGAACAAGACATCCCCAAAAGTTTGACGCTTTGCCAACAGCACCTAAGGAGACCTTATTTCTATGAGAAAGAAGAGCTAGCTGTTATCCACTCATTTCTTTTCAGCAACAAAACAGCAAACAAATTTTCAGGGGAAAAAAAAAAAAAGACCCAAAGCAAGCAAGCAAGCTGGTCCTCACCACGAATATTCTTGTCTTTAAGCCATGTGTATCCTGGGTTTCTGTGCACTAGTGTACAGATGTTTGCCGTGTTGTGAGGGGAGTTTGTCTTGGCTTTGTGTGTATCTCTGTGGTGTTGACAGTGGGATTTTGGTGTTTCTTGCACTATTTCATTCAGAGCCCAAGGAACAGAGCCAAGCTTATTCCTAAGGGAAGTTGAATTTACTATCTTAAATTCACCATACATGAGTAAGATAATTAGGAATGTGTCAATATCCTGCATACACAGCTTACAGCTCCACATAGTTAAACAGAAGAGGAGGCAATGCTGGGGACTGGAAAAACAAGCCTGAATAGCAACATAAATGTAGCTTTCTGATGGTTCAAAAGTTACCAGCTGTGGGAGAAAAAAAACCCAAAAACCAAAAACTCTGAAAGATGCAAAATGAAGAGCTTTATGCTGTTTTCCTGTTCCTTAGGGTTTGGATGGCCTTTAGAAGCTCTGAAGTCACACCAGTGGGCACAGGAACAGCTAAAGTCTGGTCCTCCAATGACTCCATGATGTGGAGATTTAGTCCTACTAAGGACTGTATTTTTTTTCATTCTTGTCACTAAATCTCATTCAGCCCAGTCAGCTGGCCTGGTTCACACCTTACAGCACTGTTTGGCTTCCTTTAACTTATCCTGTGATAAGCAAGGATCAACACTTGCTTCCTCTGCACGCTGCATAGTAAAAGTGAGATCTCTGCCTGTGCTCCTGTGCTTAGTTAAGAGTAGCTCAGCTGTCTCCCAAGGCTGTGTGAAAACATGTTATGGGAGGAATAACTGGCATGCTGGTAGGCTGTGCTGCCATTCACTGAGACCTGCACAGGCTGGAGAGGTGGGTGTAGGGAAACCTCGTGAAGTTCAACACAGGCAAGTGGCCCTGCACCTGGAGAGGAATAACCCCATGCAGCAGCACGGGTTAGAAGCTGACTAGCTGGAAAGTAGCTCTGAGGAGAAGGAACTGGGAGTGATGTTGGACAGTAAGTTCTATAGTCCCCAGTTCAAGAGAGACAGGGAACTACTGGAAAGAATCTAGTGCAGATCATGAAGATCTGAGAGGATTGGGGCACCTCTCTGATGAAGAAAGGCTGAAAGACATGGGGCTGTTTAGCCTGGAGAAGACAGAGAGGGTTCTTATCAAAGGTTATCAATACCTAAAGGGCAGGGGGCAAGAGGATGTGGCCAGATGCTTTTCAGTGCACCCAGTCACAGGTTAGGAGCACAGGTAATGGACACAAAGTGGAGCCCAGGAACTTCCATCTGAACATGAGGAAAAACTTACCTGTGAGGGTGTTGGATCGCTAGACCAGGCAGCCCGGAGAGGCTGTGGAGTCTTCCTAACCGACATGGACATTGTGATCCTAGGCACGATGGGCCTACTTTAGCAGAAGGGTTGGGTTAGATGATCTCCAGACGTCGCTTCCAACCCCCACCATGCTGGGATTCTGTGTGATTGCTGTAGGTTGGACATAAACTCAAACTATTCTTAGGAAACAAGCCAATTTCTGATGTTTTCACCTGGCTTGAATTTGAAATTTGGACAGTTCAGCAGTTTTGAATAATATCTGTGAAAAAAAACACGAACTACTAAAATTAGACAGTTAGGCTTTTTCAGAAGTTTTTATGGCAATCTTTCCAGAAAGCTGGTTCCACATTGCCAGCTCACAAAGCTGTCTGAACCCCATCCTTCCCGCAGGGCAGCACTGGCTGAGCAGAGTTCTTTTACTGCTAAGAGATTCACTAAGTGACAATAAAATAACACACAGGTTAAAATCTTTCTTCTTTTGAAGACAACAGTAAAACTCCCAGTGGGGCTGGGATTTAACTTGAGGATTACAGCTGCTGCAAATCAATCCTCTACCAACTTTAGAAGAGTTAGGCCAATTAACACCAGCCAAGGGCACAGCCCTTTTATTCTACTCAGAAAGCAATAATATCCATTATTGTTTTTCCCAGACAGCTCTCTGCCATTCTTTTTCATCACAATTTCCCTTCCATCCCTCACCTTTTCTCATTTCCCTCTTCTGACATTTGACTTCCAGAGCCCTCTGAACCCTTGAAAATATTTGCTCTCCGAAAAGCAATAGAAGGAAAACTGGATTTTTCCTTTGTCAGGAATCTGCTTTACTCATGTCCAATTAAAACAAAGGTAAAAAGTGATGTCCTCCTCTTCAGTGAGGGAAGAGCTGGGGCTTTTAAAATATACAAATCAAGTGAAACAACAGCACAGACTGCCAGCTCCAAATCAGATGTGCATGAAGGGATGTATTCAACACATTCCAAACATCCGTGCTACATCCAGGGACATCTCAGGTCCATTGTCCATGTGCTGAACCCTTTGACGCTCAGATTTTGTGTTCTTAGATTCTCTTTTGTAAACGTAGTTATACGTTTTCAGTTCATCAGCATGAACGCTGTTAATTTGTGCCTTCAGTTTTCATTATAGCACATCTAACAGAGTGATCAAAACCTCTTTGAAACATCTTTATGATGTGCTTTTTTTGCACATTTTTTTTTGTTGCAAGTTTTTCCTCATCTCCTTTTCCCCTCCTCATTCCTGGCTTCCCTTTTGTTTCTCAGCCTGGCTGCAGCTCTGCCCCAGCCTCCTCCTCCTCCTCCTCCTCCTCCTCCTCCTCTCAGACAAACTTTTCAGAGCCTGGAGCCCAGACTGAAGCAAACACAACCTCCTAACTCATCAGAGCTGCACAGATTTATACCTGCTTACAATGTTTGGTCAGAACTCAAGTGCTGTAAGACAAACTGCACTAACCCTGTGCTATTTCATGCCAGGAAAACCCCAGCTGAATTCCTAACCCATTTTTGAGGCTCCTTTACTCTTCTAGAAGTCTGGGCTTTAGAATATGAACGGGGTTTTTCAGGTTTGTGTGTTTTGCTTTTAAATTACAGTTTCTCACTAGGAAAGTTTGATTGATTCAGGCAGCATAAAATAATCCCATGTAACTCAGTTGCGCAGTCACACAATGAATTTCAAATAGCCATGAATCAAAGAGAACAGTTCATGAGCTGAATGCTTGGCTGTGCTCTTCGGCAAAGCCATTAAAACTATCCATTTTGGTTTACAAAAGGACATAGAAACAAAAAGAGCAACACTATATATATCAAATATGACCTACAATGAGCATGCAGCTGAAATGCAGCTGCTTTAACTGGATTCCACTTGAACCAAAGTCCCAGAATGTAACACCAAGGCCAAAGAGAAAAGAAAAAACTGCAAAATGAAACAAATGAAGCAACACAGCTCCAATGCCACCTGTCCAATGCTGTCCTAAGTATATACTCAACTGCAAGTCATCTCATCTACAGGGGTAAATGCTGGTTCATGCAGCTACCTGTGGAAGGGACGTGCTTTTTTGTTTTTTGTATAGATTCAGACTTTACAGTGATCACAATTTGCTCACAAATAAGACCTCCAGTTGCTCAGTTTAAGATTCCATATGCTCTTCCTACTGATAATGAGATATTAAAGATCATGAGCTAAACCAACAAGACATTCTGAATCAAAAAGGTAAGCTCATAAATCCACGGAAATCCCTTTTTAATAAGAGCAGAAAGGGCTTAGCATTGGTATAAGTTTGTTCTATACTTAATAAAAATTAGAACCAGTGAGGAATAGGGTGGATGAACAAAAGATTGATATTTCAGCAAGAAAATAAGACTTACTGCAACAAAAATCACCTGGTGATTTGTTCTGTGCCCTGAAGCTGTTTGCGTTATGTGAGCACTTGCAATTGCCCAGGCAGTCCTGTGTCTGTTGATGATATCAGGTACAACTTTTCTGTCACATGCAAGGGGCAGTCATCCTCAGAATGTGAAGGACATACATAGGAACATGGATAATGTTTACCAACTGCTTCCTTTGTAAACAAAGGAAGAAAGTTTAACAGTTCGTTGTCTTTATTTTCCCAATTTAAAGAGGGCTGCTTTTTGTTTATTCCTGAAGTACATTTGCATCTGCATTACATGCTGTAGTTGCACTCTCTGGATGCATGTCATCATGACAAGCACGAGCATCTCCAGGCCTGTAATCAAAGTGGGGCTGCCAGGAAATCTCAGTGCATCCAGGACTTGGGGAAAATGGAAAATCCTCACTAGCAGCTATCCGAGAGTGAGAGATGCATGAGGCGTAATGATGGGAAAGAAAAAAACCTGACATAAATGGGAACTGGAGAATAAGAAATATGAACAATGTGGAATGAGTATAGGAAGGAAGCAATCAAAAAAACCAATAAACCAAGACTTCATCAGGCAGACTTTGACTGGAAATTGTCTGCATCGGGAATGAATGCACTGAGGGACTGATGAGCCAAGGACAGGTGAGGAAACCCAGCGCTGGCACTGCTGATAGCTGTGTGGGGAGAAATTACCAGTTCATTTAATTTTTCAAATGAAAATGTGCAGGTTTCTTGAGAGAGAATTTCAGGTAAACCCTGCCAAGTATCCATAGGGATTCTGCTGAAAGTCCAGCCTAGGCCCTTGCTTTATTTATTGCTCTGTCTGGTTTCTTTAATCAATGAATACAAATCTGAGCTCAGGCCCAGAACTGGCCATATGCACTTCTGGAACAAAAACTAATTCTGTCCACCTTTTCTTCCTCCACTGTGAATAAAAATTTCAGTTGGCTTAGTGCTTGACAAAAATTAACTTTGGGAGGAGAGAATGGAGACCACATCATTTTTCATCAAACTATAAAACTATGCCCTGAAAAAAAAAAACAAAACAGTAGTTTTGAGTTAGCTGCTCTCAGTTAAAGTACATACACATACAAACTCAGCATAAATTTGAAAGTGACTGTGATTTAAGCCACACTTCTTTGTTGTTTGCTCATTTCTCCCTCTCTTCAATAAACAAATGACAAGCTAAAGATTTGCTGTGGTACAGAACAAACCATAACACTCACTACGAGTCATTAGCTCCACTGCTCCTCAGCCTCTGAGCCCAGAAAAGGCTGAGGTACTCAATGCCTACTTTGCCTCAGCCTTTACCAGTCAGAGCCATTATGCCGAGGTATTCAGCCTCCTGATAGAGGTGGAGAGCAGCAGCAACTCCCCATAATCCAGGAAGCAGCAGTTAGTGACCTGTTGTGCCACCTGGACACTCACGAGTCTACAGGCCCTGATGGGATTCACCCAAGAGTGCTGAGGAAGCTGGTGGAGAAGCTTGACAAGCCACTCTCCGTCATCTCTCAGCAGTCCTGGCGAATAGGGCAGGTGCCAGACAATTGGAGGCTTGCCAACATGGCACCCATCGACAAAAAGGGACAAAAGGTGGATCCAGGCAGCCGCAGGCCTGCCAGCCTGGCCTTGTTGCCAGGGAAGACTATGGAGCCGTCCATCTTGGGTGCACTCACACAAGCGCAGATACCTGAGGGAGCAGGCCCAGCCAGCATAGGTTTGTGAAAAGCAGGTCCTGCTTGACCAACCTCATCTCTTTCTATGGCCAGGTGATCCTCCTAGTAGATGGGGGAAAGGCTGTGAGTAGTGCCCACCTGGACTTTAGCAAAGCCTGTGACAGCATCTCCCACATCTCTCCCCTCAAGAAACCTGCATAGCCAGGCAGACTCTTTGCTGCATTTAAGACTGGCTGTGTGGCCAGGCCCAAGGAGCTGTGACAAAGGGAGCTAAACCCAGCTGGTCACTGGTCACAAGTGATGCCCCCCCAGGGCTTGCTACTGGGGCCAGTCCTGTCTGATATCTCTGTTGGCGACTGGGACAAGGGATGAAGGGCACCACCATCGAGCTTGCAGACGACACGAGACTGAGCAGAAGTGTAGATCTGCTCAAGGGTGGGACAGCACTGCAGACAGGTCTGGGCAGGTTACATTGATGGCTGAGGTCTAACAAAACCAAGCGCCAGGTGCTGCACTTTGGTCACAACAACCCCAAGCAACGCTACAGGCTTGGGGAAGAGTATCTGGAAAGCAGCCCTGTGGCAAAGAATGCGGAGGTGCTGGTGGAAGGCCAGCTGAACATGGGCCAGCAGTGTGCCCAGCAGGCCAAGGCAGCCAGCAGCATCCTGGCCTCTATCAAAGCCAGGGTGCCCAGCAGCAGTAGGGAAGTGAATGTGCCCTTGTACTTGGCCCTGGTGATTCCACAGCCTCAGTACTCTGTTCAGCTCTGGGCACCACTGTATAGGAAAGACACTGAACTCCTGGAGCATGTCAGAAAAGAGCAAGGAGGCTGGTGAGGGCTCTGGAGGGCAAGTGGCTGAGGAAGCAAGGGATGCCTAGTCTGGAGATGAGAAGGCTAAGAACTTACTGCTCTTAACAACTACCTGAAAGGAGGTCGAAGTGAGGTTGATGTTGAACTCTTCTCACAAATAACTAGCAACAGGATAAAAAGAAACTGGTTTAATTTGTACCAGGGGAAGTTCAGATTGGACATTAGGAAAAATGTCTTTACTAAGGGGTAGTCAGGTATTGGAACACACTGACCAGAGAGGTGGTAGAGTCACCATCTTTGGAGGTATTCAAGAAGTGTGTAGATGTGGTGCTTCAGGATATAGTTTCGTGGTCATGATAGGTGGGTTATGGTTGGACTTGGAGGTCTTTTCTAGCCTTAAGGATTCTATGAGTCTATGAAACTGTCCCTTGGCCCTAGGAAGCACAAGGCTCAGGTGAGTCTCTGGCTGAACCTGGAAGCATTCTATGGTCAAGAAGGGCTTGTACCACTTCCACATTTAATTCACATGGAGACAGCATTTTCATCTCACCACTATACCAACTCCCAGCCCCGCTACCCAGCCCAAAGGTGAAAAATGACCTTGTATCCTCAGGGAACTGATTCCTTGTGAGCTCATTCTGCTTTCCTAAGTGGCTGCTGGGGAGCCAAGAGCAGGGGAGTGCTGTTAATTGCAGCTTGGACTTAAGAGATACACAGCAGCTGGGATACTCTGTGGACAATTTCCACAGCCGGCAAAGGCTAGATATACATTAACCACTGACTTTGCAAAGGTCATGCTGAAAACAAGCAGTTGCATTTTAACTCAGATGGACACAAAAATAATGTAGGTGAAGTCAGTACAGAAAAAAAGATGCAATGTTAGCAGTGTATTTGTCATTTCTCTTTAGGTGGACTATGCACAGGTGAAAAATGGTTCCAGAGAAAGAATTTTACCAATCAAATCTCTATCATTTCGATATACCACCAGTACCACTCAAACCCTTCGAGTAATGCACAGGAACAGGATGTGACTTATTTGTGGTCTTTTATACAATGGAAGAGTTTCTTTTCTTTATTAAAATGTTTCCAAGATATTTCTTATTGTTAACAATGAGGCTGAGCTAGGAAGAAGCCCGTGCTTTACAGGAAAGGTGATTGCTCTCAGGGATTGCTTGTGGCAAAAATCCACATTGCTTCAGAAGCATTTTTAAAATGGTCTCCATGGATCCCACAAGATCCCTGGTCACAGCCAGGCACATCTGAAAGCTGAGACTGGTGGGTGAGTCCTGCTGAATGAGGGCTTGTACCTTTGTTTGGGTCTGAGTCACCTTCTGATAGGTTCTCTACATCATATTAAAAGCATCCCTGCATATTATGCACCTTCATTGCCAGCTGGAGTTATCTTGTTGTGCTGAAAATAAACTATAATGACATTCCTGATTTGCCCTGGAAGACACACTGGCAGCAGCACTGCTGAGGAAATCACACTTCAGCACTTGACAGGTTCATTTTCAATTGTGCAAGTAAAAGCAATTGCCAGTAAAACTAAAATCTGACACTGGTATTACAAAGTCTGTCTGAATTGTCTCCTCAGGGTGGTCCTATATTTACAGGCTCTCTCTCCACAGAGATAGGTACAGAGAGATTTTGTACTACCTTGTTGAGATGAAAGACATCCCTCTCTGGAAAGGAAAAAGAAAATTATCATTGCTGGATGCTACCAGGCAATACAACAGCAACTTCTTACAGGAAAGAAAAAAATCCTCAAACTCTTTTCAAAGAATCCATAAACTTATTTTTCCTACCATTAAACGTGATTCAAGGCAGGAGAAAAAAACACCCACTCTAATCAAGCACAGCTCTTGCACACCCAGATGTGCTTTATAATCCTTAGTACTACTGAATTCAAACACAGGTTTAACACATAACTTACAAATTATTCCCAGAATTGAAACAGTTGTGTGAACTTCCTTGGGGTTCAGAATAGCTCCTTCAGAGAAATGCCACAGTCAATCAACTAAGCAAGCTAAAAGTAATCAGTCACCCACGGTTGATTGGATTTAGCAGTTGGTGAACGTGTTTTGTTCCTGGATCAGCTACACCCATTTTCAAAGCTGATTAAAAAAATTTTGATGATCTCTTCCACCTGTTCTGGATGATGAACTGGTTCCAAAACTAATCAACTCCAAAACTAATGACCTCCAAGCCCTTGGGTAAGTCAAGAGTAACTCCTAGCAGCCTGCCTGCTGTAAAGGCAAAAGTAGGTGAAACGTGAAGCAACATCTGAAAAGTTTCTGGACATCAATTTTTGGAGGCAGTGGCACTGAGGAAAGTAGTATCCTGGGGCAAGGCAAGAGCAGAGATGCTGATTGCACATACTCAGTAGTTACCACTGGAATTTTCCTCCCTACCTCACCCAGGACAGTAGGAAGCCACCACAGAAGAGAACATGGCGTAGAACAGCATCATTGTGGGTGAGCATACAAGACTTAAACCAACAGAAACTGAACTGCTGATACTTCTAGAGGAGTAATAACCATATAATGAGGTTCCTTTCCCTCTGTGAGGGATCAGCAAAAGACCCTGAATCCTAGTTCCTGCCATTTCATGGCTCCTGCAGGTGAAGCTGAGCAGCTGCTGCCCATTTGGACTGTTGGATGATTGAGAGCATCTCATATCCTTGTGTGCCTACCCAAGCCTGAAACTCATTTAATGGCAGAGTGGGTAATTTAGTTCTCCATTTCTTTCCTTTGTCTGTGGGTACTGGAGATCAGAAGCTGGTGAATGATACAGAGTTTTCCTGCCTCTTCTACAACCACAGTGGACCACTCTCACAGAGTCTGCAAAAATTACAATAGAGGTCTCTAAGGACACCGTGCAGCAATCCTAACCATTTGGCCAAGCAAAACCCATATGCCATCACAATGTGAAGCTGAAAACAAAGCTGCCAATGAGGAGCTGTGGCTTACACGGAAACCTCCCTGTCTGTTGTTGGATACCAACATTTTGTCTCGTTAAACATCTACTTCAAATATTTGCATGAGTAATGGCCACATAAAAAAAAAAAAACACAATAGGCAAAAAGACCAACCCAAATGTGCTATTGCTGCTTGAATCATTGCCAAAACACACTTTAAAGTGTATTTTCTAATGAAAAAAAATATACACAAAATATACCCTAAAGTTTTATGTGGCTGAAGAGTAGATCTTAAAGCTGATGCAAGTCAGAGCAGTCCTGGTGAAATCAGTTCACCTGTGAGACTACATCAACTCATTTATCCTCATTTTCTTCTTATTATCAGTGCCACCTTTCCTAGACCTTTCATATTATGCTGCTTCAATCAACTCAGCAGCCTGAGTGGAAAAACATCATCAACTTCACTTTTTTTTTTTTTTCTCTTCCCTCAGAAGCACTTTTTTCTCCAAGAAAGTTCTAACCACTTTTTCAGAAAGATGAAAGTAAGTATCATACATTACCAGTCTGCTGGATGGGAAGTCCCAGGCAAGCTCTTGGACACACATTAACCCAGTAAGATGATGGCTGGGCATTCCTTTGCTTTCCTGGGGATTCTTGTGCTGGATTTCTAAGCGCTGAAATTTCCAGGTGACCCCAAGGCATGTGGCAGCGAGATGGCAGTGAGCTCCACAGTCCTTCTGAAAGCTTGAGGCCAGAGTTTTAGAGGATTTTTTGATTTAAACCAACTGAAAACTCTCTGATGTCCACTCACCTCTCAGATGTTTGCCTGTTCAAAGGACACATGACCTAGCCAGCCACAACCAATGAACAGCCTAAATGATGATGCTGTCCCAGAGCTAATGACCTCTCCCCAGCTTTCAAACGAGCAGGATTTAAGAGACTCTTCACTAGGACAGGGGACATCTACCCATTCCTTCACTCACTTGCTGAAGGGCCTTCATGTAACTTTGACCCTGCTCAGGCCAGGCAACAGGATGCTAAGGTCAGTCCATTATTGGTGAGGAGGAAGCAAGAGATTTTTTGTGAAAGACACCATCCCAGCAATATTTTTATTGTGAGAGGACTGATTGTGAACGCCATGAGAGGCAGGAAGAAAAAGGACCTGCAAGGGCAGGATCTGCCTTGGCAGCTCTCACAGAGACCAGCTCACAGCAGGGTTTGCAGCAGGCTGTGAGGCATGAGAGCAGGTCCCTCCATAGCTTCCTGACATGCTTATATGGCTTTTTTGCTGTGATGGTTGGCTTCTGAAAAATCCCTTTCCCAGGTGATGATGATGGGGATGTTTGGGGAGCTTCATCAGCAAGACTTACTGCAAAGCTGAAAATCCATCCAGGAAGCAGGAAGCGGTTGCACCCCTCAGCTAAGCAGCTCCAAAGCATCACTAAAAAGTTGGCAGTAGGCATTTACCTGCACCTGTAATTGCCCAACAGCCCTGACTGCCTGGCCTAGAGAGCTTAGTTATTGACCCCAGGGGAGGCAGGTTACCTCGGCAGAAATGGGAGGAGAGCAGGGTGGAGGTTTTGGTGTGCTGACCAGCACCTTCTCTTTTTATTCAAAAAATGAAAGCCAAAATGCCTCAGCCTGTTTCATTCATTACAAGACTTTATAGACAGAATCATGAGCACCTTCAAGAGCGTTATAAAAACAAGGATTTAATTCTCTTTTGTTGGGCTGGTTACAGGCTAGTAATCCACAGCAGATTACTGGACTATAATTGCCTTATATATATGTACATGTATATATGTATAAAAGTAAGGTAGTGTAGCATATTCCTGTGGAGACTCTCTCCATCCACCCATGGAGAATACATTTTCCTAAGCTGATTGGAATGGAATGCTTTAGGTTTTAATTTCATTTTTTAAAGAGAATCTCTACATATTCACATAACTTTCTTGGAGGCTCCTGTAAACAAAGAATTATGTTCAGGGCCACCGCTAGAAATCAGATATGTCAGAGGTCTGTAACCCATTCAACAGACAATCAGTCAATGGCCCAAGGGTACTTCCTTGCAAGGGAAAGGGTAAAATAACCAAGGTCAAGGCCTCAAATGCAGCTCTAGTTCTAATCATGTTGTTGATTTAGAGCGTAACATGCCCTTTTTTTTTCCCTCCCAATTGTCAAAACCTATTTTGTTTTTCTTGATATGTCTAGAAAGGCCCCAACGTCTCTAGATAAACTATGCCTGCTCCTTGTGATGCCTCACGAGCAGTTATGGACATTGTCACACAGATGAAAATAGATCAGCTTTAAAGTAAATAGCTTGCCTCATACTACTGCGTAACTATGTGAAAAGAGTGAGGGGCAGAGAGAGAATAAATATCTTTTGGTAAGGAAATATTTCAGTAAAATAACATAGTTGGAAGAATAAGCCATTGGGGTAAAATATTTTGGCAGGACAATTTCCTGGGTTTAGAAGCTAGAGGGGGGAAAGAGCAGAGAATCAGAGAGAAGAGGAAGCACTCAAGTGTCCTGTCATCACTGGACATTTCATTGTTCCTTGAAAAGCTTTTGCTTTCAATTCACTTAAAACTAATTTGTAAAACTTCTTTGTGTGTGAGAATCATAAAATTGTCTTGGTTGGAGAATCTAAGATCATAAAGTCCAACCATTAACCCATCACCACCAGATCATCACTGAGCCATGTCCCTTATCCCCACATCAACCTGTCTTTCAAATCTCTTCAGGGCTGATGACTCCACCACTTCCCTGAGCAGTCTGTTACAGAGCTTAATAAATCTTTCAGGGAGGAAATTGTGCCTAATGTCCAACCCAAACCTCCCCTGGTGCAACCTGAGAGCAGAAATGGAATCTGTATTTCCACCCATGACACATTCTCTCTTAATACATCAACAAGCCAAGTAAAGGCACCAGGAAATTCTTAGTTGGCTGAGCTGCTCCCCCAGGTATGCAAGGAACCAACCTTTGAAACACAGTTTAAAACCTAGTGGCATTGGTGGGACTTCCTTGTGATCAACTCTGTTACAAGTTGGTCACTACCATCACCAGAACCTTTCCCTAGAAGAATTTGGTTAAAAATATTTTTCAAAGAGTTGTTGAAAGCTCAAGAAGCTTTCTGAAAGAGCCACTGGCCTTTCTGTGGTACCTGTGAACTCTGTACATACCTAATTCTGATGGTCCAAGTGCCAGGAAGCCTCTATGTCCTACACCAAACAGCAGCGTCATAAAGAAGCAATGGATAAGGCCATGACCCTCCTGGCACTAGGACTATACAGCACACCCACACGTGTGTCATCATTACACTGCAAGATCCTTTACACAGCATCCACTTTCTTAGTCTGGTTTGGAGCCCTTGTCAGAGAAACTGTCTTTCTCCATGTTCTGATGCCCCTGGTTTGCATTTCATCCTTCAGCTTCTCCCCCTCTGGCCATAGTTCTCCAGCACAAGCCCACTAGCCCACACAAACACAGCCCACGGACAGAGCAGCAAATACATGCAACTCAGTAGTAAGGCCACAGTTCCCATGAGAGGGAAAACTTTGGCCCAAAGGAAGGTGAGAAAATAGTAGGATTTCTGCCAAGGTGACATCTGGCCCCAGACAAGGTTCAGACAGCAGGATATAGGGAAAAGAGACCATTCCCAGGTCATCCCAGGAAAGCAAATGTAACAACATTATGATCCTGCCCCTCTACTCTGCCAAGGCCCCCACCTGCAGTGCTCGGTCCACCTCTGGACCCTCAGCACAGGAGAGATATAAAACTGTTGGAGTGCATCCAGAGAAGGGCACAAAAATGATCCTCTGCTGTAAGGACAGGTTGAGGGTTGGGGCTGTTCAGCCTGGAAAAGAGACCGTTCTGGGGAGATCTTATTGTGGCCTTTTTGTACTCAAAGGGGATAGAAGAAATCTGGGGACAGACTTTTTTGGCAGAGTCTGTTGCGATGGGACAAGGGGCATAAACTAGAATATTCAGACCAGATAGAAGAAAGACATTTTTCACACAGAGTGATGAGACACTCTCCCTGGTTGTCCAGAGCAAGATGGTAGATGCCCCATCCTTGGAAACATTCTGTGTTAGGTTGTCAGGGGCTCTGAGCCAACTGCTCTAGTTGAAGATGTCCCTGCTCAGCACAGATGGCTAGACTAGATGAGGTTTAAAGGTCCCATCCCACCCAAACCATTCTATGATTCCATGATCCTGAAGGTTTTTCCCAAGCATAGCACCTGGTCTCCAAGGAAAAAAAATCTCTGAGATCATTAACAAGATCAGCCTGACCTCAGCTTCCTTCCCTCAATACAGCCACAAGATCTAGGATGGTACCGTGAAGAAGTATCGGCGCTTGGAGGTACACGCCAGAGTCACACAGTTTAAATGAACTTCAGGAGCATGTTCCTCTGAAATCTGCTGAGGAGAATTAATCCTCCTGGACAAACACCTGGATTATTACCCTGAGTCTGTGGTAAGTAAACACTAAGTTAATAAAACATCAATAATTAGAAATAGTCCGTTTCAGGTTTGTACAGCAACTACTTTATTATTTTCAAATGCAAATGTTTGCATTGTTTGCTATTTTACAATTTTACAAACTAGGTATAAAAGACCATAAATAAATGACATAAGTTATGTGTACCTAAAATTCATGGAAGGGGGGGTGGGGGTGGAAATTACAAATTAAAACAAAATAGAAAAAAAAAAATCTATATATCTAACCCAGAGATCATTCAAATGCACGAACCAAGAAATGCTGTTAGATTTTTGTTTTCAGTATGAACTAAAGTATAATACGCCTCATACATTCTAGTTTTAACCACAGTCCTTGCATATTCCAACATACTTGCAGTGATACAAAAAAATAAATGCACTCTCTTTTTATTTGTCAGATTAGTATTTCAGATTTTTTTTTCCTTTTTTTTTTTTTTTTTTTCTGGTTATGAAAATGTCACGTGAAAGAAAAATACTGCTTCTCAAGTCCTGTTTACTGGTTACTCACCAGCCTTTTGTATTTTATACATATATATTTTTAATACATAAGATCCATCACAAAATTAGTACAGCAAGAAACCCAGACAAACATCAACCAGTGGTGTGTGAACAGGACAATTTCTTAACAAACAGAGGCTTAGCGTGCGTGGCAGTCCTGGTGATGACCCCTTCCCAAAGAGGAAGCAACACTTCAGCATTCACTTCCCTTCCATCCCCAGCTTCATCTGGAGCAGCCATCCTTGTTGGCACCTCGCTCAGCATGACCATGCTTGGCCTTGGCCAACAGCGCGGTTGCCCTCATGTCCCTTCAACTGACCCTTGTCAGAGTGGGCAAGAGTATGATTAATGATGGACTTGGAGGGTCAGTGAGGAAGGACAAGAGGATGAAGCAGAAGCACCTTTGGGACACCACTTCACAGCTCTCTGAACGCATCTAGTCTCCCCAGGTCTGGAGGAGCTGTCTTGTAGCAGTTTGCTGTGGTGGGTAGCATAGCCAATGCCAGGCCCCATGGTCAGGAGGCAAGAAAAGAGCACAACCTGCCCCCTCTGAATACTCAGGACTGCATGCTCCCTGGGCTCTAGCACACTGCTGAACTCACACCAGCTTATGCTACGTTAACAGGGAATTCTCCAATCACAGAGAGCTTTTCTGGGTAGTATCAGGAAGTTCCAGCACTGTTCCTTGGGCCACAGAAGAAAGTGTCCTCATCATCCTCATGAGGAACAGGACACATCTCTCAATCCTCTCGCTGACTACTGTAACCTTACAGGTTTCATTGCATTTTTGTTCCTTACCTGTGCTGGGAGCAAACCAAGTGTTTGGGTTACTACAAGTTAATCACAGCTTGCACAGAATGAGGTGCTTCTGCAAATGGAAGAATTGCATATATTTGTTCGCATTCAACAAGTCTTCAAAATCCTCTTTTTGCAGGTAAAAGAAAAGGCTACTTGAGAATTCAGTTCAGGGTTACCAGGAGATGGATGTGCAGGTGTTGGCTCCATCACCTTGCCATTGAGGAACTGGTTAGCTATGATAGTGAACAGGGCATCAGGATGAATAAATGACACTTGGAAAAGTCTTTAGCACCCTTATGGATCCCCTAATCCACAACTCCAAAACTAACTGAAATTGCCCCTGTCTCAGGCTGCAGAACTAATCATTAAGGTTAGTGTGGCAGCTAAAAAGTACACTTCCAGAAACAGAAATGCAAGCATATTTTAACATGTGTGTTCTGGCTCCCATTGTAGACACGAGCTACTGGCCTGCTCTCACATGACAGGGGACTCCTGCACTTCCAGGGATGTTCTCAGCACATTCATAGGCAGTTCTGCACAGGAGGCGACCGACAGGCAAACGCATGCACACAAGCACAGGTACGCACCTTTCCGAGGAGATAATCATCCATTACCCATTCAAGGAAAAAACCCCAAACATTTATACCATTGCAATGGCATGTTTTGTGTAAAAAGTCACTTCAGCAATGGGTACAGGCAGCTCACAGGACCTGGGTTCTTCACTGAGGCACCTGGCCTAACGTCCATGGCAAGATGTGTAGTGCTCTGTCACCTGCATTCATCCAAGATGCAGCAGTGACGGCAGGATGAGGAGAGAAAAATAACAAAATATATAAATAAAACCCAAAGTAGGAAGAGAAAGCAGAAGGGGAAGAAAAAACCCAATCCAGAAGTCTGCAGGGCTTTGACACAGTACATTCCTCAAATGACAACTGGGTGCTGAGTCTCAACGAGTTCGTTGTCTCACAATGAAGGAAAAAAACAAAGTGGGTGGCACAGAAAAATAAGAAAGTAAAAGTCACTCTCTCTTCAGGGACTGGTGAGTGTCAGTGTGTGGTTTCCAGAATCAGTGCTATGGAAGACACAACTGTGGATCCAGAAGGCTTCATATCTAGTCTATGTTCCTCCGTGGTCAGTATGGTCAATGGGATGGGCCATGAAAGCAAAATCCAATTTCCCTGCACAGAAAGAAAACACAAATACATTAAACAACAAGCAGACAGCCATACACACACCTTTCTGAATGGCTCCTCTTGGAAATCCCAGCAGAAGTGCTGCTAGGTGTAGCTAGCCCCTTCCTGGCTGGGGCAATTGCTGTTTCACATCAAAAGGAAAAACTTAGATTCTTCTCTGCACCAGTGAAGATATGACATGGCAGCAGGCTCATGGAACTAAACCTCTCCCCACAGACTAGGGGAAGACTTCTTAAAGCTACAAGAGCTGACTTGGGCCAGTGAGACAAAAGGAACCAGTAGCTGTCAAAGAGTGATAACCCCTTTGCCTTCTTTGCTCCTTTTTCTCCTTTTCTTTCCCCTCACACTATTTCAAAGTCTTGCTTCCATTCCTGTAATAACCTATATATCTGTATGGAGGGACCTGAGGCTGTTCAGCGTGGACAGAAGGCAGCTCAGTGGCAGACCTTCTAGTCTCCCAAACCACCTTCTGACCTAAAACTACCTGAAAGGAGGTTGGAGCAGGGTGAGGGTCAGATTTCTCTCCCAAGGAACAAGCAATAAGACAAGAGGAAATGGCCTCAATCTGGGCCAGAGGAAATTTAGGTTGGACATTAGGAACAATTTCTTTACTGAAAGAGTTGTCGAGCCCCAGAACAGGCTGCCCAGGAGAGTGGTAGAATCTCCATCTGTGGGTGCATTCAGAAGTTGTGGAGATGTGGTGTTGAGAGACAAGCTTTCGCGGTGACTTGGCGGTGTTGGGTTAAGGGTTGGACTTCATGGATCCTAAAGGTCTCTTCCAATCAAAAAAGATTCTATGATTTCTACATGCCACCTTTTTTTTTTTTTTTTAAACTTCCTCTCCTCTAGAAAACATCCAGTTCCAGTGGTTGTCCCCTCACTGGCCATATTTTACCACAGGGAACACAACCATCAACAGAAGTTCAAGAACCTGCTGTCATACTATAGGGACCCATTTCATGTGGAAAATCTTGCAGTGTTTTGAATTACTGTTATTAGGCTCCAAGAAAGCAATTTTACAGACTGGTCACAAAACTGACTCTTTTACTTTTACGTCAAAACACGATCTCAACAGAACACAACAGATTTACAGCAAGAGGAAACCTGAATTATCTCTGCCCTTAAGAAGCAAGACAATTTTTGCTGCTGAAAGTCCAAGTGTCAGGTCTTTAAAATGAATGACTGCTTCTGATGTCGCCTGGCAAAATGACACTAAAACCTGCTGGTTTAAGTAGTTTTTCAAAAGAAATCTTAAATTTCTTGAAATGGAAAAGCTTTTATAAGTAATGCTGCAGAACAGTTTTTACTAAGCTGTCATGACTTGACAGGATCCAAATTTAGCATCTCATATTCTGAACAACTTGTTTGCTGAGAAAGTTGGGAGTGAGAGTTAGTGGTTCAAATCAGCAACTTATTGTTAAAAGTGACAAAGAGTGATGCGAGTGACGACACAGTAAGTGTGACTTGTGTGAGTGAGCTAGTTTGGGTTTAGAACAAACACAATTATTACTGACATATAAAGCCACTAAATGATTCCTGAATTTGCTGTCAGGTACAGAGTGAAACCCAAATATTATAGACCAAAGAATCAGCCTTAGCACCATCCAAACATAAATGTCACCTTTCTGATGCTGTGCCTGGCTCAGCTGAAACACAATGTCTGTTCTAGAGAAATTGTGATGAAAATCCTTCTCCTACCCAGCACAGCACAAGTGGGCCTGATGCTGTCTTTTTTCTAAGGTCATCTTATCACTTTGGTCCTTGAAACGCCTTCAAAAGAAATCTAATTTATGGACTCTGTTCAAAGGGAGTAATAAGTCTTCAATATCATACAATCATAGAAAGGTTTTGGTTGAAAGAGACCTTTGAGATTAATGCTGGGATACCAGCACACCCAGGTTATCACCAAACTGTGTCACTCAGCACTACATCTGCACAGCTTTTAAATCCCTCAAGGGCTGGGGACTCCAACATTTCTATGGGCAGCCTATTCTAGTCCTTGACAACCCTTTCAGGGAAAAAATTGCTCCTGATGCCCTAAACCCTCCCC
>WBNM01016474.1:0-69002 GCA_013399055.1 Ramphastos sulfuratus | reverse complement strand
TCGGGGAGTTGTGGACAATGAGAAGGTCTTCCTTTCCTCAGCCTCCTTCTCTCTAGGCTCCAGCTCCTTCAGGCACACCTCACGAGACTTGCTTTCTAGAGCCTTCACTAGCCTCATATGCCCTTCCTTGGACATCCTCCAGCACCTACCTCACTGTCCTTCTTCAAGGCTAAATGTCTTCAGAGTTTTATCACAAAGTTTTACACTATGTTACTTAATGAGGNGGTTTTGGTTGAAAGAGACCTTTGAGATTAATGCTGGGATACCAGCACACCCAGGTTATCACCAAACTGTGTCACTCAGCACTACATCTGCACAGCTTTTAAATCCCTCAAGGGCTGGGGACTCCAACATTTCTATGGGCAGCCTATTCTAGTCCTTGACAACCCTTTCAGGGAAAAAATTGCTCCTGATGCCCTAAACCCTCCCCNAAACCCTCCCCCCCCCCCCGCCCCCCCAACTCAAAACTACTTCCTATTGCTTGTCACTTGGGAGAAGAGACTGATCTCCACCTGACTCCAACCTCCTGTCGGGGAGTTGTGGACAATGAGAAGGTCTTCCTTTCCTCAGCCTCCTTCTCTCTAGGCTCCAGCTCCTTCAGGCACACCTCACGAGACTTGCTTTCTAGAGCCTTCACTAGCCTCATATGCCCTTCCTTGGACATCCTCCAGCACCTACCTCACTGTCCTTCTTCAAGGCTAAATGTCTTCAGAGTTTTATCACAAAGTTTTACACTATGTTACTTAATGAGGACAAAGACATTTTGCAACAGGCACCTCCAGTCAGGGGATGCTTTCACTCACTCAACTTTCCATCTGTTCCTCAAGGAGTTGGAGGGCAGCTGCTCAGGCAGGTCATGCTCCACCTTGTCTGCCACACTTGCAGAAGGTGCTTAGACATTTGCCAGGCAAGCTACACTTGGTCCTCACACCCTGATAATCCAGCTTGTGGGGCTGGTTTCAGAAGTGGTTCCCACAGCTGATGAGGCTGGATCACCATGTCTGAACACTTCCGTGTAACAGATCCATTACCATGCCTGAGAATCGAACTGGGCCAAACCAAGAAGACATCATTCACAATCCCACTTCATTCTGCCCCTTTTCCTATAAAACTTCTGGCACAGCCACCGATACTGATCTTTCAGAAACACAAATAGAGGTTCTTCTGTTGTTCATGAGGACAGGAAAAAAGTTCCTTGTTCTTCTTGGAGGTTTTATGAATAATTGCTCTTTACGAGGTTTTTCTTACTTTTTATGTGATCCATGTGTGGTTTTCTTTTTAACCTCAAAAATAAGGGCATTCCTCCCGCTCTCATTCTGAAACTCCTCCAAGCACTTAGGTCAAGCTTGTAGCACTGAACCGAGTGAGCCTCGAGATGTACTCCTGCAACTTGTCTGCATATCCTAGCATGGAACATCTTGAGAGCAAAACCATGTTTTGAAACAGTGCAATTTTCACTATTATCAAATAGAGTAAACAATGTGAAACACCAAGCAATTAGCATAGGAAACCAGCACAGGTTCAACAGAAACCAACTGGGAACCCAAAACCCTACACACACTGCACTTTTGTTTTTTTTTTACCTTAGCGGTGATGAAATTCCAGCACAGTTTAAGGAATAAAGCACCATGAACACATTGGGCTCTGTACTTCCACTGACCTTCTTCATGTGGCAAAGGGAACCCCTTCTTGAAAGAGAAAAGAAGTCTGAAAGCTCCAGAGACACGATTGTCGCCGCTGACTACTGGCAAGATATTCACAAGGTGTCTTTAAGCAGTAGGCTTCAGCACAGCACACCACCAGCCAACAAGCTCCCCAGAAGTCCCGTTTTGCCCAATAATCCACGAGGTGGGTCCTTTCATGTCTCAAGCCCATAAGTGGGTACATCACTAATTGGCAGGCACTGATGAGCCACATGATGTTCTCATCGAGGTTTCCACAAGGTATCAGTGATGCATCGAGTCTGCAAATAATATCCTAGGGCAAATTCTTCATTCCAGTGAACGATGCACAATGGTGGTTTCACCCACAAAGAAAACACTATGGTTGTAATCCTACAGGTCACAGGGAGAAGGGAAGTCATTCTGGTTTTGTTTTTTAAGCACAGTATCTGGCAGCAAACATAGCATCAAAACTTGAACGTGACTTTATATTTATATAGATACACGTATTTTACATATCGTCGATCAACAGAGAAGCATGTTCCAAGAAACAATTTGTTCCAGGTCTGGTTTAAAATGACGGCTTGTCATTTTCTGGAGGCCCCCCACTCCCAACACACACGCTCGCTTTTCCACAATCTGTACATCAAGCAATGCTGCAGATCTTGATTTCGACGGGCGAGGAGACGAAGTAAGAAAAGTGCAGTTCTTCAATTAAAGTGCATGGATGAGGTAAACTAATTTCAAGAGTTTTGAGTTTATTCAGTGCCAGCTCAGACGGGAACCATCCTGCCGTGCATCTGTTGCATTTGGGTGCGCATCGCTTGAACGCTGCTCAGGATCTTGTTCTGGTGCGTGATGGCAGTGATGCCGATCCTTGCCAGGTCTCTGTGGAAAGCAAGAGAAGAAGCAGGGGGCTGAGAAACGTGGACCAGACGCCGGCGCAGGGAAAAAATATTAAGTCAGTCCCAAGCAGCACAGCAAAAGCAAGGCAGATGTACAGAAATGTTTAATTAAATAAGTGAAGGCATTGTGGAGGCATTTGAAAGCTCTCCTCCATCCAAATGAAAGGCATTCCAATCCTTTAATGAGTGCAATGATATGCAGCACAAAGCAAAAGAGGCCGATTAAATCCAGATTTACCAGTTTTTTGTTATATTGCTGAGTACTTACTCCTGGTTCATATGCACCACAGCCTCTAGGGTGGTATAGCCAGCAGCTGTGAAGTTATCCTTGTATCGCTCCATTTTGATGGCTTGGAGCCAGTCACCAACAGAAACAACTGCTGAGAACTCTGGGGAGCTGGGATCCAGGAGGGCTGTGCTGGGTCTGGGTGCCAAACAAGGAAAAGAGAGAAGATTGGTGTCAGCTGGATCAGGAGTCACAAATGAGCATTTGGTCACTGCAACAACTATCCTCAACGACTAGGCAACATAAGGACAAGATGTTGTGCCCAGTGAAACTGGTAGCTCAGCACAGCAGTGTAGATCACTGCAATGAACTGAGTAAAACCACAGAATCTCAGAATGGTGGGGTTGGAATTGACAGTAGGGTCACTCAGAGCACCTTGCCCAGGATTGCAATGTCCAGGCAGGCTTGGAATTTCTCCAGAGAATGAGACTCCACAACCTCTCTGGGCAGCCCTGTTCCAGCTTATGCCTCTTGCCCCTTGTCCTGTTATTGAGCACCACTGAAAAGGGGCTGGCCCCACCCTCTTGACACCCACATTTTATATATTGATAAGCATTCAGAAGACCCCTTTCCTCAGTCTCCTCTTCTCCAAGCTAAACATCCCTAGGTCTCCCAGCCTTTCCTCGTCACAGAGATGCTTAACACCCCTCAGCATCTTTGTAGGACCCACTGGACTCTCTCCAGTATCTCCCTGTCTCTCTCAAACTAGGGAGTTCAAGAACAGGAGACCCAGTAGTACTGTAGTACTCCAGACATGGCCTCACTAGGGCAGAGCACAGGGGGGCGGGGGGGGAGGGGAGAACCTCCCAAAAATACCAAGTAATAGGCCAATTTCTGCTAAGAATTAATTTGACCTCAGGTTTCTCTTTTTGCTTTCAGATCTAATTTGAACCACAATGCTGCTTACAATTTCCACCTCAGACAGAACCAAGTTCACAGAAAGCTCTTTTACTTCGTGAGACAAAGAGGATGGCAGCGCTGGAAGGCGTTCAGCAGGCTGGGTCTGAATCTCACCGGCAGCAATGCAAGACCTTGCCAATCCCGCATGTGTCAGACCTCAGCTCAGCAGCTATAGAAACACTGCTGAAGCCTGTGCCAAGGAGCTGGGAGCTCACAACCTGCCAGACTGGTTTGGAGGACAAAACTCAGGGCGGGTTCAGATAAATCCTGTTTCTAGCCAGGTTTGCAGGCAAGCTCAGTGCGTTTAATCAAACCCAGGACAGCAGGGAGTTAATCCCCTCTTTAATCAATCCATTCCTGACCCGTGCGTGTGCCAGGAGTGGCAGGACTCAGGCGAGCTTTGATCTTTGTTTGCACCATGGAATGTGCTTCCCATTTTCCCCTCACACAGATCTGCGAATAATTATTTGCACAGAATTTGCTCCTCTTATTAGTATCTCAGTTTATGATTTCATGTATATTGTAAATCACAGGTGCATGAAACCATTGTAAAATCACTACTGCCTAACCAAAACAATTATCATTTAGCAATTTATTTGAGAATGCACATCAAAGATTAGGTGTGCAACAGCATCGTTATGTCTTGCCTAAGGCATGGAGTACGTGCTGCTAGTACTTGGTACGACTCTTTTACTGTATTATCTAACGTAAGACCAATGATGGCAACCTAATTATAGACAATTATGCTTCACCTATGAAGTCATATAATATATTCATAATGCTATAAGCAGATTTGAAAATCATATTCCACAGAGAAGAAAAAAAAAGATCTATAAATACTCATGAACGTGAAATGACCCTGAACAGGCTATTAGCACATACACACAAAAGAATGACCTTGGACAGGTTATCAAATTCTGTAAAATCTATGTATTTTAAAAGAGCACCTGTAAATCGGAAATAAAGCAACATGGAGGACTTCATACTGTGATCCCGAAATCAAATTATCACAGCAGCTCATACTGTGATTCTCACCATGTAAATTATTTAAGTCTCAAGGGTAGATATATTGTTACCTGGTTATCAGTGTGATTAAGGCAATCTGGAAGATATCACAGAATCCCAGCATGGTGGTGGTTGGAAGGGACCTGTAAAGATCTAGTCCAACTGCCCTGCTAAAACAGGGTCACCCACAACAGGTTGCCTGGGATCACATTCAGGTGGGTTTGGAATCTCTTCAGAGAAGGAATCTCTTCAGAAAAGGCAGCCTGGTCCAGGGCTCTAGCACACTGATAGGAAAGCTTTTCCTCAAGTTCAGATGGAACCTCCTGCATTCCAGTTTGTGTCTGTTACCCCCTGTCCTGTTGCTGGGCACCACTGAAAAGAGCCTGGCTCCATCCTCTTGCTCTCCATCCCTTAGATATTGATCAGCATTGAGAAGGTCCACTCTCAGTCTTCTTTTCCCTAGGCTAAACGACCCCAGGTACTTCTGCCTTTCCTTGTCAAAGAGATGCTCCAGTCCCCTCAGCATCTTTGTAGGATTTGCTAGACTCTGTCCAGTTGTTCCCTGTCTCTTTTGAACCGGGGAACCCAGAACTGGACACAATACTCCAGATGTGGCCTTCTAGGGCAGAGCAGAGGAGGAACCTTATCTCTTCCCTTCTCCTGAAAAATAATTTCCCATTATCTTCCTCTTGTTTCTGTTCTTTTAATCTTTTTTCCATGTTCACTGTAAGCAAATTTACCTGACAAAGCAAGGCACATTTGAAAAGAACCGAACAAACCTGGTGTAAATTGGTAAAGCTCCTCTTACTTCAACAGTGTTTCATCACCTTAAACAAACCACTGATCTGTCCCAACAGAGACAGTTTGGTTTTACCCTGCAACTCTGGGAGTTTCCTTCCTACCACACTTCTTTTGCACGTACCAGGTACACCATGCTCAGCAAACAAAACAAAACACAGGATCGGTGGAGACATGAACCTGGCTTTCCACAAAATTAAATTCAAATTCACATAAAAATTAATCCACACCTCCCCAATGCCCGCTAGGCGTTGGCTCTAATCCTGTAATGCTCATTTGCAAATCCTACACAAATCTAGGGTTTATAAAACCTGATGATGTACTTTTCCTGCAGAAAACCACACTGCTCCTGTTAGCCACATGGCATCAAGGCTGCCCATTCAAGCCCTTTCACGAGGAGGGAGAGGGGAAAGAGACAGCAAACTTTGCCTTCAAACAGAGCATGCCTGCATCAGAACTTCTTTGGGATGTGCTTAAGACCGTGCTGTAAAGCTGCTCAGCACTGTGCTACAGCAACAGTTCTGATTGTTCAATTTTACTCTCTCACAGAGCTAGGAGAGCCTGGGGGGTTGAGCGCTGTGCCAGCATGACCCCAGTGCTCTCCTGAACAGTGCAATGT
The DNA here is from genome assembly GCA_013399055.1 of Ramphastos sulfuratus. NCBI lineage: Eukaryota > Metazoa > Chordata > Aves > Piciformes > Ramphastidae > Ramphastos > Ramphastos sulfuratus. The sequence continues at coordinate 62,828 of WBNM01016474.1, read as the reverse complement.
CTGCTGTGCCACCTGGTTCTGCACGCTTTAATCCCACTGCCACAGAGCTTTAGGTGACTTGCAGCTCTGCCTGTCACCTCCACTGCGCTCCCTCATACATCACCATTACAGAAGCCCATCTGACCTGGAGCTCTCGCTGCCTGTCCTCTTCAAGCTGTTGGGGTTGCGGATGAGTTTGTCCAGCATGTTGACGATCTGTCCAAATTTGGGCCTGTCACTGCGTTCCTTCTGCCAGCAGTCCAACATCAGCTGATGGAGAGCAATGGGGCAGTCCATCGGAGGTGGCAGCCGGTACCCTTCCTCAATGGCTTTAATAACCTATAAATGGCACAATTAGGAAGGCATTAGAGAACATCAGACACTACTCACATCTACCATCTGAATATCATTTGTCCTAGGGCGATCCAAAGTATGGAAACAAATCCACAATTATGTGAAACAACACGGAAAATTGCACTCAGGCTCAGGCAGCTGGTGGTCTCAGAACTGTCATTTCTCCTCAGCAATTCAAAAGTGAAAGGGTACAGCATCCAAAGCAGGCATCAGATACATCAGGGCAATGCATCACAAAGGAACGCACGGGATACAGGGATGATGAAATGGCCCAGGCTAGAATTAAGCAATAGCCCTTACTAGACTGAGGGTTAGAGACACAATAGCTCCAACAGCTCTACAGCTATCCTTTAATGCCTGTCAGTCTGGGGTCTGATATCTTGAAGTTGAAATTTTCTTCACCCAGATAATCTCCCCCAGGCCTAGCTCATCTCTGGCAGTACTAAAGGCTTTGTAGAGAACCTGTTCTTTTACCACTGTATGCCCTGAAACAAGAAATACAGCAATGGGAACCCTTCTCTGCATCTTCAGCAAGGAAGTTACACAAGTCCAGCACATCAGCTTAAGTATTAATTTAATATTTAATAGAAACCAGCAAAATTCATAAGCTGAAGTAATTTCAGACCCTCCAAGAAGGGCTCCAGAGCTTTGATGATTTATTAGCTCTCTCAGGAGAACAGGACATGGCCAGGACACAACTCTGATATGACAGGGACATGACCCAGAAGTCTTCAGATCTTAATTAATCTGTATGACTTTGCTGGCAGGAATCACCAGGAGATTAGAGACCAGGAGTGCACAGAGAATGAATTGTGCTAAATTCCCTTGTTCTGGTCTTGTCCAATTAGTGGCTAAAATCCACTGGGAGGACAGGGCAAGGGATATGCTTGTGCTATTCATTGATGACAAAGTGGCTCTCAGGACTCCAGAAAGGACGAAGAACCTTTTGTTTCTTTTGATTTCGCGACACTGAGAATAATTTGAACTCTGCTTCTGATGTGTTGTGAAAAGCACTGCTCTTAGGATTGCTAGGAGGACAAAATGCTATGTCTATGCCATGTACTAAGAGAGGATGCTAACAGAGTGATGTTGGCTTTCACTGTCTAGTTCAAGCCAGCTATGTGATGGTCCAGCAGCATACACCAGCCTGATAGGCACTCTCTGCATTCATTGAATTGAGCTCTGCTGTGCTGTGTAGACACGTCTGATATAACAGAGACACATCTGGTGTTTTATTTTCTTGCTAAGTCTTGATGACTTCCTGTTAGCAGAGGAAGGCAAGACTAGGTGCCAGAAGAGACATTTCACATCAGAAGGAAATTAAAATTACATCTCTCGTTTAGATTAAATGCCATCCACATCCAGACAGTCTTTGAAAACGTTCAGCTCCACATAAGGAAGCAGATGACTTGCAAAATGACTTAGCCACTCCCATGACCATATATTCAGATTCACATTTTCTTCTGCCTTTATATGTTTGCAAATCCCCTGGGAAAAGAATTAGGGATGATCTATGTCTCATTTTCACTGTAGTGCTTTTTTTTTTTTTTCTTTCCCCATTTAATAAAAATTCTATTAGGAAAAGCTCTTATTAGCATTATTATTAAATACTCTTCTGGAAGAGCAGTCATTGTGCATGGTCCCTCTTGGAATCCACTGAAGTAGTCCAGATGGTACAGTTAAACAGGACATGCATAATTTAAGAATGGTCATTTAACAAAGCTGCTTTTTAATGTCCTCAGGAGGCAGCAATGCAATTGTCACTAGGATGCTCTGACTGATACACAGAATTGGATTTCACATAGAATCACAGAATCATTTACGCTGGAAAAGACCTTTAAGAGCATCAAGGATAATCATTAACCTGACACTAACAAGTCTGCTGCAAAACCATGTCCCTCAGCACCACATCTATAAGTCTTTTAAATCCCTCCAGGGATGATGACTCCAGCATTTCTCTGGGCAGCCTGTTCCAGGGCTTCACAATCCTTTCAGGGAAGAAATTTTTCCTAACATCAAACCTAAACCTCCCCTGGTACAATATGAAGCCATTTCCTCTCATCCTGTGACTTGCTGCTTGGGAGAACAGAGCAACCCTCACATCACTCCAGCCTCTCTTCAGGGAGTTATAGAGAGTGAGAAGGTCTCCCCTGAGTTTCCTTTTCTCCTGGCTGAGCAACCCCCAGTCCCCTTAGTTGCTTCTCACAGAACTTGCTCTCTAGATCTTTACCAGCTTTGTTGCCCTTTCCCGGATCTGCACCAACACCTCAATGTCCTGCTTGTAGCAAGAGGCCCAAAACTGAACAAACTATGTATTTTATTCTAGATATTCTATGAGAAATAAAATCATATATAAGAATTATAAGCCTACTGAGGGTTGAAAAATTAACTACTAGAAGTTCCATTAAATCCAAGTGTTTTTTTTTTTTTAAAGACTTTGAACAAAGCTGAGATTTAATATCAACATTCAAATCTTTCCTCTCCTGATGGGATTATGACCTGCCAGTTTAAACAGATTAATTTCCCTTTCTTCCATTCTTCTTTCTTACTTTAATTGTTTATAATTATTTTTCCTAAAGTTAAAAGAAAAGAAAGGGAAAGGAATTACATAAAATCATAGAATCATTTGGGTTAGAAGAGACCTTTTAGATCACCCACAAGTGACAGACTCTACCTGGAGAATCACTGACCATAGTCCACAATTGAAGTTTTCACAGAGTCATAGAATCCAATCATGGTAGGGTTTGGAAAGGACCTCTGGAGGTCATCTAGTCCAACTGTCCTGCTAAAGCAGAGTCACCCAGAACAGGCTGCCCAGGACTGTATTGTCCAAGTGGGTTTGGAATTTCTGCAGAGGAGAAGACTCCACAACCTCTCTGGGCCAGCCTGGTCCAGGGCTCCAGCACTCTCCCAGGAAAAGAGTTTTTCTCACATTCAGATGGAATCTGTTGTTTTGGAATTGTGCCCATTGCCCCTTGTCCCGTCACTGGGCACCACTGAAAAGAGCCTGGACCCCATTCTCTTCACTCTCACCCTTTAGATATCAGTGCTGGTAAGATCCTCTGCTTTCAGTCTTCTCCATTGAAAATAGCTCTAAGTCTCTCAGCCTTTTCTCATTACAGATGCTTAAGTCCTCTCATCATCTTTGTAACATCCACTGGACTCTCTTCAGTAGTTCCCTGTCTCTCCAACTGGGAAGTCCAGACCTGGACATCATACTCCAGATGTGACCTCACTAGGGCAGAGCAGAGGGGAAGGAGAACTCCCCATGACCTCCCTTCTTAATGCTTCCCAGAATACCATTAGCCTTACTGGCCACAAAAGCACACTGCTGGGTCATGATGAACTTCTTGTTCACCAGCACTTCCTGGTCCTTCTCTGCCAAGCTGCTTTCCAGCAGGTCAGCCCCTAACCTGTAACGGTGCATGAGTTTATTCCTTGTCAGGTGCAGGACTCTACGCTTGTCCTTGTTGAACTTCATGAGGTTCCTCTCTTCCCAGTTCTCCAGTCTGTCCAGGTCATCTGGAAGACTTCAAGGAAATCTTAATTCCAAAAAAGTTCCCTGAGAAAACAGTAATCTACCACCCATGCTAGCACTCTAAAAACCTGAAGTGAATGTCTTACAACCACACAGCAATCAGCACTGAAACACACAAGCAGACATTTAAGGACTAAGATAAAAGTGTGGGGGGAAAGGAAGAGAAAAGGAAGCTCAGAAGGAGACTCACATCTTGATTGGACATATCCCAGTAAGGTCTTTCTCCGTAGGACATCACTTCCCACATGACGATGCCATAGCTCCACACATCACTAGCTGATGTAAATTTTCTGTAGGCAATTGCCTCTGGTGCAGTCCATCTGATGGGGATCTTGCCACCCTGTCATGAATAAAAGAAACCACAGGCTTGTGAGTCACTGACCCACTAACATGTGTGGCTGTCACTGTCCTACTCTGCCATTACAAACACAAAATGGTTTGCTGCCTATAATTCCAGAATCCTTCAAAAGGCACTCAGCTTCTCTTCCTCTTGCTATAGACTTGTCAGATACAACTAGGAGGTAAAGTTGCCCATCTGTTTTCTTCAGTTGCAAGGAGAAGAACCAATAAACTGTTAAATGTGTTTATATCGGCCCTCTAAGAGAGCTCTGCTTAGAGCTATGTTGAAGCATGAGAACGAGCCAGGGGTTTTACAAAGTATATATTACAGATTTAGTTGACAAAACAAATAAGTACACACTGTTAATTACTATTTCCTTGCCTGCCTGTCTGACCTGTTTAGCCTGTTTCAGAAAAATGGGATTACCAACGTTTTGCTTTTCAAAAAGGTAAAATAAAGAGAGGATAAACTGGGAAGATTTCTGAATACTGTTGTGTTTCCCATGGGCAGTATCCCAACTTCTGCCAGAGATGAGAGAGGGTGAGCAAGCCTCTGGGTTCCCCCAGTGCCTGAGGGAGGAGTTCAGCACCAGAGCAGGGTACGAAGGTGCTTTGAAACCTGTTGGAGAGAGCTGCCTCTTGTTACAAAACTTTTTAAAGAAATAAAACCACCTGGGCATCTGATTTAGACCACTGAGGTCCTGCACTATTTCAAAAGGAACTCACACCATCTTGTTTAGCTGATTTTGCTTTAGCTGAACGATCCCAGGCCTGAGATTTTGTCTTTTGTTTATGCTAATATGCAAGGTGTTTTTAATTGAGCTTTTGGTTTCCTGCGGTTCCATCTGGGGAACAACTTAAGCTGAACAAAGCTTTTTAGGCTTTTTTCATTTGCTTTTATGCTTTTTTGATTAAGTTTATTTTGGTAGATTCTTTCTCAGCAATCTTCTGGATAGTTTTTATCCCTATGTGAGTGCAACGTGTGCATACTTAATGGTTTATTGTTCTAATCTCTCTCTCAAGTGTTTAATATGGACTGGTTCCAAAGGCGAGTGAAATCAAAGGGGTCCTTCTGGCTTCTTTGGCCTTTGCATCAGGCCCTTTGTGAGTCAGGTTATAGCAGTATGTGCCTGTGTGGCTATAGGGTGCTCTCACTTCAAAGAATTATACTGGGAGCAGAATATATAATTTTTTAAAGAAGGATGCTTTAAAAACTGCATTCCATTGTATCATTTCTGGTTATGAAAAAGCTCTGCTCTCCTTTCAGACACAGATGCATGGACATTGTTTATACGTGGTTGTCATTCTAAAAGTTGTCAATAAGCTCTTGTTATTTAGCTGCTCAAGTACGGTGGAGTTCATCCAAATTTTCCTGATCCTTCATTACTGATACCAGATGAAGACAATGTGCTGTAAAGCAAATGTCATTGATTCCCTGCAGTTTACTCTTGAGAGCAAACATAATACTATATCTCCACCCACTAAATTCAAAAGGAAGCTTTTCAATCATGTCTGTCTTGCCCTTGGGTGTTTGTCTAAACTTTGATTTCCCTGACTACAGCTTTTCAAACCTCTGCTTCTGCTCCTTCCACTTGCCACCCTGATGAGAAACACCAAGGCTGGTCAGCATTTAGTACTACATGAGTCTATCCTCCCCTGTAATAAACTGTGAATCCATTAAAGGATGAGTGTTGGGATTAAACTGCAAGATCTGAGTGCTGCAAACAAACTCTGCACTAGGGAGAACAGATGGAGAATGGCAGATATTTTAAAACAAAGAAAATAAGCAATTAAAAAAGGAGACTTTATAAACTTCGACTATTTTTTTCTTTGCTGGCATGTTAATTACAGAGGTATTGGTACACAGGCTGATGTGATGGTGGGGATGTTGCTTTGTGGCCAGAAAGTACCTGCATTAGCACTATTCCCTATGTAGCATATTAAAATTGTTTTACCCAAACTAGTTAATAGAGGGGTACTAAAATATAGATGAACTGGGAAAGAAACAAAAAAGTGGGAATGCAGACTGGAAACTTAGCCCAGTCAAATTGTTTAGGCCAAATTTGCTTTGCGATGGGCAAAAATGGATTTATCCTTTTTTTTTGTAGCGTATCTACACTTGTGCCCTCAGTGGGACTTGTCACTTGGAAATCATTAAGCATGTCTGTAGATAGCAGAAGCAATAGAAGTCTAAACTAATTTCTGGCATCAGATTCCTGTCATGGACTCCAAGACACTGAAGGAACCAGAGGAATACATGGGTCATATCCTCAGAGAAGAAATACTGATGCAGGCACTGATGTAACAATAACACTACATCAATTTACAGCAGCTATGGAGACGAGGCCAGTGTTTATCCTTCAGTAGAGATACTGGTCTTCACTTGGGACTCAGATTAGTTTAAAACAAACCACTGTCACCTCCCACACAGTCAGACAAAACCAGCAATTAGTCAAGAAAACCCACTGGACATTTTCTTTCCCCCCTTACCCTTGTGGTATAAGCTGCTTCAGGGTCATCTTCCAGGACCCGGGACATGCCGAAGTCAGACACTTTGCAGACCAGGTTGCTGTTGACCAGTATGTTTCGAGCAGCTAGGTCCCGATGCACATAGCTCATGTCAGACAGATACTTCATTCCCGAACCAATGCCACGAAGCATCCCCACCAACTGGATGACTGTAAATCTGCCATCATTCTTCTGCATATGGGGAAAGGAAGAAAATCACAGGGCATTAAGCTGAAAGCTGCGTTATTGCCATTGCTGGAACTGGCAAAAACCATGTGTCTGGATTCCCATCTCCTCTCAAATAAAGTGGGATGGTATTTCCTCGCTCTCCTGACTAGTGCCTATAATTCACCAGCAAAGTAAAAACACAGAGGTTCTGTCACAGCTCCCAGTGACACCATATCCAGTTCGCAATGCATCTGATTTTAATGAGACTGCAGCATTGCAATGCTTCAAAAGTGGAGCAAATCAAAACTGTTCCCATTAAATGTGTATTATTTAAGATCCTGCTACTTTAAACATCACATTTATTCCATATCCTTTCACATTTATTTTGGTTTTCAACAGGAGCAACACTAGAAAACAGAATTTCCCAAATACAAATGCAATTTCTTTTAAAATGCTGAATTCTCAGTCTCGCTCTGCAAAAAAGAATCAGAATAAAAATGAGAAAATGTTTCCCAGTATAAAATCCCCTTAGCTTATCATGAAGAAATCACCTACCCTGAGGAAGGCATCCAAGGAGCCGTTCTCCATGTACTCAGTTATGATCATTACTGGTTTACCTAGAGTTCACAGAAAGAAAAACACAATTCCTTGATGAACGCTGATGTTAATGGGATAAAAATGGGCTGCACATGATTTTACTGCCAAGACACCTGGCTTACACAATCTAATTTAATTTGAAAAGCACCAAGCTTATGCCTCAGCTGTGGGGAGCAAGAGAAGAAATATTATAGGACAGGAACATTTCAAGGGCTCCATCTGGAAGGTTAACCCTTTGGTTGATTCATCGACAAGGTCTTTAACTAAAGTGGCTCCTGTTCTCTAAGGAATACACCAAATGATAATTGAGAGTGAAGCAACAAAGATCTGTTCAAACTTGACAAAAATCTTTAGGGTAATTAAATTTCTTGCAGACTAGAAAGCCTTCCTCTTTCCAAATGGAATTTCAGAGTGCTTTGGTCTCTCTCCTTCGAATGATCAACGCTTTAGACGAATTAGGAGCTGTCAGCAGCTACAGGGTATTCCAAGATAACTGGATTCAAGAATGCAAAATTCGAGCTCAACTTTAATTCCTCTCAACTTTCTCTGTCCTAAATTTGTATCCTGTGTCTCTAGTTGCTTATAAATGCCATTTGCCTTGTGAAGTCAACCAGAGGATAAATGATTCAATGAATGGTGTCACATGTGGGGCATAGTGCTTCAGCAGCACTCAGCTTTCCGTGATGCAATGCGGAGAGCCGAGCTAGGTATTCTGAAGAGAAATGTGAGGTTACCAACATGGGGATGCTTTCTAGGCACTCTTCTGCCTAAACAATGGCAAATACATAAATAATGCTTGATGTTCTCTTTTAGAGCTTTACAAAGTCATCTGATACTGAAACTGAAAACATTTAGGTATATACAAGGAACATCCATTGTTTCACAAGGTTAAATCATGCTGGATATTTCAGCATCTAGATATTTTCAGAAACAGGTCAATATCATCTCCATTCTACAAATGAACAACAGAAGACGTAGAGCAGTGCTTATCAAAGGTCAAGTGGCAAAAGCCCAGTCCCAAGGCAAGCACTGTTAAGCCCACCTGAAGCCAAGGGTACCCCCTGACAATCAGCAACAGGCTGGCATGGCAACCCTTCCTCCCAGTTCTGCTTCAGCTAGAGAAGCTATAGAGTTTCTTTCTAAACACATGGCAGCGTGCCAGCAAAATTCTGCTTTTGTTCTTCCTGGAGCAGCTCTGAATTAGGGAATGCTATGGGGAGTGAAGGGTTCAGTGGACAGGTCTTATAGACTGTAGACGGTTCAGTTCTGTCTTGGTATCAGAACTACTTGACTTTTCTTTGTTTCTGTTATCAGCCTTCTCCAGAAGAATCAGCTATCAAAATTACTCTACCATGAAATGTTGCAGCACTGAAAGTTCCCCTAATAATTTCTACCTCAGAATGGGTTGTTTTTTGACCAAGATGCTTTTCCTTTGTCATGGATTTCTGGTTTTGAAGCAACCCTTTTATTAGAAAACAACATGCTGTAAGGAATGACTGTATTAAAAATCTTACATCATTTCACTTAGGCCAACAGCTGGGAGGCTTGGCTGATACAGCTGAAGGCTGTGAGGCCATCCAGCGAGACTTGCACAGATTGGAGAGCTGGGCAAAGAGGAACCAAATGAGGTTCAACGAGGACAAGTGCAGAGTCCTGCATCTGCGGAGGAATAATAAACTGCACCAGTACAGATTGGGAGGTGATCTGCTGGAGAGCAGCCCCATGGAGAGGGACCTGGGGGTGCTGGTGGATAACAAGTTATCCATGAGCCAGCAATATGCCCTTCTGGCCAAGAAGGCCAATGCAATCCTGGGGTGTATTAAGAAGAGTGTGTCCAGCAGATCAAGGGAGGTTCTCCTCTGCCTCTACTCTGCTTTGGTGAGACCCCATCTTGAGTACTGCCCTCAGTTTTAGGCTCCTCAGTTTAAGAAAGACAGGGATCAGCTGGAGAGGGTCCAGTGAAGTGCTACAAGGATGATTAGGGGACTGGAGCCCTGCCTTATGAGGACAGGCTGCGGGACCTGGGGCTTTTTAGTCTGGATAAGAGAAGATTGAGAGGGTATTTAATAAATGTTTACAAGTATCTGAGGGCTGGGTGTCGGGAGGAGGGGGAACAACAGGCTCTTCTCACCTGCTCCCTGTGATAGGACAAGGAGCAATGGATGCAAGCTGCAGCACAGGAGGTTCCACCTCAACACAAGGGGGAACTACTTTACTGTAAGGGTCACAGAGCACTGGAACAGGCTCCCCAGAGGGGTTGTAGAGTCTCCTTCTCTAGAGACTTTCAAGGTCTGTCTGGATGCGTTCCTCTGTGACCTGAGCTAGATTGTATGGTCCTGCTCTGGCACTCATCTCTTTGGGCCCCTTCCAACCCCTGACATTCTGCGATACTGTGAACAGCTATGTGTGAAACATCACCTCTTTTACTCATCATTACTTATTTCACATTTTCAACCTGCCCTTTGCAGGCCCTTTACTATTCCTGCTTCTTCCCTTCCTAAGTGATATCAAAACTCTTCTCATTTTGCTCCCATGCAAACTGGCATAGGCATGAAATGCCTGTCTGGCACGTGGGGCCTTTCTGATCTGTATATGATAGTATTACACAAAGCAAACTGCTCTGGATGAAGGGCTGAGTGACCTTGGCTGTGTATCTGCACCCTTAAGGAAAGGAACGTGATGAAACATCATTCTCCCTCTAATTCACCTTTGCAAGCACTCTTTGGTAGGGAGAGGAAAAACTCTAACCAAATCCGCACGTCACTGTTTCATTTATCCTTTGCAGCCATGACCGGAATCCTTCCACTGAACAAATACAGCTAAATGAGTTTTAATTAACCTCCCTCAATCAAAAGATACTATGTCAATGTAGAGAGGAGGAAAGGGAGACTCTTTCAGTGCATTAACATGTAATTTCATTACTCAGGCACTTCTTTAGCAAGGGAGGGGGATAGAGAGAAGAGAAGTTACCATCAGTGACTCAATTATTAAAGTACTTGACTAGCAGCCAATAATCTATTCACGGCTTTTTGCTGCCTCTCTCAACCCCCATCTCCACCACTATTTATCTCACATTTTAATTTTCAGTTTATTAAATGCATTCATTTATCACAGCACTCAGAAAACCTATGGAGAAATTAAGATAAATGCCTTCTTAAGTAGCTCTGTTTACTAAACACACCAGCTCAGAGGTAATGCAGCCGGCTTGCTGTGGAAGCATCACTGACTAGGAGCCCAGCAATGAAACACTCTTGGGTCAGGCTACTAGCCCCTTGGTGAACACTTCCAATCATTTTCATTTAGTGACAACTGCATTATGCAAATGGAGACAGTCATTTATAACTGCTCAAGCTGGCAAGAGCGGATCGAGCTTTAGTGGGATTTTGACACAAAGATTCCCCTGTTGCCTTTCTTTTAGAGGTGCTAGAAAAATCACTGTGTGGAGTGAATGCCACAGACTGATCATGGCTTCCCCCTCTCTCTTTGTTACAATAATAAAAAGAGAATTAGATTTTCAAAACACCTTTTAATTTAAGTTTTGAGACAGGCCCTCAGTAGATGATGGCCAAATTACTCCAAATCTGTTTTCTCTGGTGGAATTGGTCTTTCAATCAAACGGCAACCTACTCTATGAGCCATTTTCAATGACTGTGGTAGAAAGCACGAACTAGGAGAGAGGAATGCAAATGGGTATGGGTAAGATTTTCAGAAACACAAGTGACAGAGTAAGCATTCAGCTCCCACCAACAGCCCCTGAGGACAGGAGTTTTGCCGTAGTACTGATGACTTTGACAACCCTCTATAGGATATCATTTGCTCTAGCAATGTTTTACTTTTTTACCTCTTCATCCATACCTAATTTTAATTCCTTACTCTATTAATACCCTGCATTCATGGTTATCATGCAGATCATCAGCTGCAGGTCATCTCCACAAACTGCGCCCCGTAACAGAAGCTCACAAGACCACTATCTGCTTTCTTTGCTACTCTAATCACAAGTCCCTACACCTAAAGGGACTTTTAGCAGCAGGCTTTGCCAATATCCTACCTAAGGCAGACAGATCTGGGACAGCATCCACACCATTGCAGTGGTCCCCTATCAAGTGAGGCCCAAGTACGTCTGTCTCGCAGGTGTATTTTGAGTTCCAGCCTATAAACAGCATGCAGCAAGCACTGTTATTCTCTAAGGTGGGGTTCATGGCACAGTGAGCACAAACAGAATTAACACATAACCCAAACAAACAAAGATTAGCCAAGTAAGTTTAGCAGAGTGAAATTATCACACCTGTACGTCAGAGAAAACAAATAACCAAGTTTCACACTGAAATAGTCCGTTTCATTTCAAAGGCTTGCTCCTTATATCTGTGCTTTGTACCTTAAACACATAACTCTGTAGTTTTGTTTTGGTATTTTTCCCCCAACCATTTAAAATTCTTTTCTCACCATCTGCTTTGGCCTATCCTGTAACAATCATCTCAGTCTAGCAAAGATGTGAAAGATGCTGCTTGGTGTAGCAAGGAGCAGGGGGAAGGGAAACCAACCCTTGCAGTATTAATTCCCCCTACAAAATCTTGTACAAGCTGCCTACAGATAGAGTATCAGTTGAAACCATAAACCCATTTATAGCTGACAACAAGATTAATGACTTGTCCTGCACTGATTTCCTCCTATTAGCTATCAGTGGATCTGTTCCATCTGTCATTTCACAGGAGAGAGGGTGAAAAGAAAAAAACCCAGCACACACCACCAGAGACTTAATTTCTCAGTGACTTCTAAATTGGCCTTGTCATGAAAATATCCTACTTACATTTAGTAACTACACCTTCCAAGTGGATGATATTGGGGTGGTCAAATTGTCCCATGATGCTGGCCTCACTCAGGAAGTCTCTCCTTTGTTTATCAGTGTATCCAGCTTTTAGAGTCTTAATAGCGACACAAATCTCTCTTTTTCCTGGTACTTTGAGGCGCCCACTGCATACTTCACCAAACTCTCCTTAAGGAAAAAGGCACAAGAATCCATGAACGTGAAGCACAAACTTGTGTTGTCAAACTGTTATATCAGCTTATCTGGGTGAACTGTCATACAAAGCTCAGAGGATCAGGCTGAGAGTCAGTGTTGTTCAGCCTGGAGAAGAAAAGGCTCTGGGGAGACCTCAGAGCAGCCTTCCAGTGTTTGGAGGGAGCCTACAGGATAGCTGGAGAGGGATTTGTTACAAAGGCATGCAGTGACAGGGTGAGGGGCAATGGCTTCAAACTTGAACAAGCCAGATTTAGATATTAGGCAGAAATTTTTCCCCATGAGGGTGGTGAGGCACTGGAACAGGTTGTCCAGAGAAGTTGTGGAGGCTCCAAGACTGGAAGTGTTCAGAGACAGGTTTGAGGGTTCCTTGAGCAACCCAGTCTAGTAGGAAGTCTCTCTGCCCATCGCATGGGGTTGGAACTAGATCTTTAAGGTCTCTTTTAATGCAAAACGTTCTGTGACTCTGTGACCTCATGTTTTCTAGAAGGAAATTTAAACCTATACTTAGAAACAAAAATGCAAAGGTTCTGGCACTCACCCACACCAATAACTTTTTCAATCTTTATGCAGGAGGCATCAATTTCTTTGGCAAATTCCCTCACAGCTTGGTTCGGATCCTCATATGTAAAAGGATCCACATATGTTCTAACACCTGCAAGGCAGAAATGTTTGATTTGAAGTTACTGATCTACATGCTGCTGAACACAGAACATATGAGACTGAAGCCTTAATGATATACAACAGCAAGGAACGTATACAATAAAGATGCACTGTAAGCCAGGAATGACTTGATGAAGAAAGAAAGGACTCGATGTATTTCTCCTCCAATGCAGTATTTTTAATGTAAACATTTAATATTTCCCAATAGTGATGTAAGGAACCTAGGTTTTGCCAACAAATGAGCTTCACAAATCACTGCCATCACTAAGAGGCCAACAGCCTGTATATGGACCTGCGAGACTAAACCACATCCCATTTCTCTTTGGGGAGCCAAAAAATTCTGAGCACAGGTCCTAGGTTTGGTGCCTGGATGACTCAGTAGGATTCAGTCTGGGGAAAGCAGCAGTAAAGCTCACATACTCATTCCTTCAGGCTTGACTCCAGCCCATCTGAAAGCTGCTTTAGCAGAGAATTGTGGGGAAAAATCATGCTGAGACATCATGAGCCAACAACAGATGTCTTTCAGTGGAAAGGAACAAAAAAACATTTTTTTTAAATCTGATGTACCTTTCTCTTGCCTGTCCCCTTGAAACTTTTTACCCAGATACTTCTGTTTTCTTGGTTACTAAAGTACAAAGTATTGAAGAAGGATGTTTGCAAGAGAGAAAACTAGAAATATATTCATCTCAAGAGGAATGTCATCCCTGATTTTCCAAGCATCACAACATGGCACATGTTTTATGAAGCAAATCAAAGAACCCAAGCGCCGCTATCTCTTTTACCTTGGTTCAAATGTTTCTCTTCATCTGCCTCTTGCTTAGCCTTACTGTATTTGCTGCGCCTGTCAAAACAAAAGAGAGCATTTCAGTTCAGAACAAGTATCTTTGAGACAAGCTCAATCTTCTTGACCTGCTCAGACTTGAGCTGCTTGCACCTGCCGTGACCTGTGCTCCTTAGCTTCCCTCCAACAGACCGTGACACACCATAAACTTATCAGCGGGGCAGGAGACTCCTTGACTACTCTCCAGATGTTACTGACATCTACAAAACACAAATCTATTTGCATCTCAGCGTTTAAAGAAAGACAGATAGTGTTTTGCCTACTTTGTACTTGCAATCCTGTGTAAAAAGGGGCCAAATTGATTTTCAGCCCTATTTTACACATAGATTTAAATGCTACGACAGAGGTGTGCTGGTAGATTGATTTTCAAACATAATTAGGCAAATGCCAATACCACCCACTTATGCAACTGCAAATTTAAAATGCCAACAAGTCTATTAATCCAGAAATCAGGATGACAGCAACAAACCCCAACCTTGATCATTAAAAATGCAGATCCCAAGAATTTTATTTCTTTAATCATTGTATAATTGAAGGAGGCAAAGAACTCCTGACAGCAGAGCTCTTCTACTAACCCTCTCAGTTGGAGACTATATAGCATGTTAATTCTATAGATTACTATTTCTACACCTGAAGACACAACGTTGAGCTTGTTCAGCCTGGAGAAGAGAGGACTCCAGGAAGACCTTCCTGTGGCCTTTCAGGACTTACAGGAGTCAATAAGAAAGATGATGGTTCTAAATTAAAAGAGAGATGGTAGATGTCCCATCCCTTGAAACATTCCAAGTCAAGTGGGACAGGGCTCTAAGCAACCTGGTCTAGTTGAAGATGTCCCTGCTCACTACAGGGATGTTGAACTAGATGACCTTTAAAGGCCCCTTCCCACCCAAACCACTCTATGATTCTGTGATATTGTACCCAGTTACACTGCGACTCAAAGTTCCCTATTACTTAATGGTATGAAGACACAGATTTGATTTGGGCTTTTACCCATCACTCATTGGCAATTCAGAACCACACGTAAGAACAGACACTGCTGAAGAGAAGGGTTTGGTGGTGTTTACTCCTCATTTGCCTGTTCCTGTGGAATTCCAAGTCTCCCAACGTGTCAGACCCATGTCAGCTAATTGGCAAGAGTTTGGGCTGGAGCGAAGAAGAGAGAATGCAAAAGGAGATATCAATCCTGGAGAACAGGAGTCAAGATTGGCACTGCCTGTAGCATGAAACCACTACATGGAGTGTGGGAGGAGATGCCCACAGTTAGGGACACTGGGCTGAGACTGGATTGATACTAAGAAAATAGTGAACGAGTAATGGAGGAAGAAGAGTGGGTGAGAGAAAGACCTCCCAGGAAATGCAAGTTAAAAGGGCTCAAAAACTCAGGAAGAAAACTTATGACTGAGAGCCTCACTTGCAGCAAATTTTCCTGAGTCTCTCTGTTCCCTTCCCTCCAGCAAAACCCTTCTGCCCTTTTAGCAAAAAAGCATCCATCTTCCCACCCTGCGCCCGGGGAATGGCAGCTTCCCATCGACATCAGCGGCCATTTCCCAGCCTCTGCCTTTGCAGTCTGCTAGTGTTGAAAGCATTACACTAATAATAAAAACTATAAATTAACCATGAAACAGGAGGAAAATAAATCTTGTTTGACATGTGAAGACTACCTGATCTTTGAACCAAGCCCCACAGCTCCCAACAACACCAACGGGACTTGAATTCAGACATAAAAAGCAAGTATACATCCAACCATAAATGGTTGGAAGCTTCTTCTCTTGATGAAAGTCAATTAAACACAACTGGCTCCAAATCACAAGAAGCATTATTAAAAACTACACTGGATCCAAACACCCATTTAAACCATTTGTTTGCCTGAGGCCTTGCAGCCCTGCCATAACAGAGCTAAATAACATCTCTCTGACAAGGAAAGGCTGAGAGATCTGGGGCTGTTTAGTCTGTAGAAGAGAAAATTGAGAGGGAATCTTCTCAACGCTTATCAACAGCTAAAGAACAGGAGGCAACAGGATGGAGATCAGACTCTTTTTGGTGGCGCTCAGCAACACGACAAGGTAACAGGCACAAACTGGAACCCAGAAGGTTCCATCTAAACATGAGGAAAAACTTGTTTCCTCTGAGGGTGTTGGAGCATTGGAGCAGGCTGCCCAGAGTAGGTGTGGAGCCTCCTTTCTGAAGAGATTCCAAACACATCTGAACATTATGATCCTGAGCACTGTGGGTGACCCTGCTTTAGCAGGAGTGTTGGACTAGATGATCCCCAGACTAGATGGTTCCTTACAACCCCTGCCATGCTGAGATTCTGTGAAAAGCAGCATGTTCTGCTCCCAGTTGCTGAACTGGGTGAGAAGGAAGAGGCAGCACAAGTCCCACCTGGTACCATACGGGATCAAGTCAGCTAAAGGCTTATGGAGATGGTTTCAGGTATCACACTTCTCTAAGAGTTAAAAAAAAAAGTGTGCGTGTGGGGAGATTCTTCATTTCAAGCAGGACACCTTTAAACTGATTTTATAAAAGCTCAGCCAGATGGGGAAATATGAAACACAAACAGGCTTTGCATGAAAGCATTTTTAGTATGAAAAAGTACATGTACCCTAATAGCAAAACCTCACCTTCCCCCACTAAAATCCAAAGACATGCAAAAAGCAAAGGGAAACAAAGGGATTACTGTTCAAGCAGTATAATTGCAGCTTATTGAGTTTAAATAATACCTTCCCAGCTAACTACCTACTTCCACTTCTCCCTGTGTCACCTGTTGACCTCTCCTGCTTGGCTGAGGGTAGGACACTCCTGTCTGCCATTGTCCCCAAGCCCCACACCATGGGGCACACTCCATGCCAGCAGCCTCCCGGGGCAGCTCACCTGAGGGGCAGAAGGAGCCTTTGTCGGAGATCTGAACCCTGTAATTACAGGGATTATGGTGGTGGTGATCAAATAGCCAGCATTTGGGAGAACACAGAGGCTTTCAGAAACCGCAGGGGGTCAGGGGCACAGGCATATCTACAGCTGGGGGCTGGTGACAGAGGAGTTGCTGCTCTCACCTCACCGCCCACTTTCCACACAAAAGAGGCTGAGGATGTTGCAGGGGTCGGGCATTAGGCAGGCAGAATACTCAGTCTAGTCTTGAGGTCTGTGGTAGTGGGTTGGACTTGATGATCTTTGAGGTCTCTTCCAACCTTGCTATACTGTGATACTGTGATACCAGCAAAAAGTGGGTCACATTTGAGGTACTGTGTCCACTTCTGTGCTCCCCAGTTATGGAGAGAAAGGGAACTGGTGTAGAGAGTCCAGCAGAGGCTAAAAAGATGATGAGAGGACTGGAGCACCTCTCTGATAGGGAAAGACTGAGAGACCTTGGGGTTGCTCAACCTGGAAAAGAGAAAGACTGAGAGAAGATCTTCGCTATGCTTATCAGTATCTGAAGCGCAGGGGTCAAGAGGATGAGGCCAGATTCTTTTTAGTGGTGCCCAGTGGTAAGAAAACAGGTGATAGGTACAAACTGGAACACAGAAAGTTCCATCTGAACGTAAGGAAAATGTTCTTTCTTGTAAGGNTTTCAAAGGAAGAGATCTCCTCTATTCATCGAGTTCTGCATCATCATCATCATCATCTGCATCATTCTAGTCTTGAGGTCTGTGGTAGTGGGTTGGACTTGATGATCTTTGAGGTCTCTTCCAACCTTGCTATACTGTGATACTGTGATACCAGCAAAAAGTGGGTCACATTTGAGGTACTGTGTCCACTTCTGTGCTCCCCAGTTATGGAGAGAAAGGGAACTGGTGTAGAGAGTCCAGCAGAGGCTAAAAAGATGATGAGAGGACTGGAGCACCTCTCTGATAGGGAAAGACTGAGAGACCTTGGGGTTGCTCAACCTGGAAAAGAGAAAGACTGAGAGAAGATCTTCTCTATGCTTATCAGTATCTGAAGCGCAGGGGTCAAGAGGATGAGGCCAGATTCTTTTTAGTGGTGCCCAGTGGTAAGAAAACAGGTGATAGGTACAAACTGGAACACAGAAAGTTCCATCTGAACGTAAGGAAAATGTTCTTTCTTGTAAGGCTGCCAGAGCCCTGGACCAGACTACCCAGAGAGGTTGTGGAGTCTCCTTTTCTGGAGAGATAGCAAATCTATCTGGACATTTCAGTCCTGTAGGGTCATCTTACTCCAATCAATGTCTCTTAGAAAGTTGCTCTTTTCTGGTTTAGACTTTCCCAAATCCTTTGCAACTCTATTTGAGACACTAGTTTCAGTCAGTGCTCCTGCAGTGTATGGTTTAGAAAAACATAAGCTATCTCCTGGACTCTGTGCTACAGATAAGATATTAACCTTAGCAAGTTTAAATCAAGCTTTAGGCAGATCAGTTCTTATGTTAACACTGTGGTCACAGGACAGAACCAAACAGCCTAAGCTACCTGAAGACAAAGTCCTTTAATGTGTTTTGTTGTAAAGATGAATTTGGGAATTTGAACAATGAAAAAGTATAATGTTTAACCAGCAATAACAACCCAGGGTTCAAAAGTGGGCACTGAGAGCATATATCCCAGCTTCCACATTTGGCTCAGGGATGCAGAGGCCACGTCTGCAGGCCAAAGCACGGGTTTGATTGTACAAATCTGACTTTTAGGTCATGGCTAGATTACAAAATCTCCTCCTGGGGACTGTATGGACAAAAAAGCCTTTTCTCCTCTGAAGTAATTTTGGAACAAAGTATAATTATTTTGCTATTAACTTCTGGTGGTGTGGGAACATCATGAAGTATCCCCAAAGCCCACACCTCTAAATGACATGAATAAAGTGGTTAAAATTGTTAGAGTAATGGTGAATATTAAAGTAGATTCTGTTTATTGAGAGCTACTGGAGAGCTGTGCATTGAGGAAGGCTACTAATTAGCAAAGCACCATGCATTAGTATGCACAAAGCAGTTTCAGCGTCCTAGTATTTCATTCTTCTTACTAAGTGTATCCCCTTCCACGGCCCCTCCGAGACCAGTACAGAGCTATATGACACTTCTGAACCCACAGCCACCAAGAAACTTTCACCTCCACCCCCACCAGTGGTTGGACCTGGACTTTTTCCCAACTGCCCACATGCTCTTTGCCACATCTTTGTCCAAGGTGAACACTTGTGGGCAGATAACTGAGGAGAGAGCCCGGGCGGTGAGAAGACCTGGCTGAGCATGCACTCACATCAGCGAGTCTGTCAGCTACCTGGCTCCAGGCAGCCTTTCTTCTGACAGCTTTATAGCTGATACTGAAGAGAATCAATATGAGGGCAAGGGGTTGACATTTCATTTTCTAAGGAGTGATCCATTGAGGGCCAATCACCAAGCAGTGTCTATCAGCCTTGGGAAACGATGAGTTTTTATATGGGGAGGAGGAGAAGGAATCATCTCAAAGCAGCTCAACAGGCTCAATTCTCCAAGGTGGCAACTCATAATTAGAAAGCCAATGTATCCTGCTATCAGTCCTGCCTTAAATAATAAAGTGATCAATAAAAACAGAGAGGAGATTAAGTCATCAAGCTTAGTGATGCTACTTGCTGTTGCAATGCCTTTTAATAAACCTGTCTCTCCACATTACATTTTCATATGTTCTGCTCTCCTTTCCTCCTGTCAGCATTGAGAGACAAACACCCACAGAAAGCTGCAACAATGCATGTCTACTTGCCAGATATTATAATCACGCTGACTTAACTGCTCTTTAAGACGATTTAAAGTAAGAGCGAATCAAGAGGAACCTGTGCACGTTGATGGCTGAGGCCATTAAAACTGGTCTACAGAGACTGACAAAATGTGCATCTCTCAGATCTCAGGCTCCAGATGCAGAAATGGTACGTCCACTTTCATCTCAGAATTACACTGAAGCAAAATCACGCTGACCTTTCGAAATGAGACTGAACACAAAGATGAAGACAGAAACACTCATGCTGTGCTTCTGCTACACTGTCCTCTCAGTAACGGGACTGCTCCTGATGCCTGGTTTGAACGCAGGAGAAGGAGCAAGTACTTTGGAGAAGATAATGGTCCTGCTCTGATGAAATAACCATCGATCCAGTCTGCTTGCTACTGTCTATGATGCTGAATGACCGTGACTTCTGTTTTATAGTCACATCCACTCACGCTGTAAGGACTAACCCAAAAGACTAATAAAGACTCATACAAACTAACACAAAAATCACAAGCAGTCTGATGGCTTAGCTGACAACAGCGCGGTTGTTTATTCGGTTGTTTATTCTCTGTCTACAAGGAGTCACTCCAAGAAGCTGTACCTGTACCCATTAAACTTAACTTCCACTATCCGCAAATCTCTAGCTGCCTTTCTCCACAATACCCAGTTATTGCAATCAGCTTTGCATTTGAAGGGCAAATAGAGCTGGAACTATTGCCATTGCATCACATGCTGCTTGGTACTAATGTTGAGAAGATCAAAGCTACACGGGAGAAGGCTTGTAATGCAAATTCACTGTTTATGATGCTAATCAAAGAATTTAGCTTTGTTTGGAGAAGACAAAAAACTTCCTCATAAAAGAGAAAAGGGAAGAGAGAAGCTTAAGTTCTTACCTCCTACTGATGACAAAGGCTGCAATGAGAATGACCACAAGAACAACGCTGCCAGCCACTGAGACAAGCAGCACTGTGGGATTGGTACCATCGCCAATGATGGGGGAAGGAACTGGAAGCAGAAAAGGGAGCATTAATGTCAGATACTCTCAAAAAAGAAAAAAAAAAAAAATCAACCTAGGTAGCACTGAGGGAAGCTTTCTGGATAGAAAGGCAGTCTAGAGTAGCACTCAAATCTACTTTCAAGCCTTTATTACATACTTCTTTAACACAATTTTCCAGCAAGGCCCTAATTAGCTGAAGACATGATGCTTGATAATGATTTGGGGAACTTCAGTTCACTGGGAACAAGCGAACACTTCCCTGCCTTCTACCCTTCAGTGTTGCTCAGAGGGTATAATGGCTTCCCCCCCAAATTGCTTTCCACTCTTCTTTCCTGTCTTTTTTCTCTTTGTGGGGCCAGCTGACCACTCCCCAAGTGACACAAAGAGAATAAGTAATTTTTAAATGTCTACCCTCTTTCTGCTGGATTGATTGTCTTTATCTAAAGGATGTTTTTACTATTGCGCATGACCTTAGATTCATTTAAGCAGACCTGTATGTCCAAAACAAAATAGATGAGGTCACATTGCCCTCCAGACACCAAAAAGCAAATATTTTGGGGGCTAAGTTTGCATGTCTCCTCAAGCAAAGTGAAAAGCTCTATGGACAACATAATTCAAACATTCTGTCTTCATATGACTCACTAAAGAAAAGTGCAAATATGTGAGCTGATGCAGGATGCTTAACTGATCTATACCAAGAGCTTGCAGAAGGTTCTGTTGTCTTTCAACTGAGATATTCCAAATGCATATGTCTCCTTATACCACAATAAAAGTATTTCCATTGTTAGAATCTAGAATGTATCATAACCAAAACGAGGTCTCAGGTCAAATTCATGGCATCACCCGCAGTCATGGAAGAACACTGTCCCTGAACATACACACCACAGCCCAAGCAACCATTGGTAAACTTCCAACGCACAGACCTAAGTTACATCTGCACTGTTTGCTTAGGGAAAGACAAAGAAAGCAAGGGGCATGTCACTACCTGTGTTAGTTGTGAACTCAAATGGCCCACTGAAGTCTCCATAACCTGCTGCTGTCCTTGCCCGCACATGAAATACGTATGAAGTCAGGGGGTTCAAGCCTTTGATGTCTGTGTTCCTGGAGGCTGTCTTCACAATGCGATAGCTGCGCTCATTTTGGTCCTACCAACAAAAGAACACAGGGGTGATCAAGGGAAAATGGATTGCTGTACTGTGAAGCATGGAACCCCACTTCCTCGCCAAAACTGTCATGATGAAAGAAGGTGAGTAACAGGGTTGGAATTCTCAAAATACATCCCGAGGGCTCTTGCTGTTGGCCTTGCTCAATAACTCCTGAGAAGCATGCTGCACGGAGCCCTGAGCAGGTCAAAAAAGGAGATGAGGAGGTAGGTCTGATGCTCATACATCACTGATTATTTAAGAAATCACATAATGAAATCCTTTGGAAAACAGCCAAGCCTTCAAATAGAATCCTCTTGATGAACAAGCAATATTTTACTCACACATGCTGGCAATTTCTTTTTCTTCCTACCAGGCAGAAGCCATCTCAAAAAAAAAAAAAAAAAAAAAAAAAAAAAAATCCAGTCTTAAAAACTGCTCTATTTTTGGCTGGAAAATCCATCAGAAAATCTAGCTTCCCTGCAAATCAGATGCCTTTTTTCTGCATGTGTTAGAGAAGCAAACAGGGATTATCTTTATTAAAACAATTTAGAAGTAGGCATACACATGTGAGAGCATGGACACAAGCAAGACCAGGTAATTGCTCATTTCTGCAGAGAACCTTCAAATGAAATAGCTTTTTTCACAGGTCCATACCTGAGAAATGATTTGTAGGAATAACATCTCCCTCTACCTGGAAGGGATGAAGAATGTGATTTTCTTTCCTTATTCTCTATTTAAAGCCGTGCAGCCCACACTGTCGCTCTGAGCAGAAGCTATTGGCAAACAGATCTAATCATTATTACTGTGTTAGATACTTCATTATTATACTTCTGTCTATGAAGTAAAGCTAATGTCTCACTTCTGCCCAACATTATTGATTCTCATTATTAATACGCTTGCTACAAAAGATGAGTTCCTAGGCAGGAAAAAATAACCAAACAAACTCATACTGTACAGCTAGAACAGCCTGTGAATCTTATTCTTTCAAGGAACCATTCAAGTGCATGAAATCCTTAATTGGATTTTACAAAACTGAATCTATTCATTTTCAAATGATGGAATTCTATCTGGAAATAAGCTGTAATGGAATGAAGTAAAAAGCCCTTTCCGAACCCAAGTCAAACTCCTTGCTTGTCCGTTTTTGAACGATACCTTTTCATAGTATTTGACTTCATACTCCAAGATGACTCCATTTGGCCTGTCAGGTTCCAGCCAAGCCAAGGCAACGCTGTGCCTGGTTATCTCTTTAGCCTGGATCAAAGCAATAGGGGACGGAGCTGCCGGAAGAAGAAAATACACATAAGCAATATTTTAATGAGGAACATGTATTTTTAATCATAGCTTTCACAACATGAGCACTACCAAAACCCATGTTTTTCTCAGTGGGGGGGAAGGAGGTTAGAAGCATTAAGTGTTTTTCCTGTTCTCTCTCACAAAATTACATTTAGTACTCACTGACAAAGCTTGTTCTTGAGCAATACTAGATTGGTGCATTCTGAAGTAACAATTACAGTTGTCTAAATACTGCCACTTTCATGATGCTCAGATACAAACCTCCATAAGAAGCATCGGTGTCTGTCTTATTTTTGTCCTTTGTTAGGCACAGTGCATGCAGACTTTTGTTTTGGTCCACAGTGATTCTCTTTTTCTATTGCTTGAAATGAACTGATGTCACTTCATTAACTATCTGCCTGAACCATGAAATTCCTGAGGGACCTATTTACTTTTCTCTAAAGCTCAGAAAATATTTCCACTGAGTTAAGTCAGAAAATATAAATTTGGACCCTGCCATGAAAACCAGGAAACTTCGATTTCAAAGAGTCTGTGCCAGTTTGTTGCTTTATAATTTGCCCTGATTATGCCCAAGTCTGCAAGCAGTCCCCCTGAAGAATGAGCTACCTCAGCACCCAAGGGACAGATTCTGGCTTCGGTAGTCCCTTCCCAGGCAGGAGATATCCAAGACTGGTCCATTGTGCACCAAAACGGCATCATCTGACCCCATCTCACATGGCAGTATTATTAATGCAATGAATAAAACAAGCAGGATTACGCTGCCAAGAGTAAGGGCTGCCCAATCTCTGGGAAAAACTCTACCTAGCAACAAGATGAACTTAAAGATCCTTTAAACTGTATCTATGCGTAGTAATAAGGGCTGCAACGAAGAAGATAATGGAAAACATCTCATTGTGTGCCCTACACTTTCAATAGAGCCCCTGCTAATGCTGAAGTTCAGGGTTTTGACTGGCTGGAGGACAAAGCGTTCTCCCTTTGACTGTGATAGCAGCAGATTCATGGCTGTGCTGGGGTAGCAGGTTTTCTAAAGATTCATGAACTCTGCTGCCCCTTCCTTGCTGTTGTGTTGTTGTGTGGTCACGTCTCTAGCCAGCTGTTATCAAGCTCTTTTGATGCTGACAATAGCTGGTATAAATGGCGGAGTCGCCAGGGATAAAAAGGGACATTCATGAAATTTTTAATCTTATCTAACAAAGCTGTCCTGTATAACCAGAGATTAGAGGTCTTCCTAAATTGAATATATTTCTTCTTTTTGTCCCTCAGAGCTGTAGCCATGTTGCTCTTTCCACCCCCCACCCCCCTTTCCCTTCTTTTTTTTTTTGTTTCTTTTCCTGCCCTTAACTTTGGGATGACTCTCCACAAAATTATTAAAATTATCCTTGAAACCTGTATCCTTGAAAACTACCAAGAAAGGCAAACAAATAAAACAGTCACAATATGTGAAAGGAAAATTGAATGTTGAAAGCCTCAAACCTACTTGACCATATCAGACAGTTCTGATGGAAGGGAAAATCACCAGTAGACGCTGCAGTCACAAAAGGGTGTCTCCTCTTGATGTGAAACCATCAGGGAGCCGCTTCCTGATTTACTGTTTGACAGTTTGGCATCTCTGTTAGAAATGCCTCTAGAATCTTCCTCTCTTTTCCCTTGTCTGTCTCTCACATGCAAAGGCAAATACTGGATGACAGAGGAGACTATAAACGCAGCCAACAGGGAGGATCCTGGTGTGCTCCATCACATTAGATCCGTGGCATGACTGAGAACCTGCTTAATAACCTCACGGTTCCTCAACAATGACTTTTTTTCCCCCATCCTCTTTGCAGCAAGAATACTGCTCAGCTAATAAATTAGAAATCAGATTTGTTCCCCTAAAATGCACACACATATGACATTACTGATGAACCAAGAGGAGAGAAACCTGCTTAGTTAATCAGTGCCTCATACAGGGCAGACAGGCAATTCTTTTTACTGAGCATCTGTCACTTATGCTGGTCTGAACTCAAGAATTGCAGAGAGAAAGTTCCCTCTCTTTCCTTTATCCTCTTTTTAACCTCCTTGGTTTCCCACTTCATTTCTGCAGGCATTTATATTGGAATTTATTGAGTCCTTCAATATTGGGCTGGTAAGTGCTGTATGAGAGCGCATTTCTTTTCTGTTGTAAAATGGCTCTTTGCAGCAGAAGAATATATATTAACTGCTGCTTTCGGTGAAAGATGCTTAGTTCTATATAGCTTAACAAGTGCTTTCTCATCTCTCTCAGAAATGGACAGCACCACACGATACTGGAATAAACAATGTGCTCCTGTCCTCCAGGACACAAAGAGGACTTGTGTGTTAACTCCTTTATCACAATTACAATTGTATGTGCTTTTTTTTCCTTTCTGTCCTTTATATGCAAATTCACCCTACTTTAATATTAATCTCTTTTGTTCTGCGTTCTGTAGATTGAAAAATTTGTTTCTGTACCATTTTATTCTGTCCATTCTGCCTTTCCACATGCTCTATAGAAATCCTTAGAGCACTGGCGTCCAATGACAGCATGAAGTATCAGAACTGCAAGAGGCTCTCCAGAAGCTCTTTGACATCTCTGCATCACACACAGTCAGCATAACAGTCCATGCAATCGGATGCTGAGCTGCAAGTTTGTGGACCTTGAGGACTTGATGATCTTTGAGGTCTCTTCCAACCTTGGTGATACTGTGATACTGAGGAGTTGGGCTCAGTAACCACAGATATCCCAATGCATGGACAAAATATTACAAATTCTCTCTTACTTCTGCAAATAGTCCTAAAAATCAGGTTTATTTTTCTCCCTGTTTTCCAGGATCCACCAGCTGACCTAGGACATATATTACCAGAAGGGTATAAAAGCTTGGTCAGTGGAGTCCAGTACAAAGAGAACATTACCACTGCCAGCTCACCATGACAATCCAGGTGGCAGGCATAGCCTTCTGGGTGAGCTTCTGCAAAATATTCACATTCTCTGTTCTTCTCCTTTATGCCTTTATATTGTCTCCTACAGGTGATGTGAAACTAAACATGTAACAGGTTGTAAAATGATGCTTTGATCATGAGCAGAATAAGAGACAATCTTCTCTTCTATGTGCGTGGGCTGACAGTTCATTATATACACACATTCCTACACAAAACATACCAAAGACAGCTTGACCACATACACAATTCAGATGTTCACAATAAAATCACACAATGTTTTAGCAAGAGAGTGGGAGAGCACTTTTTCCTCTGCTTTTTTGCACATTCCTACTCCCTCATATTTGGAAAGGCAAAACTTGTTTGTCAATCACCGTTGATTACAATAGCAAGTGCTTCTACCACATGCATATAGATTGTACATCTCAAGCCCCACTTCTTCCAGAACAGCCCATTTCACCATGACAGATGACAAGGTATTTGGGTGTTTAAAATGAGGTCCCCTTGAACAAAAGCACCAAGTGTGACTTTCCTTAGTTCAAAGCTCAGCAGTTCCACTCCCTTACAAACCCCACTCCCTACTGATGTGAACATTGCAATTTTCTTTTATCTGCTTCCTCAATAACCTGCCATTAAACACCTACTAGTAGTTTTATTACTGTGGTTCCGAGCTTGCGGCCTACAGAGAGAGAAAGAGCACAGCTGTACTCCAAAAACTTCACCCAAATGCCATAAAGCCATATCCCAAGGCTAGTAAGTGCTGAATTGTAACAGTTTTGGGGCACTTTAAAGGATGGTAGAGGCTGAGTGTCAGCTTTTCATTACTGGTTCAAATTAGGAGAGGGAAAAAAAAACAGGAAATAAATAGATGCAATAAAGTCTCTGCCACGTAGGCATCCATGAGTGAAAACAGCCCTTTATAAAGCTGCAACACATGAGCACTCAGATATCAAAGATACACAATGCCCAGTGTTTTAGTGAAGATGCCTTCTTAACCACAGCAGGGTTTGCTTTCCACTCCCCATGATTTGAATTTAAATGGATCGTGTTTACTCAAGGGGTCTTTCACTGATTGAAAAATATACCCACAGTTTGTACATTATCTCAGCTAAATTCAAATAACATATTTAAATTTAATTACTTGAAGCTTAGGGGTTTTCATGCTTTGCCTTTTTTTTTCCCCTCCCCTCAATTGCACACAACAACACTTATTTGTTCTTATCAATGGCTATGTGCTTTGTCAAGCATCAAAATTAAATGCTTGAAAGCGCTAATGATGTTACTGTGATTAAGGGGTTTTACCTTCCAGGGTAGATACTAAAAGCCTGCTCCATTATTAATTACTTTAAAAAAAGAAATCTGAAAATTTAACATTGAAGAAAAGTCCTTTTAGAAATCAAAACAGGACAATAAAAGATTTTCTCTTAATTGAGACAAAACACACTTAGAAAACCTGAAATATGCCAGGTTCCCTTTTCTGAGTATTTACCTCAGAACATTGAATTTTACATGGCATTCTCTAAATTATATTATCAAAGAATCTGCCAGCACGGAAAGGATAGACAACACAGAGAATCAAATATGGTTTTAATCATGTCTAAAGGCAACATTCTCCAGGCAAGATTCTGGCAATTTTATTCATGTAAGAGAGCAACTTACTCTACTGGCTGTCACACTGACTCAAATCAAGCTGAGGGAGAAGTACCCAGCCCTGTTTAGCTACATGTACCAGAATAAATCAAAAAGAAAGCAGCTCTACTCTTTCCTAAAAGGCTGCTGTTCAGTTCCTCTTCCCATTGGTCCTTTGCCTGCTATTCTCTCTTGTTCAGGCAGAAGTGCTCCTGTTTCTGAGCGCCACCACCCCTGTTCTCCGAGAAATGGCTCTGCAAACAAAGGGGAATCCATTTTGACTTAATCAACTCTCAAAACATATACACAGCTATATACAAGTCATGCATGTACATAAAGATAATCCACAAAAGGCTTTTGCACGTGTGAATCTATGTGCACACGCAGACTAGATGGCTGTGTATTTCTGAAGAGCCGAGCCAGAGGTTGGCATCCCAGTTCTTCTCTGCCTGTATGACGACAGCGCCTTTCTCCTCACGACCAGCAAATCTGTGGGCTGGAGGTTCACTTTAAAAACTAACCACAGGCGTATTTTAATTTCTTTCATTATTCCCTCTAAGTGGAGCAAACACTTGTACTAGTGATGATTGGGCCAGGTTAGGACTTGGACAAGGATCTAGAGGCCTGATTGCTCAACTGAGCCATTGGAAGCTTCCCAAGACATTCCCAAGTCCTCTGTCTTCCCACCGTCTGCCTCTCCCTCCCCCAGGAATGATGACTGGCAAGGAACACCTCCCAGCTTGGAAACTGAGACACGCCAAGATCCAGGCCAGCATTTCCAAGCTTTAGCATTTAAAGCAAAGACTTTAAATCTACACCACTGGAGTAAAGTGCCCAAGGTTATCCACCCACACATGAAAATCCTGGCTGAGGCAATGTGAAGCAGCGTGACAGCTGAGGAGCTTGGCCTCTTTCTCTCAATCTCTTCCACCAGTCGTAATACTTCTGCACTAAACCTTCCCTCCCCATTATTAGAAATTGAGCTGCTCAAGAAAAGCACCAGCTCAGCCACAGGGTACTCTCATAGGACACTTTCATCCCAAAATGACAGGCACAAGGGATCTTCCCTTTCTTTCCAAGCTTCATTGCCAAATTGCTCTGAGAAAGAAATGCGACAAGCTCTCCAACCTAGGGACCAGCTCTCATCACTTATGTTTGCAATGATGTGTTCATCAAGAAAGGGGCTAGAAAATAAGATTTTAAAAGACTGTTAACACGGCATTATTATGCTTTAAACATTTCCTCCATTTTCAAGTTTTCATTTCTTGCCTCTCCCAAAAGAACCTGAGCTGTAAATCCTGCCAAACCACAAAAGCTGGCTTCAACTTGCATCAAATCAGAAGCTTGAAGGAAAACCCAGGCTGTTAGCAGCAACAAATAATAATAACTGAGGATTATTTGAGTGCTGTATTTTTACCACCCTACTCCTGCTTCAGTTCTTGGAGACAGGCAGTGCCTGCTGAGGACCCAAAGAGAGCCTGTGTATTTTCTGAGTTGCCCATCCACTTCTGTGTCAGTTTTAGCACAGATAGCTCCAGTGTACCAGAAATGCTCTAATTTCAATCAAACCAAACACAGGAGTTGAGGTCTGACCACAGTTCCTTATGGTTTACATCAGGAACTGCAATGAGACAGGGGTGATGAAGAAGATTTTGCACACCCAGGACATGGATCATTCTGGCTGTCAATTTCTGAGGACCAGATCTTGACAGCAAGACATTATTTTGAAATACTGCCCTTCCAGTTCTGAAGGCCAAATAACAATGTCAGCTCATGCAGCACAGGTCTGGAGTAACTCCAGAGATCTGAATCTGCAACCTGCAATCCTAAAGATTGCCTTAAACCCGAGGACTATAGAATCTGCATAGCATTTAGCAAGAGATCTCTATTACAACTCAAGCATGGGGGCTGTTTAGTCTGAGAACTGCTTGTTTTCTTTCTGCTAGCTCGCTAAGAAATCCTCTTGGCATGTTCTGACAAGGATAACTTCATCGCTGCCAACAGAAACATGGCAGAATATTGTGTATTTCCTGTATGTACAAATGCCAGCTTAAAACAAACAGGAAAACAAGTCTTTGAGTTGGAAGGCAATTTATAAAAAGCTGTCTGAATGTTACAACCACTTAAAAAACCCAGCGCTGAAGCACTTCTAAATGCTTAAACTAGAATGATTAATGCAAGAAGGGTGAACGTCCGTAGCACCGTGAATTGCTCTAAGAAACTCTAGAGCTGTAAACAATTTGAGAAGATGGGGAATTAGTCAGCAGCTGTCTGACCTGAGCAGGTTTGGAGCTGCTGGTCACAGAGCAGGTCATGCTGCAGTTACTCTTCCCTGTAGCTGAGGTTAGAATCTGACCCAATATAAACAACAATAAATTTTGTAGCCTAAAGAAGCCAGTGTTGATGCTCCACTGCATTATGTTGGATTGCGAGATGCAAAGACAATAGGCCATGCAGTCCAGACGGAGACTGCCACAACTGTGGCCAGCAAGAACAGGCAGGTGATTGTCCCCCTGTACTCAGCGCTGGTGAGGCCACACCTCAAGTACTGCGTTCAGTTCTGGGCCCCTCACTATAGGAAGCGCACACTGAGGTGCTGGAGCATATCCAGAGAAGGGCAACGAGGCTCATGAAGGGCCTTGTGCACATGTCCTACAAGGAGCTGCTGAAGGAGCTGGGGTTGTTCTGTCTGGCGAAAAGGACATCACAGTGATGACTCCCATCACTGATGGGAGACATCACTCTCTACAGCTATCTGAAGGGAGGCTGGAGAGAAGAGGGGCTGGCCTCTTCTCCTTGGTGGCACGTTACAAGACCAGAGGAAATGGTTACAAGCAGTGTTAGGAAAGCTGAATAATGGAAAATATTTCCCCACTGACAGAGTTATCAAATATTGGAATGGTCTCCCCAGGTGACCCACGTGGAGTCACCATTCCTGGAGGTGTTTAAGCAGTGTGCGGACCTGGTGCTTAGGGACATGGCTGGGTCAAAGGTTGGACTGGATGATCTTGAAGGTCTCCTCCAATCAGATATATTCTGTGTTTCGTAACCCTCAAGAGTCCTCCTTTAGAGCCTGGACTAGACACAATTACAGGTAGGACCCCATGAGACAAATTTGAATTGAACATGCTACAATTATCCTGTTACTTCCCAGATGCTGGTC
The DNA here is from genome assembly GCA_013399055.1 of Ramphastos sulfuratus. NCBI lineage: Eukaryota > Metazoa > Chordata > Aves > Piciformes > Ramphastidae > Ramphastos > Ramphastos sulfuratus. The sequence goes on along the minus strand of WBNM01016474.1, from coordinate 31,994 downwards.
TAGCAAGCAAAGACCACCAGAATTCAGTGATGCTGGACACAAGATAGAGCACCCCTAGAGTATAGTGGCACTGAGGGAGCAGGAATGAGAAACTGGAGAACATAACCTCTAGTTATTAAAACAGGCAATAATGTTGGAAATGGTGCATTCGCCAATCACTCAAAATAAGTAGTCTGGAGCAATCTGACCCATTTACACCATCTCCTCAGGGTGCCTACCTCATCACCACACCCTGCTGATTTTCTTGAAAGCCTGAGGTAGCTACCAGAACTAATTCCCCTCCAAAAATTGCCTGTCCTTTATGTTTGTTTTGCTGGAGGAGGTTCTGCTGACCAGCCTTTACAAAACAGACCACCACTCCCCCTCCATCTCCTTCCACAAGGACATCAAAGCTACAGCAGATCCCCCAAAATGAGATGGGAGCAGGGGAAAACACAGTGACTAAGGACTCTGTACTTAATGCCTTCTTTGCCTCAGTCTTTAATAGCAGAACTAGCTATCCTCTGGGTAGCCAGCCCCTTCAGTTGCAAGACTGGGACAGGGAACAGAACACAATCCACATAAGCCAGGAGGAAATGGGTGAGTGACCTGCTGAACCACCTAGACACACAAGTCTGTTGGGCTAGATGGGTTACACCCAATAGTGCTGAAGGAGTTGTAGGTGCTCACCAAGCCACTGTTCATGATCTATCAGCAGTCCTGACTCACCAGGGAGGCCCTAACTGACAATAAGCAAATATGATGTCCACTGACAAGAAGAGCCAGAAGGAGGACGTGGGGAACTACAGACCTGTCAGTGACCTTGAGGCCAGGGAAGGCCATGGAACAAATCAGATGAAGTGCTGTAATACCATTTATAGGACAATCAGGCAAGTCAGTATGGGTTCATGAAGGGCAGGCCCTACTTAACCTCATCTCCTTCTATGACAAGGTGACCCACTTGGTGCATGGGGAATGGCTCCGGATGCTGTTTACCTGGACTTCAGCACAGCCTTTGATACTGCCTCCCAAAGCATTCTCATAAAAAAATGGCCTGGATGGGATGGATCAAACACTGCATGGATGGCTGGCACCAGACAGTGGTATGGAATGGAGCTAAATCCAGTCGACAGCCAGTCATAAGTGATGTTCCCCAGGGCTTAGTGCTGGTGCCAGTCCTGTCTCATGTTTTCGTCAATGACATTCATGAAGAGATTGCGAATATCCTCAGTAAGTCTGCAGATGACATCAAGTTAGGCAAGTGTTTGATCTGTTAGACGGTAAGAAGCCTATTCAGAGGGACCTGGATGCTCTGGCACGGTGGTCTTCAGTCAGCTGTATGGGCTTCAACAAGGCCAAGTGCTCAGTCCTGCATTTGGGTCACAACGCAGAGTAGCTGGGAAGCTGCTCAGCAGAAAGGGACCTGGGGGTGTTGAGTGACAGCTGGATGAAAATGAGCTGGGGTGTGCCCACGTGGTCAAAGAAGCAAATAGAATCCTGGTCTGCATCAGAAACAGTGTGGCGAGCAGGTCCAGAAAAGTGCTTGTCCCCCTGTGCTCAGCACTGGTGAGGCCACACATTGAAAACGAGGTTCAGTTTTGGGTGCCACAGTACAAGAGACACAGCAATGTGCTGGAGCAGGTTCGGAGGACAATGAAGGTGATGAAGGGTCTTGAGAATAAGCTGCATTAGGATAGGCTGATGGACCTGGGGTTGTTTAGTCTGAAGAAGGCTGAAGGGAGACCTTCTTGCTCTCTACAACTATCTGAAGGGAGATTGCAGAGAAGTGGGTGTTGGTCTCTTCTCACAAGTCACAACTGACAGGACAAGAGGAAGTGGCATCAAGTTACACCAGGGGAGGTTACATAGCAGGAAAAACTTCCCAAAAAGGTTATCAAAGGCCAGCTAATCCTAACTAGCCAAAAAGCTTATCAAAGGCCACTTTCCCCCAGGAAAATGGTTGAATAGTCATCTCTGGCTGTATTTAAAAGTTGTCTAGGTATGGTGCACAAGGATATGGTTTAGTAGCAGTCCTGATAGAGTTAAGATGATGTTTGGAACTTGATGACCTTGACGGTCTTTTCCAACAGATTGCAATTTTGTTAGATCCCTGTCCCACTCCCCAAGCTTTCCCTAAAGTCAAGCAACCATCCAGCTATTCCTCCTTTTTTTCCCATCCTGCCTAGAGTTAAAGATATACATGCCTATACTTGATGAGTCAACAGACAAGGGAGTGTAGAGCTGTTCTTAAATTATCGGTCACCAATGACTTGCGTATCTGTGCCCTGAAAACCATTTCTATGCAGCTTTCCACCCACTTTCAATAGCATATGACACACAAAGCAATACTGAAAATACTGATTCTCTATTGATGTCCCAAAAGTGCAACCCTTTGTCTCACCTTGCAAAGGACAGCTCTCACCTGCTGCCTCATGTCCATATCTATCAAAAGAAAGCCTCGTTTCTGCTCCTCGGTCCTTTCTCATAGTGAGAGGACAGTGGTTACTCTAGCAGCTATGGAATAAATAGGGCAAAATGTGCAATCTGGCACCCAAGGCAACTCATCTCCTAATGCTGTTCTTGGTCCTTGCACAGTTACTTCATATTTACTTGCAACACAAATGTCTAGATGATATATGTATGTGCTAAATAACTTCCTCTGTCACTTGCTTTCAGCATTACAAATATTAGATTTTGTAAAAAGAGCTGCTTAAGAGCCTTTTAGAAACTCAAGACAAATAAAAGCCTCTGCCCTGTGCATGACTTAGATGCTTTGGAAATAGTGAATTATCTTCTAAACAAAATATATGCATTTTATGACTCATTTTGCTACACCAGCATTCACTGCTATTTTAATAAATAGATTGGGCTACATTGTCTCATCCTGGCTTCTGAAGTGCTACAGTAATAAGCAGAGTTAGACTTTGCCATTTGGGTTACTCAGATCAATCACCTGAAGTCAGAAATGCCAAGAATCTTGGAGGCAAAGATAATAAAATTACAAATTTTATTCAGCTGTGATACACAGCTCCAACAGCTACCTCAGGCTGAGTCTCAGACATGCCCTCTTGAGTCCATCTCCTGATCTGAAATGGAACAGAACTAATTCTGCTCAGGGATTTGACTTCTCAACTCACTCTCTTCTCAGTGACAGCACTTTCTGAAGTTCAGGGCATGTTCTCACAGACAGAGATCACTTCTAGCAGTGATAACACTGATGGTTACAGTGGCTGCCCACAGCATCAGTGCTGATGGTGACATCATTACCATCAGGGGGTTGGGTTTGATATTGGTTTGGATCTATTTGCACTCATTTTATTTTATTGGTGTTATTTCCATTAAAGCCAGTTTAGTTTTCTTTCCCAACTCAGTCTCTCTCTCCCTTCCCAAAGGGAATAAGGGAGGAATTCATAGAGAGAGCATCTGTTACTCATACAGTGGCCAGCCCAGCACTAAGCCCCAACAGTCTTCACCACCCAAAAGAATCAAACCCCAGTAATAACCCAACAATTAAAAAAAAAAAAANAAAAAACAAAAAAAAAAAAAAAAAAAAAAAAAAAAAAAAAAAATCACAATTACCATCTTAACACTTGAGAGTAACAATTTGTTCCGAAGCCACCAACTTAAGGAACTTCACCTTTCTTTACCTTACACAGAAGAGACTTGTACAGAAAATTTGCATTTCCACATGTACATTTCAGCTGAAAGACCTCTAAATTTTACTTTTAGTTTATATTCAAAGCATTCAGCTAAACCTCTGGCAAACTACCTGCTAGATGGACTTGATGTGATACAATCTCTACCTTCAGGCTGTTGAGAAACTTTTGAGACTGAATCAAGGTTTAGTTTTTCTGGGCTCAGATTATCAGTACTTTGTGAAGGACACTGGTCTGACAGCATTTAGAGATCCTCAGGTCTTCCCAGATGCTGCAAGACACTGCCATATTCCCCATCGAAACTTCTGTGCTTCATTTTGTGCTTTTGGAAAAGCTGAACTGCAGCACACCTAAATCTCACACTTAGAGTTTTTCTGGCAAGTCCTCTCACTGGAACAGAATTAAGCTCCCTTTCCTTCATCCACAACAGGCAGATTTCTTCAGGAAATTAAAAACCATTAATAGACCCAAGGAGAGAGAAAACAACATTCTGCACACAGTATGGCTGCAAAAAGTGAAACTACCTGAAGCTTGATGTTCCATAAAAAAAAAGTGATGAGGGACAAATTGGGGAAGAGTCTTGAGCTTCCTAAAACACATAAACCTTAAAATTAAAGTCTTAGTTCATGATGTCAGCAACAGATTACATCATAGGTGGCACATAATTAAACTTACAAAAGGGGGTTCATTATTTTGGTTTTATGCCGGATACCGAGAACTAGTGCATTATTCATCTAAAAACTGTGTCAATTAGAAAAACCCCAAATGGAATAAGCAATTAAATATTAAAGGTGGCTGCCTCAGTGGAACACAGTCAGAAAGATAATTGGTAAAGTTTCCTGTGCAATGCAAGTGCCATTACACAGTAGGAACAACTTCAAATCCTAAAATAAATAAATTAAAACAACAAAATCAACCTCATGAGGTTACGAAGAGTTGTACAAAGAAACCAACCATGTTTTGTTTCTGCAGGAGCACTGAGCTAGTCTGGGGAAGCTTGTAAAAACAATAATCATAGAATCACAGACTTAAGGTTGGAAGAAACCTCCAAGATCATCAAGTCCAACCCTTAACCTAACCCTGCCAAGCCCACCACGAAACTATGTCCCTCAGCACCACGTGTGTATGTTTTTTGAACACTTCCAGGGATGGTGATTCCACCACTTCCCTGGGCAGCCTCTTTCAGGGTTTAAGCACTCTCTCAGTGAAGAAATTTTTCCTAATGTCCAACCTAAACCTCCCCCAATTGCTTCACATCCTGTTGCTTGTTACCTGAGAGAAGAGATCAACTCCCACCTTGCTCCAACCTCCTTTCAGGTAGTTGTAGAGAGCAACAAAGTCTCCCCTTAATCCCAGCTCAGTAATTGAAGAGGTGAGTCTGTATTCTGAGACTGGACCTTCATGTTCAGTTCTAGACTTGCAAGAGGACATGGGGAGCCTGCAACAACTTCTGATGAGAAGATCTCTGCAGTAGGTCACTCCTCCCCAAAGAGACTAGGACCCCGAGGGAACCCAGAAGTGCACAGGCTGGGTTCTGCAAGGAAAAATATCATCTTCATTCAAAACCTGCAATCCAAAATTTATTCTTTCTTCCAACGGCATGCAAAACACTATTTGACGTTACATCTCTCCTCCTTGTAAGGTTCATGGTGTCAACTCTAGCCCAATTTAGTCATCAACTGATCCAAAACTTTCATTCTCTTCTCATTCGATCCAGACAAAGATGGTAAAGAAAAATGTCACCTCTGTGAGCAGTGCTCAAGCCTCCCTTTAAGCCCATCCTGCTTTCTTCAAATCAGTCCTTCCCAGCACTTGCCTAATTGCCATTTTAACCTTAACAAAGGCAAACAGCTGCAAGGCTCTTGGAACAGTCCTGTCACGTCTGCACATCTCATCTGAGTAACACTGGAAAGTCCACAAACCACTGTAGCTCCTGGAGGACTCTCCTTGTCAGCCCTGCCCCAGAGTGCCTGGGGAGCTGGAACACTGCAAAATTTAACACTCAGCCACTTCCATATTCCGGTCACTTCGTCTTATTGATGTGCATGCACAATACCCTGATAAACTAGAAGGGAGGCTGCAGCCATTCCATCTGCATTCCCTTTCATCCTAAGAAAGATAAATGGAGGCTGATTCCGAGGACAGATTTGAGGAACGCAGTATGTTATCAAGACAAGTGCAATCTTCCCAGGGAGCCCTTGTAGTGGGCTGTCTTCAGATCATGCCTTTATTTGTTTGCTAAAATAAATGGACACCACACCAAACTCAATCCATACATGACATCTCTCCCAGCACACTCTGCCTTCCTGTTTGGTTTAGCCAAAACTGTCCAATTCAATCATTTACTGGCAGGACCATTTAATGGCACAGGGAAAATTAAAAATAACAAAAAGCTAATTAAAAACTTCAGTGCTTTCCTTTTAGTCTGCTGTGATCTATGGAACTGAAAGACATTTATATCCACAGACTGCAGTTTGAGAGTTCTTCTGTTTGTAATAATCCATGGATATTTTCAATGGATTTTAATACAGACAAAACCAAAAGTGCTTTTATAGAACTGTATAAGTATTCAATAAAAAAATTGAATCAGTCAATTGTCTTTTTAGGACTAGGCAATAGAATTTGATAGCAGGGATAAAAATGCTAATAAATTCTGTAGGAACACTTCATAGGATTGAGACAAAAGTTGTAATTCCCTTTAAATTAACAATAGGATTTTTCCATGAGGGATGATTTGACATGTAAATGACCAGAGGAACAAAATGCTGATGTTTGAGCTTCCCAGATCTCTCTAGATTGGATTTCAAAAGATAAAGCCAAAAATCATCATCAACTTTTGTTATTACCAGTTTGTAACTTTCAGTGAGCCTCAACCCATTCTCAGAGTGCCCTACTAAGAGATCTGGGACTCTGCTTCTTGAATTTAGTAATGAAGGCAGATTACCTTAATTGAAGGAGACGCCATGAAATCCTTCAAATAGATGCAGAGAGAGGCTATGCATTTGCTGGCTTTGTTTGGGAGGGGAAGCCCACTGGAGCCCTGCCACGATAATAAAGGGCTCCCTGCACACCCGTTCACACGTGGGGCTAAATGTGAAGTGACATTTCTCAATGAAAGGAGCAGTATTCACTCGTGTGCTCAGCATTCTGATGGCCGCCAAAAGCTGGCAAACATGATTATAGAGATCCAGCAGGCATGCCACAGCTCTATTTAGCCCTTCTGGTTTAATGCAACGCTATGCAAAAAAACCAACCAAACAAACACGCCATCAAAACAAAGGAATCAAAACACTAAAAACAAATAATACAAACAAACAAAAAAACAACCAACAAAAAACCCACCCAAACCCAGGCTGCCTTGGGATGGCATTTTGGGAGCGTGACTTCATGTATATGGATTGACTTGACATACTTTGTCATTATATCAGGAGCTGAAAAATGCCTGAAGCAAAGAGGGTTGCTTTACCCACCCCTCGGGTCAGTTCAGCATCCTGCCCCTGAACCACAAGCCACTGCAAGGACTTTGGGCTTCAGGGACTAGCAATGTTTATTTGTGCTACTCTGCATGGCATTTTAATTAGTAACTGTATGGATTTCAAGCCTCTGAATGGACACACAAGGGCAGTTGTGCAGCCCAGCTTTTGTGTTTCTACTCCCTCAAAAAAATCCCGTTTGAGGACATCAGCAGGGGGTTAATGGAAGCTTTGATAAAGTTTTCCGAAGCCTTTTATTGTTGCTCAACTCCAGACTGGACTCTGCTGTCTCTCTGGCTGCTTTCCAATTAATTTAGTCAGCTGCAAGAACAAGAAAATTTAGCAGCCAATCTAAACATTCGGTAGCCCCATTCTCAGGCAGAATCTCCTTCCCCATGACAGTATTTCCTTGCCAGCTGTTAAGGAAAGGGCTTAGACTGGACAGTAAGTTTCATGGACGTGAAATATCGGTGAAAGGCAACATGCAGTTAGTTCAGAGCAAATAAAAGCTGCAGGACCTCTGCAGCTTCACCTCTGTCAGCTTGGTAACTATTCATCTGTACTGACATCACTGAAACCAGAATCTGTCCAAGTTTGATGCCTCCTAAAAATAAATTTATGTAATTTAAATATAGTCAAAGCTACTCATACCTGAAGTAAACACTTACGGTTCCCTTCCCTCCATTTTCTGTAATAAACCATGAGATTTTTAAAAATGTGACCAAAGTCTTACTTAAATGCTGCAATTATTTCTTGCCTCTGACAAGTAACTCGTCTAAGCTGTTCGCTGAACCCTGAAGCTGGTTATTTACTAAGGATCTTTAGAAAGCACTACTTTTTGTCTCCCTTCTGAACAAGACTTGTATTCCCCACCTTGAATACAAATTCATGGAAATGGGTGGTGCAGGCAGCTTTGCCAGCAAGCAATCAGTTGTTCTTTTCATTATTATTTCTTTGTGGAAAGCTCTAGTTACCTTAAAATAATAATTTAATCCCTCCCAACAATAGGTTTCCCAGTTTTGTTTATAAGAAGGGAGCACGTACGCTTAGGACAACTCATTTATTACAGACCATCAGCTAAAGCCTGTGCAGGAACAGAGAGTTGTTAATAAGAAACTCCCACTTGCATCTGCCCCCTTGGAGAAGCTCCTTAGACATTCTTACACACAAACGTCCAGTAGAAGAAATCTGAAGTAGTCAACATGGTATCTCTAAGGTTCTGAGAGATCTGGCACTCAATACTGAGATCTACCCCTTGAAAAGTATTCCCAGAGTGTATGCTTCCATGAAATTCTCAAATTTCTTGCACTGGAATCACTTATCTCTCTGTATCTCCCACTGCGTTTCTGTTTGAAAGGTTTGTGGTTTCCCAAAATACATTGTTTGGTTTGCTTCTGAAGTCCTCGCAGTAACTCCCCTTTGATGTAAATACTCAGACGGCAGAAGCCAAAACTCCCTTGGAGAAGCAAAGTGAGGGGAGAGAGGCAGGTCCTGGTCCTGCACAACCTGTCAGGTCACCTCACTGAGCAGGGCAGAGGGAACACTACAACGGCTGACAACATCCCAACCTTTTTACTAGAAAATGTGTACGGGGAGGTGGGGGGAGCTGTTACTTGTATCTAGCACCATGCTGATTTAGATTCAAAACGAGAAAGTTGCATATAATTAGCCTGGAATTCTGCAAGATGCTGCAACAAATCACTCTGAGTGTCACGCTCGCTGATCACTCCTTGTTCAAGTCCCTGCTTACTAGTTTTGAACCTCTTTCCCTGTTGAATTCACGCCTGACACAGCTCCATTTGAAGGAACAAGACGACTACTGATCCATCATCCTTAGCACAAATACCTTTAAAGCAAAATAAAACCACCCCTTTGCAACTCCCTTTTTCTATTACCCTGACATTCTGCAGGGAAAAAAAAAAAAAAAAAAAGACTGCAGCAGTGAGAAGCATCACACACACCCCTCCATGCTCTGGACATCTGGCACAGATCCAGATGTTTGCGAAGAAATTATTGTCAAGCGAGCCTAGGGAAACTGGGTGACCAGGGTGCTGTGTGTGTTTATACACACCCAGTTACATGCACCAGTTTCCTCCTGGGTTTGTATGCCTGTAAAAGGACTCCTGGTACAGGCTATTTGTATCTTTTGGCCAAAGGGAACAAGTTAACTGGAAAGGGTGGGACGATGCTCACAGTAAGGACTTTGAAGAACAAAAAAAAAAAAATTGGGGGAAAAAAGTAATTTTTAATCAACTGCTGGTTATCTGGAAAAGCTACATGTAGATAGTGCTGTGCCCAGCATGCCTGGGCAGAGACAGCAGCTCACCCACCTTCACAGCTCCCATGTTGGACCATCCAACTTGCTGCAAACCTCACCACTTTCCAACGGGTCCAAAACACTCCCCTAGAAAGAACTCCCCAGCGCATTATACCTGCCCCCTACTATGCCCTAAACCTCACCATCCTCACATCACCCAAAGGAGCCCAGCAGAGTGCTGGGTTGGAAAATCCAGCAGCCATGAAAGGAAACCTGTGTTGGCCTCCATGTATCCTCAGCAGGCACTAGAAACAGGCGATGTTAGAACAGAAAATTACTTATTTTGCCAGCTGATGCTATTTTAGAGAGTCTGCCAAACTGTTTTGCAACTGCGTGATGAGGTCTTCCTTGGGGTTATATAGCTTTTCAAAATCATGCTTCAACACAACAATAAACAGTTCACCATCAGGATTGCATTAAAAAAAGGAAGGAGCAATCCGAACAGCTACAGATCATTTTTGAGAGCAACATTAACTTCTTTTACCACCTCCCTATCGATAAGATTCTCAACATGCACATAAATATCACCACATAAAGTCAAACAACCTTATGTTCACTCTCAGCAAACTGAAATGATTTACTGTTATTTATACTGAAACCAGGACTAGACTCAAGAAACACAATGGAGTTCAGAGAATCAAATGGATCGATCGACCTTCAGAGTGTCTGTTAATTTTATTTTCCAGTCATAGTTTAAGAGTATTCATGCAGTCACCCAAGGAAAGCTCTGCAACTGAAATCTACTTAACAATATTGTTTGATGTTTCACTACAGACCGGTTCTTCATAGGGAAGTTATAAATACCCAGGGAAGTAGCACATTAAAAAGAAAATAGTGAAAACCGTTGCTTTCCTGGACGTGGCATGTGCTGGTTTTGATCTGCCTGAGCAACTCTTACTTTGTCGATGCGAGGAGTGCACACTGACCAAGGGCAATTTTTACCGCTGCACATCGAGCGCTGCACAGGCTAAATCGTGCTGGCAGAATGTAAGGCCTTATATGCATTTTCTGTGCAGTGCTGTACCACACGTGAGGAATGCTAATCAGCCTTTGAAAGCAAACGTGGGCTTTCAAAGAAGACCCACTGAAATACAAAATGGGAATACATGCTCTCCTACCAAAACGTCCAGAAAAACTTCTGAGTCATCTAGAAGGAAGTAATTCCCCATTTATTTCCTCCTCCCCACCATTTCTAATTTAAAACACAACAACTCTCAAAGGATCAGGATATTTCAGACTTTTTTCCCCCCTTTTAGTAATGGAATTAAGAACATAAACCAACGCAAAGGCTAAATAAAATCAAGCTGACATTTTCCTTCCCTGCACTGTCTGTATTTCAGGTTCATCACAGTTTTGCCACCACAGTCAGCCTGTCCCAGAAGAATACTGGATTCACGTGTGTGTTTTCTGCACTGCTCAAGTCCTGGTGGCACCGTGACCCATTTTAGCTCCTGCCTGGCGATGGATGCTGAACTACCTTTGGGCTCTGAGTGATGCTGAGGGACCAGAGAAGCATACAAAGGAGGCGGGGAGGATAGCAGCAGAGACAGCCACACTGCACTGCCTCCAAGATGAAGCAGCTCTAAGACAGGCAAACAGACAGGCAGACAGGCAAAGTGTGGGAGATCACAGAGACAAAGGAGCTGGGGAGAGAAAGGGGCAAAATGGGATTGAGAGCCTGAGATATTCATAAGAAAGATTAGTTCTTCATCCTGAATATAGGCATCTTGACAACACCCAGCCTGACATGATGGGAGAAAAGAGTAAGTTTATTTATTTATACTGTATTTTTATCCTAATTGGCACATCCTGCCTCCACCTAGCTGTGCTGGCCCACTTAAGGCAACACTGAGCCTGAAGTAACCTAACAAGGTAACAAATCAGCAGGCAGCCTGTTTACTCAGAAATACCTTTTCAACTCCAACAAGCGAAGCAGCAAGGAGGACACCCATCCCTCATAAAACACAAACAAAAAGGAGGGAACTGAGCAAGTAGCGTAACAACTTTGGATTTTAAATCTCATTTAGAGCTTGTGTATGCTCTTCCCCTCCTCACATTGCCTTATAAACATCTTTAGCATTCACAGAAAGCATCATTCTTGTGGTACTTCCCCCTCAAATGTGCACATAGCAGTGAACCTGGCTGTCAGGTTAAAGATCAAAACAGCCCTATTACAATCATTAATATAAACTGTTCAGTGTCTCTTCAAAACAACCCCAAAAGCCTTCTGCTTGCTGTGAAAAGAGTCTTTTTATTGAGACATTTACTTTTTAATTGCTTCCCAGCATTATTCTTAGCATACACACAGGAAAAAAAAAAAAAGCCCAAGATTTTTTTTGAGCTATTCAACTACCTGGTTGAGTTTCTCCCTGAAATGAGCTTCTCCCAGCAGCACTGCATGAACATTGCTGGTTTGCATCTCTTCCACAAGTCATTTCACATTTTTAGAAGACAAAGTGCTGATTTCAGCTGAAAGCCACAAAAGGCACCACCACTAGTAGTGATCCTTAATATCAGCATTTCCCAGTGCTGTGGGCTTCAGCTCCAAGTTTCAACAGCTCAGTGTTCCATTCTTTGCTGGTTTAATTTCTTCCGAATCCTATATAGGAAGTGAGTGCACGTTCTCATCTCAAAAAAAAAAAAAATCATTATACTAAAAGTGTGGAAGAGTGAGCTGAATTCGACACTCAAAATCCTTACAACAATCACAAAATTGAAGTATTTCACAGGATCGAAACCAATTTGAAAGGCAAAAAGCTTATTTTCATTTAAACATTTTTCTACAGTGTTGGAAGCTGAAGAGTTTCAAAACAAAGGGGGATAAACTGCCATATTTCATTAACTCCAATAATAAAATGGCAAAAGCAAACAGAAACCCACCTGTGCCTTTGAACTGCACATTTTATGTCATTGCAACATACTGCTTCAATTTTGTGCTGAACGCACCACTAACTGATTTCTCATTGCTTTCTGTCCATCTCCAAACACACACTTTCATCTAGAGGGGCTGGCACCAATGTGACCAAACACACAAATATTCAGATTTCTGACTCTGATATCAAAAGCAACACTCCAAAATTTCTGCATATTTTATTCAGATTATATGGCTGTATATTTGGAAGGTCGATTTGAGAGTGCTGCTAAAAGGAAGAATTCTCTGCTGCCTTGCACACTCATCCCTGCTAAATTTAACTCAAAGATACATCTCCTGCAAACAGTTCCTGAAGACTCCCTGGGCAACAGCCCAAAAGCACTGCTCATATCTAAAGAATTACATTAATAGCACTTTTTTTCCTATCAAATATTGGAAAGCACAAGCATAGGCAGCAAAGCCATAAAGTCATTTACACCTTTTCGGTGTTGGCAGTTTCATTTTTATTAGTAAAACAGGAAGAGTGTGCTGTTAAAGGAGGAACTTGGCTCTAATCTGGATTAAGAAATTGCTACAAAGAATCCAAAATGTACTTTTCTTGCACTAATTTAAAGGCAGGATCAAACCCCAGCCTTGTGACTGTGCTCTGTCATGACATATGTTCTTTATAATGAAATATAGCAAAAGAAAACGAGTGGCACAAGGATTTTAATGCACCCCAGATGCACATTGACAATGATTAAACAGATCAGTACTTGTAAAACCCAAGGGTCCAACTTTACAAACCTTTACTCAAGCAAGCAGCTTCCCTGAAATCAATGGGGGCATTTGCATCTGTAAGGACTATTTATCTCAGCTGAGAACTATAGGTTTAGCCCACACATTTCTAGTTAAACACTCGCTGCAGCAGAACACACAAAGTCAAATGAAGAACGAAGCATACCGGCACCTCGGAGTTAATTTCCATTTGTACCAGCACGGTTTTTCTCCGGCCCTCTGAAGCATTTGATAGACTGGGCATGTTTCTAAATTGGAAACGTTGGCAAAAATACAAATTTCCTGACGTGAACGAACTGCTACTCATGGATAATAAACAAAATCAATTCTTATTTGCATATTCAATCAGATTTTGGTTTACATATTAAAGCAGAAGATGGTAGAATTTTCACACGGTATATGGATCCCACTCACTTATTCATGCATGTATGCATCCTCTAATCCTTACACATGCTAAAATGAGTCAGAAATACTCTTTGCTGGGCTTTCAAGGCACAAAAACACTGTCCCTGCTGCTGTTCTCAGCCTTCTCTTTTCATACAGCATATGACAGCACTCTCCCGAGGCTCTGGAATAGCCCCTGCTCTCTATTAGTTGCCTTTTCACAATGCAAAGTGATAATTTGAATTTTTAAATCATAATTTAAAAGGCATGCTGTCAACTCTACACGTAAAGAGCAAGACACACTGGAGCAGACTTTCAAAGGAGCTTCAGTGTGGACTTGACAATTCTGTTTATAACTGTCGCCGCAAAACTGAATCTAGCTCCCACTGCTAATAGTGAGGCACTCTGGACTGCAGCTGAAAACATGTACACAGACAGACTACATGTGTCTATGTTTCAGATGTATACTGGGAATTCAAAAATACTCAAATACTGCAATTTAAACTATTTATATAGTCCGGTACTAACAAAATACACAACATTAATAGTGTTTCATACACCACAAGTAGAAGCATAACTGATAAGCCTGTAAGCTACTCTCTGAAGTACTAAATGCCCACAGCATCTGTGTGACTTGAAGGCAATCAGCCCTGCAAGCAAGTCAACAACAGGTTCAACAGTCTTGGAGGCAGACTGGCAGTCTGGGTATCTCATCTGCATATAGAAGAGTCATATTCGAATGTATATAATTTTGTGCATTACATTAAAAATTGCACTGGAACCCTGTGCTAGCTGCAAACAAGGAAGGTTTCGATGTAATTAAAGAATAAAATCATACAAACGATCAAAACTGAACCGCAGTCTGCTGCAGCAGCCTGCACTAGATTGAGCACAACTGAGAAAAGCAGCACTGCCTAGGGTATGTGAAATAATCAGGTATGAAATAGTAATGCACTCTCCCAGATGAATGGCATGCAAAAATCAGCCAGCAGGAAGATGAAAGCTCACATTCATGCCAGCTCTGATCAACTGAAATGTAGTTAGCAGCAGTTAAGGAGGTGTTTATTTATCAATGAGATGGGATCTGGACTCTATCCTGTGCAATCTGCCCTGGATGCCCCTGCCTTAGCAAGGGAGTTGGATCTTCAGATTTTCCTTACAACCCTCATCACTAATTCTTTGATTCTGTAATTGCAGAAGAAGAGAGCAAGCAGGCAGGCAAGCAAGCACCAACTCTTACACAGTGCTATTTGGAAGGAAACACAACCCTGTGCTCCCCCAGTGAGTATTTTACCCTCTGTAAACATCAAAGGCATCTTCATGCCCTTGTCGATTGTCTCCTCCGCAAAAGGCAGAGTTGCTGGTGGCCCTGTCTCAGTCTCCTCACATCACCCTGGGCTGCTGTGCTGTTCTGCTTCTGCAGAATGCCTCCCAGTGTCCCCGCAGCGTGCTGCAGCACAGCTCTGCTCTCAGCCACAGGAATCAAACCCTCCTCTGCTTTCCCAGCTTGAAAGAATTTAAACTATCCATACAAACAACCAGAAAACAAGAGTTTGACCCAGTTAAGCATTTAAGGGCTCTGCACATTCATTTGCTAGTGCTAAATGTAATGCAAATCACAGATTTCCTAAGAACAAGCAGATAAGAGAGGCAGAGCATTTGTGCTTAGGTTCCTACCTGCTTGGTTAGTTGTCACAGTGACTGACACAGCTTGGTCTTGGCTGGGATTCTGTTTGGACACTCCATTCACTGCCCAGACTTCAAAGGTGTAGTTCGTGTGTGCCAGGAGGTCAGTGATGGAGACTTTGGTGGTCTTCAAGTCATTCTGCTGGGGGCTGAAGTGCACACCGCTGCCACAGGACCGGCAGCGGCTAAGGTCACCGGCACCACATCTCTTGCATACCACGTTGTAGGAGATGTCCTCCCGACCACCTTTGTTCTGGGGGGCAGTCCACTCCAAGTTCACTGATGTCTCATTGACATTGGAAATCAGGTTCTGGGGAGCAGATGGAGGGCCTAGAAGGAAAAATTCCACATGGTTTTAGTAACTGGGGAAAAAAAACACAAACAAACAACCAAAAAAAACAACAAACCACACACGCTTAGGTAGTACTTTCACACTTCAGAGTCCTGGTTGATATTGCGAGTGTGCAGCTCCCACTTTAGTCAAGGACAGTGGGGACTACACAGAATTTTACTTCGCTGTCTTAAGTGAAAGTGACATATTAACAGGTAAATCAAACTCTGATCTATTTACCTGATAAATTATCAGCATTTTCCAACTATAAAGGAACCCTGAAAGCCCTGCACTGCAAGTAAACAAGAGTGTTGTTGCTTTTGTTATTATTATGTCTTATGGGGGGGGGGNGAGGGGCGCGAGGGGGGGGGAAATCTGTGTTTTACATTTATTTCCCATTGTCTCCCAAGCAAAGCATCAAATGCACAAACTCATGCTTTACTTGAGCCTTTTAAGGTCCCCTGTTACCTACAGGCAGGTTTCTCCTGAAATAGTTGATTTCCTGATATTTCTGTCTTCATAATAGCAGCAAAATGTTTTCCGGACATGTCAATTGTCAGCTCACATTCAGTTAACATTGAGGCCCATCAAGCAGGGAGCCAGACATGACACTTTGGGATGCAGGAAGAAGATCTGAGTAGAAAGCTGGACACAGAACTAAGGCTTTGAAGGAGGGAGAATAAAGGCCACAACAGGGGAGCACTGCAGAATGTGAAAGAAGTCAGGAGGAAAATAGAGCAAGCAGCTGACAGAAGAACCAATGAAAGAAAACTGGTCAGGACCAAGAGACCCTACAGAAAGCTTGGAAATAAGACTGAATCAGAGACACAAGGTCAGCTTTTGCACCACAGGGACAGGAGACTTTAAGACTCATAAACATGCTGCCAAACAGTTCCCAGCTGGTTCCGGCATGGGGACTATGGGACTGGGGACAGAGACAAAGGCAGGCAGCAGAGGACCTCTCTGCACAGAAGGGGTGGCAGGGGTAGAATAGGCCACTCCTCCCAGCACTTCGAGCAAGCTGCTGCAGGGACTGTGATGGTTGTTCTGCCTCCAGCAGTGCCCTACCTTGCTCTGCAACCAGAACACAGGCAGAAATCTTACATATCTGCTTAAACCCTCATAGGCCCCAAACCAATAAGCACATTGAAAACGTTTAAGAGCTGATCCTGTGACTCTTCATCTAATTTCAATACAGTTGAGGTGAGCCAATTTTTACTATCCTTAAATTCAACAAAGAAGATTCAAAGCAACCCCATGAAATAGATGGGTGCTTTATACATCACAAAAATTTTCAGAGCATTAAAAGGCAGCTTATTCTGGGGCAAAACACAAGGACTCATATACAGTACTTTAGGATGGAACATATTGTAAATACTGCATTGAATAGAAATGAAATAGAGTGAAAATGAAGCTTGAAAGATACAACAATCCAAACAGGAATACAGAAAAAATTAGCAGCCCTTAGTAATTAGTCATAGTCAGAGCTTTAAATACAAATAATACTAGCAGAAAAATACTGGAAATAATTCTGTAGCAAATCACAAATTTAATTTTTATTCAAGACACAGGAGAGTTTGGGAAAGCTTCTTAAATTTGATCAAAGCAAATGTGATGGTTGGAATTTGAAAGAAGTTCAAACAGCTCTCCTAGCACAAGAGGAAGGGGAAAGAAAACTCCTGGCATTTCATTCCAGATATTCCATTCCTGCTACTTATTGAATGTTACGAAGCTAGGGGGGAAAAAAAGGGAAAAGAAAAAAAAGTCAGTGAGGACCAACAGTTTTGCTAAGTGTATAATCAATTTATTTATAATCTCTCCTATGTCAAAGGGATCAAACCAGCCATCAAGCTGAGATGGGAACTGAACACGTTATGGTGAAATTTTGTTGAAATTATCAAGTGACTCAAATGCAGCAGTGAAAAGGTTAAGCCATTAAAAGACGACTATGCTGAAGATTCATTCTGGCTGCCTCAATTCATCAGATGCATCTATAGGGAAGCCTGAGACTTGTGCACACTGAAGATGACAAGGTTTGGAGGGCTGCATCATGTCCCTAGGTCTGTGCTTGAAGCCACTGAGATCTAACACATTCTACAGGAGCAGAACTTTTACTTCTGGAAAGGCAGATAGGTTAAGAAGAGTCTTAAATTACACAGAGGTCAAATGCTTTTATTTATCTTCAATACCACAATGAAATTACTCCCCTGCAAGAGTAGCTTGAGCCAGGATTGTTCCTCTGTGCTCACTTCAGATATAAGCAATTAATATATTCATTTGGAAAAGAAGGAAATCCTCCCCTCCTGCCAAACCTTTGAGTTAATCGAGGCTGACAGGTAGAATTACTACAAGGAGAAGAGAGCCCAGGCAGCCCCTGTGTCGCAGGCCCTCCTGCCTGCTCCACCGCAGCCCTGCCATTCTTGACTTTTATTTATAGACTGGCAACACTCAGGACTCCTATGGACAAAGCCCTTTGACTCAAAGATCAGTTACCAAACACAGTAAGAGGCATTGCCTGCTCCAAAAACGCGTAAAGACCAACAGAGAAAGAGAAGGCAAAGAAATTACCTTTAATCACTCTCCATCACATGGAAACTGAGGTTGAGAGAGATGTGGTGAGACAAGAGCATGTAAGTCAAGCCCTGCACATCTGGACATCGGTCACAGCTACTCCAAGTCTCAGCCTGGTACCTCTGCCCCACAACCAGGTCTCCCTCCCCCAAGAGGTGGGTTTGCCTGCTCCCCTGAGCAAGAGAAAGCGGTCTCTGTCTAGCCTACAAACTCACAAATCTCCTTTGAAAAACTACACTGAGAGTGCAATGGGGTGGAAGACACTCCAGAAATCATCAACTCAAGCAGCAGGACAGGAACTGCTGAACAGGAAACCTCATCTACCTCGAAACTCCCCTAACTGTCTCAGCAGGGCTCTCTCTTCAGGACAGGTCAGTGCTCAAAGCTGACATTTGTGCCTCTGCACTACCAAGGAGGCAGAACAACAAGCAACAGCCTCTGGAGGAAACCAGTAGCCTCAAGAGACTGAAAACCCAAGTCCAAAAAGGTCTGCTCTCCCCAGAGCAGCTGTTGGAGTTGGTGAGAGCTGAGGATGTCTGTCCTCCCAGAGTACCTGGCAGCAGCAAGCCCTGAACAGAGACTGCTCCTTTACAGCAAGAAAAGGAAAAGGCATTTTCTTACACTTGCTGCAATCACATCAGTGAGAGCGTCGCCTGAGAGCACGGCCAGGAGAGCTAAGGCAGTGTCAGCACAAACACCTCCTGTCCCTGAGCAACGCCCACCCCTGCCAGGGCTGCCCGTGTGTCGCGGGCTATTTGTGACTCAAAGCGCTCCTCGGGAGGAGGGTTCGCACTGCCACAGTCACGGTCTGAAAGAGGTGCCTTTTAGCTCAGATACAGCAGGCAGCGTGGGGTTAAACTCAGACTTGCTCTGATGTCCATTAAGATATTTTCCAAGGCTCTAGGTCCAGTTTCACATGGGAAAATGTGCCAGAATGAATCAAGCTCCTGAGAAGCAAGAAGTCAGTAATTAGTATGTGGGACAGAGCATCGCAGTGTCTAAACAGAGACGCAACCAAGCGGAAAACCAGGGAAGCAGATGCTTGCAGGTCACAGAGATGAGTGCAGCACCTCCAGCATGAAAAGGAAGATGTGGGGGAGTCTCCCAACACTGGGCTGATATTACAGAGAGGAGAAAAGCAATTTCTTTTCTTGCTGGAGCATAGTCATCAATGGAGCTGTTGGCACGGGGAGTGGGGAAGAGTTTCATATTGATGGGCCTCGTTTCAAATGTTGAAACACAGGGCGTATCTGCTCTTTCAATGGTGATCAGGATTTGCTTTTTTCTGACAGCAGAGCCACTGCCAATAGATGAGATGCAAACCCTTTCAGAGCCATGGCAGGCTGGAAATGCCAGCACTGTTTCAAGAAGAACCCAGATAGCAGGATCCTGCAGGAACAGCATCCTGCAGCCAGACCTCCTCCCTTCTGTCCTCCTACAGAAAAGCTCAGCTATGGGACAAGTGAGGGGGAAGACAGAACTGTACTACTAAAACTGGTGCCAACATTTGTGATTTTGTCCTGAACCTCACAATTTATAGTATTTTCCTAAACATCTGCTGATGGAAGGATGCTGTTGCCTGAACCATTTGGCACTCCGGAAGCATGGATGCCCGAAAGAGCTTAAAAATGTGACAGCCCATACAGGAAAAAAAAAAAAAAAGTGTAAGTTTAGGTTTGTAAAACAATGAAGTTCATTTTATGAGGTTAGGAAGCCAAGTGCTCTCACTTTTCTTGCTCAAGACAACAGACTCTGAGAGACAAATCTGTAGAGCTGCTTGCTCATCCCCCATCAGGGACAGCAAAGAGGACATAGGGCCTGAAAGCTGGATCCTTCATCCAACCCCTTTACCAGGGCAAGGGAGTGCTTCTCTGTGGGAATACACGGAATGGAAGTTTTCCATTTGATTCCTTCCTGCAGATCCATAAATCTTGCTTCACAATAAACTCGTCAAAATCAACTGAGCCATGAAGAACATGGAAAGGCCTAGGTGGAGCAGTTCACTGTGTGTGTCAGGACTGAAGGAAACACTGAAAAGTCTGTTTAGCAACTAATAATCTTTGTCAAGCTAATCTTGCTATCTTCCTCAACCCTCCTATTAGATTTAGGTAAATGCGTTGGGCAATGCAGGTTGTTTGCTTTTCTGTTGCTGCAATAAGCTATAGCTGTGATAACTCTGTCTCCTTCACTGACAGACAGATCTCTCTGTCTTAAGGACACTGTTGGATGCCATGTCAAATGAATTCTCAGGAAAGCTAGAGCTTTTAGGGGTTAATAGTATAAGCATTACTTGTACACTAAAAGGACTGATGTGTTTTAGCACTCCCACCACCTTCTCAGGCTACATTTTAACTTTTTATCAATGCATATTTCTTTCCCTCCCTTCCTATGAAATACTCCAGTCCCTCTCCAGTCAGAAGCCTCCCACACACACCACTGCTAGTCTGATAAGCAGCCTGATGAAAACCATGACAAGGGCACATATTAATCCCTGATGAGCTCCCTCCTGCCTTCCAGAGCTCTGGACATCTCCACATGCTACACTGTGTGCCAGCTCTCCATGGATTACAGGTCTTTGTGGAAAGAGCCTCTGTGATTCATACCAGGGCCAAGCTTGGTCCAAGCACTGAAGTGACTTACATAGCAAGTTCTTCACTGTGGAAGCTCTATGTGAGATTGAACCAGCCTGTGTGGAGGTGCAGGTGACAAGAGCCCACGGCTAGGAAGCAAAGTAGGCTGCAGACTAACCCTGGGCATAACAACATTTCATCAGCAAACTGTTCATTTGCAAGGAAAATAATGTTTTTCATTTACATCATCTGCCCTTCAACTGAGAGACTGCCAGAGGTTATTGGCTCCAAGTTTGGCTGCTGTTCAGATGCCAGCCTGCTGAGGAAGTTATCGCAAAGCTCTGTTCTTCCTGACACCAAAAGGATAAGATATAGAAAATAGATTTAGTCTAGATCTAAAGAAGCAGCTTTCTACACTGAGGGCAGTGAAACACTGGCCCAAGTTGCCCAGAGAGGTGCTAGATGTCCCATCCCTGGAAACATTCCTGGTCAGGCTGGACTAGGCCCTTGTTCTAGCTGAAAATGTCCCTGCTGACTGCAGTGGGGTTGCGCTAGAGGAATTTTAAAAGGTCTTTTCCAACCCAAACTGTTCTGTGATTCTATGAACTGTAGGTGATTCAGGCTGATAGAGCTGGCAAAATCATTATGCCAAGGACAAGGAAAGCCTATCCCGAATGCAAGGAACAATTTCAAAGGCAAACAGCACAAAGACGATTAGCTGCAGCCAAGTGAATATTCCTGCTCTCCTCAGGGATTTGTTGAGCCCAGCCCTTCACACATGCCAAAAGGAAACTGCAGAAACCAGGGCCCCCATGTGCTCAAGGACAGGGTCTAATCAGGCTGCACTGGGACTGCAAGTTCTGTAACATTGCAAGACAGCAGCTCCTCCCTGACAAACTCCACAGACTACAGACCCATGTCAAAGGGCTTGCTGGAGCTGGGCTCCCAAAACTGGAGGAGCTCCAGGAAGAAAGGCACAATTTGTGAGGCATGCAGACAGACACCAGCCAAGTCAGCCCCCCTTTTTCTCCCTACAGCTGGAAACCTGATCCAACTACACAACTGAGAAAGACCTCTGGAAACAAACCCTGGGAGCTGGGAGTAGAAATGCAAGCACACTGTGCTGGGGAGCTCTATTTAAATGGTAATGACAAAGTTTTTAATATCCCTGGTTTTACATCTTCCTTTTTTATTACTGATTTGCCCAGCAAGGTGCTGCTCTAGATGTCTCTGTGGGTGTATACAGTGAATTCAATTACAGTTCTCTACAGCTGGACCAGACAGACTTGTTTGACATAAAGAATACTGTCTTCACTAAACCAGTTAATTCAGTTCAGCAACAGTGTATGGTTAGGAGGCGTGGATTAAAGGACAGTGAAAAGAGAAGAGAAAGAAATTATTTCCAGCAAAACAGCTCCTAAATGACTTTGCTGACCAATAAAATGCCAAGAAATAAGGAGGGCTTTGCAGCTTTGCTCTATGCTGCCCCAGGATGCCAGAATCCCACATTTAGACAGCTAGCAGTTCCAGAATTTAGCCAAACAGCTTTTGTTCTCTAAAGCTATAGGCAAATTAAAAAAAAAAAAAAAGTAATTTCTCCTTTTCTCAGCAGTCCTGGGGACAGAGCACTGAAGATGAAGTACTGGACTTTGTTTGGCCAATGTTACCAGACCTAAGCAGCCATTATATACTACTTTCTCAGGTTGAGACAAAAAAAAAAAAAAGGCAGCACAAAACAAAATAGCACACCAACTCAAAAACAACCACTTCAGAACAGGGTTCTGACACTTAATGCTTTAAAAGTGAATTCAGCACTCATGAGAAATCCACTCTAATGGCACTCCAAATAAAGCACTCTCTAGTCCTGAGCAGCCCCCTATCCACAATCTTCTGTCACTGTCCATCCCCTGGCAGAGGGCTCCTAACCAGGAGCTCCTCTTTCTCTGCCAGCTCAGTCCTCAGCCATTAATAACGGTAGGGTTCTGGCAGCAACATCACCCATTAAGAACTAAACTGATGTTATCAGTGTTTGGACTGTAACCACATCTTTTTACTACTAACCTATGGTACAGTTATATTTATTACCTTGAAAGGTCTGTCCTGGGAAGGAGAGCTATTAAAAATTCAAGCTGAAAGCCACACTCTCCATGGAAGTGCTAATGGAGATATTTCAAATATACACCCTTCAGAAGGCAAGCCTTCGTTACATGCATCTTGCCAGTCAGTCAACGTATCAGTGCATTTTATACCCTCTTTTAAAAAAAAAGATGCTTTCAAAAGGTATGTACGTGACTCAGTAACAAGCAGGATGAAGCTTTTGAGCCTTGGAAGGAGAAAATTATTTAAAAGATAATTTACTCAGAGTGTGTGTGTGCACATGTGTAAAAGCACATTTATCAGGTACCGGATGTCTCTGCAGCCAGGGTAATGGATAATTATTTTCAAGTGGGTTGTCACCCTGCATTCGGTCTGTGTTTGCCTGACAGTGTGAAATCGGAAGGAAGCTTCATTGGCAATTCCCACCAGACATCAGAAAACCTCAAGCATGTAGAAGAGACTTTAATCTTCTTTAACCATTCCTGCACTCTCCTTGAGGAAAATATAACCTTTCTGAGGCAGAAAAAAGTCGACTGTAGCTTGATAAGTATTAAAAATTAGTTCTAACAAGCAAACAACAATAACAACAAAAAAACCCCACAATAACCTTGCTTCACCCTCAGACTGAGAAAACCCTATAAACACACAGTTAAATGCAGCAGAGTGCCAGCTCTGAGTGTTTGTTAATCCAAGTCAATCAAGGCAGACCAGCAAGCTTCAATGGGCTTGGGACCAGGGCTGACAAAAGGATCCTCTTTATGAGCCTGCTCCAAAGACGCTGACCCGCTTCATCTCTGGTGCTTTCAAAGGGATGGCAGGGTATTCAGAAATCTTGAGCTAATTTGCTACATAATAAACAAGATTCATACGAGAGGGAAGGCTGCTATGACTCACCGTCATTTAAAAGGAGCCTGGTATGAACTGGCCTGTTTGGAATTGGCAGCTTGGCCTTGGCTATACTACAGAGGAGCAGTTAAGTCTTTGATAAGTTACAGCAGCAGGAGGCACCTGGGAATAAGCATCCAACCGCCTAATAGCAAGAAAACCTAATGAGAAATGCACTATTAGAAGCAGTAGAAAGTCAAGCACATCTGCTATACAGGATCTGAAAGGCAGCTCTTGTGTACAATGCAGCAAGAAGAAAGAGAACAAATAAAGAGGTGTGAAAAAGAAGAAAGCCTTACAATGACCAACTCCAAAGATCTTTGGAGCAGATCTACAGAGAACAATGAGATGTCACTGTAAGTCCATCATGTGCCTTTGAAGGGGCTAGCTCACCAACTCTGAACTCCGAGGCAGACTCTGCTGAGGCTTTCAGTTGTGTTGCCAGCCTTGCCCATCTGAGCACACTGCTGCTACTCTCTCAGTAAGATACCTTTACTGTACGGATCACCTTTAACAACTCTAATTGATACTCTTTAACTTGATCATGATCCTAAAATGTGCCTCCCAGGAGGCCGGGCTGAATGCCTAACAGAATTTGCTATTTTCAGAATGGATACAAACAGTAATTATTAAATAATCAATCAGTTTAAGCCCCATAAGATCCCTCACTAAAATGTCTGACAAAGGAGTACCAGGCACAGCCTTCAAGAAAAAGCACTTTGGCCTCTTCTCTCCATCTCATAAAGCTTCATTAAATCTGTTCAACTGTGGAGCTGTCAATAATGCTTCAGTATGTGAGCTGTGAAGCCCTTCAGATAAGCCTTTGCTGTTGATCTTTAACCATTTGAAAGGCAACTCATAACACTGAGTAAACACCTGGGCTGTGCAAGTTTAGGCTGAGAAATAAAGTCCACACTTTGCTGTCACAGTTGTAGATGTTGTTGCCACTAATTGCTTCTTCCAGCAGTTGTGAACAGGACTCTGTTGCTGTGGGCTAATTTACGCAGGCAGTTCAGACAAACATCTCTTCTCAGCCTGGCTATTCCTGACCATTTATCATTACAGATTATGTTTTTACAACTGTTGAGATCACAGTCAACAGTCTGCAAGATGCAGCAGCCACTTAGAATATCAGTCATCTGCTCTGCTTCCATCCCCTTCTCCTTTCTGCACATCACAACTGGGTTTTAATACAACTGATTTGGTAAACAGTTCATAATTTACTCAGCCAAGACTCTTTTGACTTAGTGGGAGCAATGGCAAGCTGAGGATCTGAGACTGGTGCCAGTGGTAAAATGCCCATTTCACTGGCACGTATGATTTCTTGTTTACTTGCCAAAAGAACCCTGCTTTACCAGCTTCACAATAGGCTTTGTCCCTTCCACCCGAAGAAAACCCAATTGATGTTTCTTCTTCTCTCCAAGTTAAGCAAAGAAGTCCAATTACCACTGGCAGAGCTGTGGGGAAACTGGTGTTTGCAGGTGCCACCCCACAGGATGTGGATTTCTCTTCCAAAGACCACCCCAAGAAGAGGTTGGCTCACCACATGCGCTAAGACACAGCATCTACTCTAACACACTATGCTGTAGACAATGCCACCTCTGTTCTCTCACTCTCTTGACATAAAAAGAATTCCACTGTGGATACCAGAAAGTTATCTGACAGTCTGACAGGAAAGAAATCCAACCAGGAAAATAAGTTGTTCTGTCATTGGCCCGTCTGCTGAACTTCTTATTCTGTTAGCCCTCTAATTTGCTTCAACAACTCTGCAGAACTGGGTCTTGACTAACCAAATCAAAGCCCCCATGTAATTGAGTAAATGTCTCTGTTAATTTAAGGCTCTGGCTAGAAAATCAGAAGACAGCTAATAAACAGTCTCTCTATTTAAAGAAGTGATGATTTTAAGTCTGCTGATTATAAACACACATTGTCAAATTACTCCTGTCTCTTCTCTCCCAGCCATAACCACTCCCCTTCTTACTCAACATCTTCCCATTCCTTCAGCCCATCACCATAGATGAGGGGAGACAGCCCTCTCCTTTGAGATTCCTGTCACTCACAATCCCTTTCTCTCGCTCTGGCAGCAATGGTTAGTCTATTTTCCCAGCCTATACAAGGAAGGAATGGGGAAAAAAACAAACAGAACAAATCATTCTCTCTGTATTACCTCCCCCCTTCAGCTCTCACAACTGCCATGCTGCACCTTAAAATGCATTTTGACATTTGTTTACATAATAAACAACCTTCTATGATTTTAAAAGAATAGTTTATATAAAGTACAGACATATAAAAAAAAGGAAGAATTATACTGTAGGTTTAACTTCTGAAGATCAGAGGCTGCGTTGGCATATACTTCATGTTATAGACAATGGGCTTCAAGAGCAGAGGTTAGATGGAATTAGTGCCATAGCAAGAGTGCAAACCCTGGGCAGGAAGCAGGGCAAAGCCTGTGCAAAGCTGCCTACAACATACTAGCCAGCATGACCGTGCATTGTACCTTGCTTTGTTTTTACTCTTCTAAAGGCTAAACCAGTGATAACCAGCATCTGTCTGGAAATTTAGAAGAGGCATGAGAAGTTAGGCTGAAGGAAAAAGAGCAAATTTGTTTATTTAGAAGTCTAAGTAATCATAATAAACATATGCTCAAATAATCATCTCCTGTGTAATGACTCATTTGCGAGCACAGTTATTAGGTAGGTAAATTCAGTCTTTTTTGAAAATGCGGGCCAAACATTTATCTCTGAGATACATTAAAAATGCAACACAAAAGATTGCACTAAAGGCATATATTGGGTTGCAACCTTTGTAAAATTCAAGTGTTTAGACCTTTCAGACCTTTTTTTAAAGCCTTAACCTTGGGAACAAACGAAGGACAGCATTATTGTAATACACATTCAAATTTTAACACCACAGTCACACAGCTCTAGTGGAATCCACATTGGGTTTCCACTGTAGATTGCTCATCATTTCATTATGGTTCATTATGCTGATAACTGTCAGAAAGCATTAGAAGCAGGAGCCTTGAGTAATGGCACTGAAATGGTAATTTAAAAACAATATACTTTCTGGAGGAAATACAGCAGTGCACTAAATTCAATTAGAAGAGGCGAATGTAAAGACAAGTAAGTGAGGTTTGCTGTTTGAAGTCAGCCTCTTCGATTTCTTGATAACCTAAACTGGAGAAAGTCCTTTTAAAGCAAGCACTTTTCTCTTGCATCTCACTACATTTGCTCTCATTATCTCTAAACTTCTCCAGTATAAACCATCTTAAATGCAACTGCTTTAGAAATATTTTGGGCCGCACCAAAACATCAATCAATCAGTCACCATTTGGGTGGCACAACAGACTGAATTATTCAGGGTCATTTACTGAGACAGATTTCAAGCTGGACAGTCCATGCTGGTAATCTTTCTTTTGTAATGGGCTCCCAATTAAAAATCATTAATAATCAGAATCGAACAGACAATACATAACCGTCCTGTTCTCACTCATAACGCAAGCATTGTTTGTTAAGGAACAGTTAGAGATCCCAACAGTGCGGACGCAGGACCAACGCCCATTAACTTGGGTGGGAACTGCACCTGTCCATACCCCGCTGCCATGCACAGAGCATCTCCTTACAGAGAAGGAAATCCAGGGATGAGGACCGGGACTGAGACTGATTGATTTCCAGCCTCATAGATCTGTGTGTTGGTAAAGTAATTTATTTTTCATTAGACTGGTAATCTTATGAAAGAGTCGTCCTCTCAGCAAGTGCCGAAATATAATTATAGTCTTGAACCTTCTCTTGAAGAGTTGCCTTAACATTATCCTTGCAATGCTTCCAGAGAGGAAACATCTGTGTTTTCCACAGCTTATGCTCAAGTGTTACAGGTCAATCACACCACCTCCGTGCCCAGATACACAGCTGATGAGCCCTCTGTGCTTCGCACCTGAAAGTCTAAACTCCTGAGTAAGGCCAAAGCAGAAGAGTCGGTGCAGCTCTGCTCCTCGGTGGCCACAGACATGCAGATAATCGTGCCCGTGAGGCAAGTCTGAGGGTAAAAATGCGTAAGGAAATGTTTGTGTCCAGGCACCTATGTCTGACCTTCCAACAAAGCCCACTCCATTGTATCCTACGGTTGTGTCCTGCCATGTTCTACTCCTGCATCTAAGTCCTTTAAAACAGACATAGCTACTCACTGTAGCAGAGCTAAAATAGAGAAGAATACTACAAGCAGAGTTTGAGTGATTTCTTTGGTAGGATGCCTGGCTCTTAAAAGTCCACAGTGAAAGATGTCGTCAGTGAGAAAACTGTGGAGCACCTCTCCTGACCAGCACATCGGTAAGTAGGTGTTGCTTTTATGATTTACCATGGGAATTGCGAGAAAGGAAAAGAAGAATAATTCTCCAATTTCCCTTCATCCATGAGCACAAACAGGCTAATGGAAAATCCTGACAGTCTTCCTCCCTCAACCTAGAAAGCAAGGTAAGTGATGAGGCCAGCTAGTCTATTACTAAAGGGAATCAATAACCAGGGGTCAAAGCTTTGCAAAAACACATCCTCAGAAGGCTGAAGTTCTTCCTCTCAAAAAGTGTTTAGAAATAATAAAGAAAGGATCAATCCCCAGTCCATTCCAGGTGTTCTCTCCAAGTGACCCAATGCTGCATTTATTCACCTGGTCTAATAGTTCTCCAAGCGAACAGAAACCTGATTTTACAAACCAGTGGAGCAGAGTCTATCTGTTTGCTAGAAGAATGGATCTCAGATACTGTGTTTTATTTCTTCATTAGTGCGCCGTCACACTGAGTGATTACCAAATGCAGGGCTGAATGAGAATACCCAGGTTAAAGAGAGCATAATGAACAAAGAAGGTGCCTGATTACTATGGCTGTCAGCACAAGGGAATTGGGTTTGTCACCTGGTTTAACCAACTGGTAAGAACTGATTAGAACCTGAATCTGTCTGAAGGTACCTTCGATGTTTACGCTGCCTTCTGTCTCCACACCTCGTCAGGAAATGCAGACAAAAGAGGAGCTTCTTCCAGAGGGGCTTCCTTCAACAGAGGCCTTCTAAATACTTTCTGTCACTCACCTTGAGTGCATGGGCAGGGCTACTCAATGTGGAGACCACAGCAAATCCCTTGGGAGACTCCTGCACCCCAATACAGACATGCACCACATACACAGGGCTGCATTTTTGTGCCTTTGCAGGTACCACCACCTCAGCAACATTCAAACACTGCTAAGGTAGACCTCAAAGAGAATACATCAGTGAGAACAGCAGTGAGGGAGGGAGTAAAGCTGACCTACAAGCTAGCTCAGAAATAACCTCCAAATCTTCCTTCACCTTGAACCACAGGGGNGAAAAAAAAAAAAAAAAAAAAAAAAAAAAAGCAAGCCCTTAAGCTACAGGAAAACTCTAATCTGTGAAACTGGGCTTCCAGAGACAGGACTGCGGATGGAATTCTGCACATCAAATCCTCCTAGACCATTGCAGAGATAAAGACTGAAACTGGCACCATAGCCCCTGCCTTTTCTTCCCTCTTTGTATTTTCAGAGTAAAAGATCAAGATCAGGGACTTCAGTCCTGATAAGCCTCCAATGGGAGGAATGGGGAAGAATGCCAGAACCAGGCCCAAGCCTTGACAAAAAGAGAAAAAAGAGCAAAAAGAACAAAAAACAAGCTTTATTGTTGCAAAAAGGTATTTTTCTTATCATAATGAGCAAGCTTTATATCTCAGTGTAAATTGTGTTACAAAATGTGTGTTCCCTCCCCACTTCAGCAAGGTTTTCACAATACAGACCTCCATCACCAGTCAGTGTTTGGCAAAGGATATATGGACCTCTCTACTTTCCTGCTAAGCCAAAGCAGCTGCTCCTGACTATGCCCAGACCTGCTTAACCACTACCCAGCAAAATTCACAGCTGAAAAGGAGATCACTGAATAAATACTGGAATCAAGGGGGTGTGGGGAAGGGATGAATGCTGGCTTAGTTATGGACATACTTTGTTTCTGCCTTGTAAGGGAGAAATTAAGATTTAAATAAATGCAAGTCATCTCTCCAAAATTAATTTGGAATGTATTAAAATGTTACAAAAGAAATATCTCAGTCTTCTCTCGGAGACACATAGACTTTCTACATAAATATAGGGCTGAACTCCCAAAATCTGGAAGCATTTCCAATAGCTTTCAGGGAGAGCTACACATGGATAGCCTCTGCTAAAATGCAGCCCCTTCACTTGCTGCCTCAAACCGATCTGCTGCTATAGACATGAAAAATAGAGATGATCATGACTTAACACCAAGGCATGGCTGGAACCTCACATCCTTGGCTCTGTGAGCCCTTAACCAAAAAAAGAGGACAAGGAGTTGTTCCAGCAGCCCCATGGGTGTGTTCAGTACACTATGCCTGTTGTTATCCCTAATACTAAAGCAAATTCCATTTGTTGTACATGATGTGAATTTATTTAAGAGATAAAATAAACTAAACTTTGGGAGTTTGATTCATTAAGGCTTAAGCTTTATTAACACCCCTTTCAGAGGAACATTTTGATGTTCCTAAGGGTCAGCAGCTGTATTTTGAACAAATTAGACATACAATGAGATTATAAATACAGCAGATTTACCCTGGGTAATACAATTAAGGGGAAAACTTTCACAATTTCAACAACTGTCAAGACTTAGAGAGATAAGGGGTGATGTGATGTACCAGACAAGTCCTCAGGCAGGAGCTTAGACTTGTATTTTATTTCCAGCTCTGTTACAAAGGTGTGCAAGTCACTCCTCTTTTGCAGCTCTGCCTCCTCCCAGTCTCCTGATTTATTTAGGCCATAAGCTCTCAAGGGTCAGTTCGGCTATGCTACTGTTAGGTATTCAGCACTTTCTCTCCCAGAATTGAGAGCCAAAATGCAAACTGCACCTGCAAAAGGCTGTAAGAGCTACTGAACATAGCTCTCAGAACAAAGTAGGACACTTCTTAGAGACACAGGTCTCCAGGTAGTATTTACTGCACACACTCTCAAAGACAGAGAGGAGAGGAAATGGATGATTAAAGGGGAAGAGACTGTTCAAAGACCAACTTACGAGTGCAGGGCATGGAGGCAGCATCATTTTCAGCTCGGAAAAAGCCCCGATCGCAGGTGCAGGAGGTAGAGCCTTCCCAGATGGAGTAGCTGTGAGGCGGGCATTTGGCACAAGCCACATCTGTTGAGAGAGCCTTGTAGTATCCGATTTTGCAAGCTGGATGGAGGAACAGGAAGGGAGAGTGTTACTTGTCCAGGCTGTGATCATAAATTGCTAGCTTACTTATTCAAAATCAAGGAAGGAGACATTTCAAAGAGATCTAATGATGTCCTCTTAGCCCCAGGTGAAGAATTAACAATCATCACAGGCTTAATGAGTAATCCTATGTCAGGGGATACTGGTTTCTAATTCCAACAAGAGCCATTTCAAAAGCTGGCTTGGAGATGGTAAAAAACCCTAAAAATTATGCTCTTTTATTGACACTGCCAGAAAATCAGCTGCCTCTTTGTGCCTACTGTGGAGTTGCATGTTGCTTAACCCATGTCCACCTGCATTCACACACACACACAGAGCATGACAAAAGGGGAGCAATTGGTTTATTCTATGACCACTTAAGGAATGGCAGCTGACAGTCAGACACTGCCAATTTTTAAGAGGGAGTGGGACAGGAACCCACTGAGATTGGCAGCAAGGCCCTCAGCCCAACATGCCTGGAAATGGCACGTCTCCTCCTGGCAAGGCTGCATTTATTTGGCTCCTTCTCCCCAAGGCAGGAAATCAGCGACACTCTCCTCCTCGAGGCCAGGCACAGCAGTAATTGCACCACTGCCACTGGGTCCCATGTGCAGCTGGCAAGCTCTTGGTGACATCACCTTCAGAAACACCATGCTTACATGAATGGCTACTTTTACATCACTTGGAAAAAACTCATTAGCATCATTAATAACACATTTTAGTAGTGGCTAACGGGTATGTCATCCTAGAAATGTCTCCCTTGGCTAGAGAGAAATTACCACCATCACCACTGGCTTTCAGCACTTCATAGCACAGAGAAAACACCCAGGCAAAAAGGAAAGGTTGTTCCCACTATTCACCACATCTCACATCACATCGTTTATCACCTACGCAGATGTCAGGGTTTCCCTTTTCTGCACAGGCTTCAATACATGGGGTGCAGGCCTCACACAGATGGGACTCACCCATTCTGTTTTAGAATCATAGCCTGCCTTGTGTAGGAAAGGACCTCTAAAGGTCATCAGTCCAACTGCCCTGCAGTAAGGAGGGACATCTTCAACCAGATCAGGTTGCTCAGCACTCCAGTCAAGCTCACCTGGAATATTTCTAGGGACAGAGAATTAGTATGTCTCTGGGCAAACTGAGCCAGTGTCT
>WBNM01016473.1:0-24584 GCA_013399055.1 Ramphastos sulfuratus | reverse complement strand
ACAGTCTGAGAGTGTCTGTGCCCTAGTATCTTATCTTCGTTTTGTATTCTTTTCTTATCCATCTCAGTAAGCCTATAAGTGAAGTAGACATCACCATTGTTTTCATTTTCACAGCCTATAGTATAATTTTCTCCATTAAAATATTCCAATTAGCCTCAAACCAGCACAGGCAGTGACACCTTCCACCAGACCAGCTCGCTAGACCAGGTAGCTTTAGCTGACTTGCTTTAGGAGTAGCAAAAATTGTGAAGTGTTTGTCTATTTTATTCTTTTTTTAAAGAAAAGGAGTAGATAGAAACAGTAAAGCTGAAGCACTGCTGACCATTTTTATCCATGGTGTAACCACTTTGGCTTCTGTGGAATGTTATTAGGGATGAAATTCATAGAATCACAGAATGCCAGGTTGGAAGCACCCCAAGGATCATCTGGTCCAACCTTTCTAGGTGACAGTCTAGTTGAAATGAGATTGCCCAGCACCCTGTCAAGCTGAATCTTCAAAATGTCTAATGTGGGGGAATCCACTGCTTCCCTTGGTAGATAAATCCCATGTCTGACTGTTCTCTTAGGGAAACATTTTCTTCTGGAGT
Organism: Ramphastos sulfuratus; assembly: GCA_013399055.1. NCBI lineage: Eukaryota > Metazoa > Chordata > Aves > Piciformes > Ramphastidae > Ramphastos > Ramphastos sulfuratus. The sequence continues at coordinate 23,997 of WBNM01016473.1, read as the reverse complement.
CCAATGGGACTCTCCCCAGCAGTAACTTGTACCCATTGCCCTTTGTCTTTTCCATAGCAGTCCTTGAAAAAGGGAGTCTCTATTCTCCTGGTAGCCACTCTTTATGTACTGGTCCATGGTGAGAAGATCTCCCCCAAAGCCTTCTCTTCCCCAGGCTGAACAAATACAGTCTTTCCTCACATTGCAGGGCTACCAGGCCTTTGATCATTCTCCTGTCCACTTTCCAGCCTGTTCACATCTCTTTTTTTGTATAGCAAGGACCAAAACTGCACATGGTGTTCCAGGTGTGGCCTGATCAGTGCTGAGTAGAGTGGAACAATGATTTCTTTATCTCTGCTGGTGGTGTCCTTGTTGACATGACGCAGCATCTTTTTGGCTTGCTTTATCAGATGACACCAAGCTGGGGGCAGATGTTGGTGGGTTGGAGGGCAGAAGGGCTCTGCAGCAGGACCTCAAGCACCTGGACAGATGGGCAGAGTCCAAGGGGATGGCCTTCAACAAATCCAAGTGCCAGGTGCTGCACTTTGGCCACAACAACCCCATGCAGAGCTACAGGCTGGGGTCGGAGTGGCTGGAGAGCAGCCAAACAGAAAGGGATCTGAGGGTGCTGATTGACACCCACCTAAACATGAGCCAGCAGTGTGCCCAGGTGGCCAAGAAGGCCAATGGCATCCTGGCCTGCATCAGGAATAGTGTGGCCAGCAGGAGCAGGGAGGTCATTCTCCCCCTGTACTCTGCACTGGTTAGGCCACACCTTGAGTACTGTGTCCAGTTCTGGGCCCCTCAATTTAAGAAGGACATTGAGGTGCTTGAGCGTGTCCAGAGAAGGGCAACGAGGCTGGTGAGAGGCCTCGAGCACAAGCCCTATGAGGAGAGGCTGAGGGAGCTGGGATTGTTTAGCCTGGAGAAGAGGAGGCTCAGGGGAGACCTTATTGCTGTCTACAACTACCTGAAGGGTGGTTGTGGCCAGCAGGAGGTTGCTTTCTTCTCTCAGGCAACCAGCACCAGAACAAGAGGACACAGTCTCAAGCTGTGCCAGGGGAAGTTTAGGCTGGAGGTGAGGAGAAAGTTCTTCACTGAGAGAGTCATTCCCCACTGGAATGGGCTGCCCAGGGAGGTGGTGGAGTCACCGTCCCTGGAGGTGTTCAAGGCACGTTTGGACGTGGCACTTGGTGCCATGGTCTAGTCTTGAGGTCTGTGGTAGTGGGTTGGACTTGATGATCTTTGAGGTCTCTTCCAACCTTGGTGATACTGTGGTACTGTGATCACTGGAGCATGCTGTTCACTCATGCTGAGATTAACCTCTACCAAGACCCCCACATCCCTTTCACAGGGCTTTTCTCCAGCCAGGTGTATCCCAATCTGAGCTGCACTCCTGGGTTATGTATTCCCTATGCTTTTCCCTATTGAACTTCATAAGGTCCTTGCTAGCTATTGTAGGTTTAAGAATCGTAGAGCTGAAAAATCCTTCAGGGACTAGACAGTCCAGGAGGTAGACTCAGGAAATTGTAATGTTGTTATTCAACTCCATAATTCTGCTACCTGCAGCCTGTCCAGGTCTTCCTGGAGAGTGTCTCTGCCTTCTGGAGCGTCAACCTACCCACTCATTTAGGTGTTGCCTGCAACCATCAGGGTGCTCTTTAGTCCAACATCCAGATCACTAATGAAGATCTTTCTGCTCCCCTGTTTCAGAAAACATGTTCTGACTGCAGGCAACAGCACAATTCAGTACAGAGCATATGAAATGTACCATTTAGGCACCAGACTTTGAGCATTTTTGAAATCCATAGGAAAGGAGTTGAAGCACATATGGTAAATTGCTGCCTGGAATTAATGGCCTGGTTTTGATTTGTTGTCTGAGAGATTAAAAATAACCAAGAGGATTTTTTTTTTTCCTCTGAAATTTCAGAAGGAAACTGTTAAGGGTTGATAAGCAGAGTTAATATTCTATCTAGATGGACCATTGGCTTGATCTGCCATGTCATTTCCTATGTCCATGCAAATAGCTTCTCAGGCCACAAATGCCAAAAGGAATTTGGTCTCCAGTAGAGCTTAGAACAAGTTCATTTAATTCTAAATTCTCCTGATTTTAGAAGTATCAAAAGCCAGAATGAACATTTTGAGTAGAATAAGCACATGGAAATGCAGAAGTCCAACACATTTAAGGAACCACAAACATAACTTCAGTTTCTTGCTTTTCTGAGGTTGGGGTTGCTCCCAGAGTCAGACCAGCAGTTGATGATGACTTAGAAAGTAAGTGCAGACTCCTTTTCTATTGGATGTTGAATTAATTTTATTGACTGTACTTCATAGAGTCATTGATTCACAGAATGGTTTGGGTTGGAAGGGACATTTGAGATCATCTAGTTCCAACCCCCCCTGCCCATGGGCAGGGACACCTTCTACTAGAGCAGGTTGACCAAGGCCTCATCCCATCTGGCCTTGAACACCTCCAGTGAGGGGGCATCCACAACTTTCCTGGGCAATCTGTTGAGTGTCTCATCACCCTCACTGTAAAAAAACTCTTCATAACATCTAGTTCAAATTTCCTTTCTTCCAGCTCAAAGCTATTCCCTTTCCTCCTATTACAAGCAGCCCTTTATATCTTGTCCTGTCACTGGACATCACTCAACAGACACTGGTCCCATCCCTCTGACATCAACCCTTATTGGCATTGTTGAGATTTCCACTCAGTGTGGTCTTCTCCAGCCCAAAAAGCCCCAATTATCTTGGTCTTTCCTCATCAGAGAGGTGTTCCAGTCCTCCCCAGTATCTTTGTAGCCCTTTGCTGTGCCCTTCCAGCAAGTTCCTGTCCTTCTTTAACTGGAGAGCCTGGAACTGAACATAGCACTCCAAATGAGGCCTCATTAGGGCAGACAACATGGAGGGTGGGGAACCTCCCTCAACCTGCTGGCCACAGTCTTCTTGATGTACCCTGGAATACCATTTGCCTTCTTGGCCACAAGGGCACATTGCTGGCTCACAGTCATTCTGTTCACCAGGACTCCCAGACTGCTTTCCCCAGAGCTGTTCTCCAACAGGAAGAGCTGTGATTTGTTGTCAAGTCTTCAGGTTGCCTCAGAAGCTGAGTTACTTAATCTATTTTTTTTTTCTTTATTTTTATTTTCCTGATGGTAAATTCCAGTGATGCCCTTGACTGGCTGTGACCACCACCTGTTCTCCCACACCTGCTTCCATTTATAAGCCATATGTTGAAGTCACAGAGTAGAACCTCTGCTGACACGATGTGCTCTCCTGTAAATATTTCATAGGCTTCCCAGTCTGAGCCTCAAAATAATTTGAAAGCATTGATTTTGCTGAAAATCACACCCAGGACTGGATGTTTTCTCAATATTACCTCTGCTCCTTAGGCAAGGAGCGAGAACAGCTGCAGAATCATAAAGAGGTCCTCGCAGCATATTGCTCTCAGATATCAGCTCCATCATTTCGTAATGAACCCTGCTGTGATCAATGGCAAGGAAACAGAAGATGAGATAATTCTTGCTCTAACACATTTGCAAAGAAGAATTTGTAGGATGAGACTTCCCAGGCTGACAAAGTGTTCCAAATTGTTTTGCAATCAGTTGTTCAAATAGAAAATTCCTTGGAAGTACTTTGTTGTGTAATTTGGATAGTTTGCTACATCCTCACCTGCTGTACACCAGACCTCCTCAGATTCATTTCAGTGATCCAGAAGCGGCCACAAAGATGCTCAGAGGGCTGGAGCAGCTCTGCTATGGGGACAGGCTGAGACGGTTGGGGCTCTTCAGCCTGGAGAAGAGAAAACTCCAGGGTGACCTTATAGTGGCCTTCTAGTATCTGATGGTTACCTAAAGGAAAGCTGTGGAGGGGCTTTTGACAAGGGCTTGTAGTGACAGGATGAGGGGGAATGACTTTGAGCTGGAAGAGGCAAGATTTACACTGGAGATTAGGAGGAACTGTTTTACAGTGAAGGTGGTGAGACACTGGAACAGGTTACCCAAGGAAGTTGTAGATGACCCCTCCCTGGAGTTGTTCAAGGCCAGGTTGGAGGTGGCCTTGAGCAGCCTGCTCTAGTGGAAGGTGTCCCTTCTTATGGCAGCAGGGTTGAAAACAGATGACCTTGAATGTCCCTTCCAACCCATTCTATGATTTAAAAACCATAGTAGATTCACATGTTCAGGTATGATGCACATTTCATTCTCTTGGCAATGCAGTAAAATCTCATTCCAACTACATTCTGTCACTTAAACTGGGCACTGAACAGGAGAGCTTCCATACCCATGGAAGACTGATGAAAGCTGATGGTAGGCAGTGATAATATTTCTCATGGAATTTGTAACCTTTGTATCAGATCCATTCTCTGCTCTTTCAATCACTTCCCACACTTAAGAGTGAGTACCATTCCCTCCCATAGCCATATTTCTTCACCAGTTTGTGCTGAATTGCTTTGGAAAGGAAAAGAAACTCTCTTCATGTGCTTTTTGAAACCATTTGTCTGTGGTGGAGATGGAGATGGTCTTATAAAAGCCCTTCATGCTTCACTGGCTTTCAGCTACTGTGAAGCATTTGGATGAATTGGAATCTCTTGCAAAATGATTTGTTATGGCATGGACTTTGTACTTCACTTTTGCCCTTCATAATGAGCTAGGGATGTGCATTTATTACACCAGGCAGGTGGGGGGGGTGAATCATCAGGGGTGATGCAGAGCTGCATGTTTAATTAATGTTGTAGAGAATCCAGAGGAACATGATGCTCTTTGCCTGGGACAGCTGAAAGAGCAGCAGCTGCCAACATGAGAAGACAATTACATTAGTCCTAATTGGTACTGATGAAGAATTAAGGCTGTTGGGGGTGGTGCCCAGCTACAGGTCAAGAGGTAACAAGTAGAAACTTGAATGTAAGAAGTCCCACTTAAACATGAGGAGGAACTTCTCCAATTTAAGGGTGATTTAAGGAACAGGTTGCCCAGAGAGGTAGTGGAGCCTCCATCTCTGGAGACATTCAAAACTTGCCTAGATGTGTTCCTCTGCAACCTTCTCTGGGTGGCTCTGGGGAGTTGGACTCTATGATCTCTAGAGGTCCCTTCCAACCTCTATCATTCTGTGATTTTGTGATTTTTGGGTTCCTTCTTCTTTCTTCATTCCACTTTTGCTTGTCTTCTGTTTCCCCTTCTTTCTCTACTGTCTATTTCCTTCATTGATTGAGATAGAAACTTGTAACATTAGGAAGAAACCACTGCTTCCTTTCCTCTTCTTTTTGCTTTTCCTTGGTTTTTATTTTCCACCTCTTAGCATCTTCATAGTATATCAGCACATGCATTGATGCAAAAGAAGTCAATAGAAATTGCAGCATGGGGAAAGGAGTTAATCAGGAAGAGATAGAATTTCTAGCTGTGACTATTGCAGGTGAAAATATTCCTAAACACAAAAGTCAAGGACTCAAACTCTACACGATTTCAGACTCTGGAGATTTAATTTCAGCTTCACTTGCTCATTGATCTACCAGTTCAGGTTGTTAATTTTCTAATACTGATCATGATAAGTTCATACAAAAAAAGTAAAATTCCTTGTGTTGGCCAGCATAGAGTATCCAGGTAGCAAAAGGGGAAATCTTCATCATGGGCATCCTGTTCTCTTTAGCTTCCTTTCATAGAGCTGGAGAGAGCAATTAGGCCTCCCCTCAGCCTCCTTTTCTCCAGACTAAACAACTCCAGTTCCCCCAGGTTCTCTTCATCACACCTGTTCTCCAGACCCTTCACCAGCTTTGTGGCCCTTCTCTGGACACATCTCCAGCCCCTCAATGACCTTCTTGGAGTGAATGCCCCAAAACTGGACCCAGTACTCAAGATGTGGCCTCACCAGTGCTGCATCCAGGGGAATAATCACTGCCCTGGTCCTGCTGACCACACTATTGCTGAACCAGGCCAGGATGCTGTTGGCCTCCTCAACCACTTTTGATAAAGGGAAGCTTGAGTTTAGAAATCCCATACAGGAGGCAGATCATGGAAAATTCTGTACCTGGAAACTCAACTCTGAAATCCTCTTTCTCTTAAACCATCTAGCCTGACATTACTGTGGTGGAATTGTCCAAATCTTCTGAATACAGAAGAATTTTTCTTCAGTGGGAAGCCAGCTTGTTCTGGAGAGCTTTAACAATTAGTGGTTTGGTTTTTTGGTTTTTTTTTGTTTGTTTGTTTGATTTTAGTGACAACAGATTTAAACCTCTAGTTAACAATAGCTTTAAAGCTAGATATAATAGTGCCTACAACCTTTCCAGCCTTTAAATGTATCTCTCTGCCACTCTAAAATGAATCCAGTAACAGCTCAATTTCTTCTAGATCTCAAAGAGCTCCACCAAACCAGACCAGCTCATTTTTGGTGTCTGAAGGGGACCTAGAGGAAAACTAGGGAGGGACTGTTTAGAAGGTCTTGTAGTGATAGGATGAGGAGCAATGGTTTGAAACTGGAACAGGGTAGACTCGGTTTGGATATTAAGAGGAAGTTCTTCACGCTGAGGGTGTTGAAATACTGCAAAAATGTTGCCCAGAGATGTGATGGAGGCTGCATCCCTGGAGACATTCAAGGTCAGACTCGATGTGGCAGCCTGATCTGGTTGGAGATGTCCCTGCTGACTGCAGAGGGGGTTTGATGAGATGATCTTCAAGTGTCCTTTGCAAACTGATGTAATCTCTGAATCTGTGAAAGGCTGAGAGAACTGGAGTTGTTCAGTCTGGAGAAGAGGAGGCTGAGGGGAGACCTCATGGCTCTTTGCAACTCCATGAAAGGAGGGTGGAGTGAGGTGGGGGTTGGTCTCTTCTCCCTAGTATCAAGTGCTAGAACAAGAGGAAATGGCCACAAACTGTGCCAGGGGGGGTTTAGGTTAGAGATTAGGAAAAATGTCCTGACTGCAAGAGTGTTCAGGCATTGGAACAAGCTGCCCAGGGAGGTGATGGAATCACCATCCCTGGAGATGTTCAAGTAATGTGTGAGCATGGCACTTGCGGACACGGTTTAGTGGCCATTATGGTGTTGGGTTGATGGTTGGACTTGATGATCTTAGAGGTTTTCCCCAACCAAACCAATTCTATTATTCTATGATTTTCTGTCTTGTATCACACTGTTTTGAACCAGAATTTATTTGTTATGCTGTAGTAACTCAAACAGAGTCATTTGCTTTTCCTTGCTCTTTAGCATGAGACCAGAAATGCTACTCCAGAAGGAAAGGTTATTTGAGGAGCAAAAAGAATCAAGAGGATGATTAAAAGCTGGCCTTGGTGGTTATCCATGGTAGATGCTCACCAGGGGGACATCTCTTGCTGCTGCAACAGTTAGAGGAGATGATTTGCTGAAATAGCCTGAAACCAAATGGCTATTCAGGAAATGTAATGAAACAGTGCAATAACGAGGCAGGTTTAAGACACTCTGTTAGTTTTTGTTCTGTCTTCCGATGCCTTAAGAGAATTAAAACCAAACAAGAAAACTCCAAATAAACAAGCAAACAACAACAACACCAACAACACAAAAAAAAACCCCAAACAAACCCCAAACACCCCAAACCAATATATTATTGTAAGAGTTCTTTTTCTTTCTTGCCCATGAGAGCACGGAGTATATGCACGATGGTGATATAAATAAAACGTCTGCTGTGCAGGGCAATATCATAGCTGGGAAGGCTTCACAAGGCAAATATGCTCTAATTTTTTCAGTATTGATCTGTTTATCTCTGGTATAGTATATCCTCATATAATGCATCTGATATAATGCATCCTCATATAATAATTGATCTGGTTCTATCTGATACAATGCATCATCATATATAAGGCTTCCAGGAGACCTTAGAGTAGCCTTCCAGTATCTGAAGAGGGCCTACAGGAAGGCTGGGGAGGGACTGTTTAAAAGATCTTGCAATGACAGGGCAAGGGGCAATGGGTTTAAACTGGCAGAGAGGAGATTTAAACTGGATGTTAGGAGGGGGGTGGTGAGGCATGGGCACAGGTTGCCCAGGGAGGTTGTGGCTGCTCCCTCCCTGGAGGTGTTCAAGGCCAGGTTGGAGGAGGCCTTGAGTGACCTGTACTAGTGGGAGGTGTCCCTGCCTATGGTGGGGGGTTGGAACTAGATGATCCTTGAGGTCCCTTCCAACCTTACCATTATATGATTCTATTATTCTATGATTCTATGATTCTATTATAATAATAAAAGAAAATATCTATATCTTGGGAAACAGAAATCGCAATGTTTAGATGGCTCTCTAGAAGTCAAATAATTCCACAGAAGTTAATTAAGGGATGTAGAAGCTAAACACACTGAGATACAGTATTGGGTTCCTAGGAACACACAGCCAGGAAAAAGGAAAAGTTTGCTTGTTTGCTTTTGAACTGAATTATTTCAGTGATAAAAAAAAAAGACACTGTGCTGAATCTTGAAACTGAAACAATTTATTGTGGCCTTAACTGGTAATTTTATGTTCATACCTCACTACAAGTCCCTGAAAGGGGGTTATAGTGAGGTGGGAGTTGGTCTCTTCTCCTTAATGATGGTCTGAAATTGTGCCAGGGGAGGTTTAGGTTAGACATTAGAAAAAATTTCTTTCCTGCAAGGTCAGGGATTGAAACAGACTACCCAGGGAGGTGGTGAAGTCACCAACCCTGGAGGTGATCAAGAAATGTGTGGACATGACACTTTGGGACATGGTTTAATGGCCATGGGGGTGTTGAGTTGATGGCTGGACTTGATCTTTGAGGTCCTTTCCAAACAAAACAGTTCTCTGAGGCTATGATCCTGTTATAACTTATACACAGTCAACAAATCCTCTTTCCCTCTTCATCCTGTGACAAATTCTATACCCTCACAGGCACTAATCCCTCTCTAGTCTCCAGGTCTGGGAGGGAGTTTTTGCAGTTGACTCATCTCAGTGGCTCCCACACCAGGGCCAATCATTTTCTCTGGGTAGTCAGAGGAGCAGCAGATTCTCTGTGCTCTGATGTTCTCTGATTAGGTTTCCATTGATGTTACTACAATTCCTCCAGTCATCAATGTTTCTCAGGCCCTTGCTGGCTCTTTCTGCTTAATTTGCTTCTCCTTTCATCAGGGAATCTACCAGGAAAGTGGCTTTTAGAGGAAGCAAATGTGGAACTTGTAAAAGATCTGAAGGAAAGCATCAGATTTGCCTTTCACCAGCTTGCTCTACCTATTTAAGTAGGAAGTTACTCAGTCTGGGAGCTGAAATAATAACATATCCCCAGTTCTTCATTGAGACCACAGGAAGGATGGGGTGGGGAGTTCAGCTTCTTTCAGATGTTCTCTCATCTGTAGGAGAGTAGCAACATCTGCTACTAAATTCCCATCTCTATCTTCACTGTGGCTGGATTTCTCAATTCCCCAGCAGTGCCAAACTGATCAGATAGAGCACAGTTGCATTTCTCTTCATAAAGCCCACCTGATACAGCTTTGTGCAGGCTTTCTGAAGGCATGATGTGTGATCTGGAATCATCTCTGCATGGCCAAGTTATCCTTTCAGTGTTTTGGAATGCTTTTCAACTGACAAAGTAATTCTTTTCAAAGCTTTATCTCCTACAACTGACTTATTTTACTTCCATCTTTGGTACTTTTCTATCAGATTGAGTGTTTGATGGAACCGTAGCATGAGCAGTAGCTCTGAAGGGTGGAAGTGGGTAGGAGGACTGGGTATAAGGAGCTGCCTTGAGTGGGAGAAACTATGAAAAAAGGCACATTAAAAGCAACTAATTTGTATTTAAAGAGCAAATAAGTACACTTGATCCTCTTTCCTTTAATTCTCAGAAAACATCTTCCTTGATAGATTGCTCAATGTTTAGTCCTTTAGAGTTTGTAGATGAATTAATTCCTCCACTTCAAAGTAATAGGATGTTAAGTAGGACCTAGAAGTGCAATTTATGTCCCAGTTTAACCCCTGAGTTGCCACTTGCACCTTCTGATTGAATGTCTGTAAGTTTATTAAAGATCACTTCACTGGTGTCATTAGCTGTTAATTTCTAATGCTCTTCTGGAGCACAGCTCCTTAAATTGGATTTGTTTATTCATTATGGGTGGTAGCTTTTGAAGTGTCCCTTAATTGAACTTTGTAACTGAGCTGGTGAAAAATGATGCAGGTTTGCTACTTATCTTGGACTGGGAGACTTCTCCTTGGAAAATAATGACCCATGGTCATTAATTATAGTTATTAGATGCCAGTAAGGAAAACATTTATAAATGTATTCCAGCAGGTCCAGAGAGGTGATTCTGTCCCTCTGCTCTGGTAAGACCACACCTGGAGTCCTGTGTCCAGCTCCGGGGACCCCAAGACAAGAAGGACATGGAACTGCTGGAGTAGGTCCAGAGGAAGTCACAAAGATGATCAGAGCTGGAGCACCTATCTCATACAGGGACAGGTTGCTGGTGTTGTTCATGCTGGAGAAGAGAAGGCTCCAGGTAGACCTTATAGCTGCATTTCAATATCTGAAGTGGGCCTACAGGAAAGCTGAGGAGAGACTTGTTTAGAAAGGCTTGTGGTGATAAGGTGAGATGTAATGGTTTGAAACTGGAGCAAGGTAAATTCAGGTTGGACATCAGGAGGAAGTCCTTCACAATGAATGTGGTGAAATGCTGGAACAGGTTGCCCTTTGATGTGTTAGAGACTCCATCCCTGGAGACATTCAAAGCCAACCTTGATGTGGCCCTGAGCAACCTTCTCTAGTAGGTGATGTATTGCTGACTGCAGGAAGATTGGACAAGACGACCTTTGAGGGTCCATTCTAACCTGATGCATTCTGTATTATTCAGTGAAATAAGTTTCTGTGGGTAACTGAAATGAACATCAGGTTTTAAGTGAGAAGATGTTGATTAAGGGCTTTACAGGGTGACTTTCATTTCTTGTTCTTTTGGAATCCATCTAATTTCACTGTCTTCACATCCTTTGTAGTTGCCCATGGGTACTTTGACACTTTGTGAGGCCTGCAGTTGGATCACAGGACTGAACACATACAAGTAACTTCATCTTATATAAACTCATTGTGCCAACAATATTGATGTTACCCAGGCAGAAACATGTTCCTGAGATGCCAGTGTATCTTGCTTACTGGTTTTATGGAGATGAAGGTATGGAGAAATGAANTGCAGTGAGGGTGGTGAGGCACTGGCACAGGTTGCCCAGGGAGGTTGTGGCTGCTCCCTCCCTGGAGGTGTTCAAGGCCAGGTTGGACGAGGCCTTGAGTAACCTGTACTAGTGGGAGGTGTCCCTGCCTATGGCAGGGGGTTGGAACTAGATGATCCTTGAGGTCTCCTTCCAACCTTACCATTCTATGATTCTATGATTCCATGAAATAAGTTCACTTCTGTTAATTAACTTAAACTACGGTGAAGTTTATAGTATCTCTTTGCTGCTTCAAATCTTACTCTTCACAGAATCATAGAATTGTTTGGGTTGGAAAAGCCCTCTGAGATGGTCAAGTCCAAGTGTCAACCCAACACCACCATGGCTGCTAAACCACGTCCCAAAGTATCATGTCCATGTGTTTCTTGAACACCTCCAGGAGTGGTGATTCCACCACCTCCCTGGGCAGCCTGTTCCAATGCCTGAACACTCCTGCAGAACAGAAATTTTTCTTAATCTCCAACCTAAATCTCCCCTTGCACAATTTCAGACCATTTCCTCTTGTTTTCGCACCTGATCCTAGGGAGAACAGACCAAGTCCCATGAGGTCTCTCCTCAGCCTCCTTCTCTCCAGACTAAACAATCCCAGTTCTCTCAGCTGCTAGTCACCAGATCTAGTCTCTAATGACTCTATCTGTTCATTAAAGTGGCTGCAGACATAAAAAAAAAAAAAAAGTAAATATTTTTTGTTTTAATCAAACCTTTTCTTGTTAACTGGCAGGAATATACATTCAGCCAGCATAGTGTGAATTATGCTTATGATAACAAGAAAACTTGAGGTAGAAACTAATCTTCCACATCTGCTGAACTTGCATTCATGTGAAAAAAAAAATCTAATAATTGTACTCGAGCTAGCAGTGGAGGCAAAATGTTCTACAGAGTCTGAGATGTCCAGGGAGGTTTAGCATATGCTGGATAGATTTCATACAGGTCATTTGGTCAGGTGTCACAACAGGCTGCCTAGGGAGGTGCTGGAGTCACTGTCCCTGGGGGTGTTCAAGAAACATGTAGATGTGGCACTTTGGGACATGGTTTAATGGCCATGGCATTGTTGGGCTGATAACTGGACTCGAGTTGGACTCTTAGAGGTCTTTTCCAACAGAAATTAATCTATGATAGTGCTACACAATATGGGTTCATGCTCCTAGGTGCTTCTTCAAGAGATCCTTGAAGATCCACTGTGTACAGTTCTGGAGCCCCCAGCACAGGAAGGACATGGAACTGCTGGAGCAGGTCCAGAGGAGGCCACAAAGATGATCAGAGGGCTGAAGCGCCTCTCCTATGAGGACAGGCTGAGAGAGATGGGGCTCTGCAGCCTGGAGAACAGAAGGCTTCCAGGAGACCTTAGAGTAGCCTTCCAGTATCTGAAGGGGGCTTACAGGAAGGCTGGGGAGGGACTATTTACAAGGTCTTGTAATGACAGGATGAGGGGCAATGGGTTTAAACTGGCAGAGGGAAAGTTTAGACTGGATGTTAGGAGGAAGTTCTTTACAGTGAGGGTGGTGAGACACTGGCACAGGTTGCCCAGGGAGGTTGTGGCTGCTCCCTCCCTGGAGGTGTTCAAGGCCAGGTTGGACGAGGCCTTGAGTGATCTGTACTAGTAGGAGGTGTCCCTGCCTATGGCAGGGAGTTGGAACTAGATGATCCTTGAGGTCCCTTCCATCCTTACCAATCTATGATTCTATGATCCTTGGCTTCTCAGTTCCACTGATCCACTGAACCCTATGAACATCTATCAAGCTTACGTAGGTTTTAACCTCTGCATTCTCAGCTCAGAAAAAACCCTAAATGCTACAAGATCTTTGTGCTGTTGGTAGGTGCATCTAGATGTGCACTAAGGACACTTGAACGTAGTTTTAAAAAGTATTTGCTTTACTTTGCAGTTAAAAAGATGTGAGCAATGGGGTCTCCACTCAGCCTCCTCTTCTCAGGACTAAACAACCTCAGGTCTGTCAGCTGCTCTTTAGCATACCTGTTCTCCAGGCGCATTAGCTGTGTTGGCCTTCTGTGGCCCTGCTCCAGCACCTCAATGTCCTTGGAGTGAGGACCTCGAAACTGAACCTAATAGTCAAGGTCTGGCCTCACCAGTGCCCAGTACAAGGGGATAGTTACTTCCCTGGTCCTGCTGGCCACACCATTCCTCATTCAGGCCAGGATGCTAGTGGCTTTCTTGTCCACCTGGACATACAATTTCATTTTCAGCTGACTGTCAGCTAGCATCCCCAGGTCATTTTTTGCTAGGCAGTTTCCAGACACTCTGCCCCAATCCTGGACTGTGAATGGGGTTGTTATCACCCAAATGAAGGATCCAACACTTGTTGAACCTCATCACACTGACCTCATCACACTGATCCAGCCTGTCCAGGTCCCTTTGCAGAGCAATTCTATCCTCCAGCAGATTGACATTCCCACCCAATTTAGTGTCATTTGCAAACTTAATGAAGGTGTCCTCAATTCCCTCATGTAGATAATTGATAACCTCTGTTTCATGTGTTTATTTTTTAATTAAAATGTAAGAAATCTGCTTTTCAGTAGGAAGCTGGAAGCCACTTTGCAGCTCAAAGGTATGAAAACATTACAAGGTTGCTTAAAATAACAGACTTCTGTAGTCACAGTGCATGCTTCAAATCACCCTTGGTGAGACTGAGGGAGCTGGTTGAGCAAAATCAAACAGATTTTAGGCTGTGTGTCTGAGCAGCACACCTGAAACCCCCTGGTACCTATAAATAGATAAAGTCCAAACATGGTTATCTCTTTAATTAAAATCACTTTGTAAATATACAACTCTCAGCTAACAGGTTGAAAATCTTGCTGGATGGGTTTGATTTGGGTTGTTTTGCACACTCACTGAAGAAGTTTTCAAATACGTTTTGGTAAAAATGCAGTGAGGGGATTTATGAGAAAGAACAAACAGAAATCAATCATGTCCAGACCTTTAAACTTGGTGTTCAAATTTTGCTGAAGTGTGGTAATAAAAGTGTGATGACATTGTAAAAGGGATGAAAAGAAGCAGAAGTACTCCATGGGTTTAAGGGTTTGCTCCAAAGGACTGTTGTGGATGAAAGCAAAACAGCTGGTTTGGAGAATAGGTCTGTTGAGGAGCAGTTGAGAGAACTGGGGTTGTTTAGTCTGGAGAACAGGAGGCTGAGGAGACACCTCATTGCTCTCTGTAACACCCTGAAAGAAGGTCAGAGTGAGGTTGGGGTTGATCTCCTCTCCCTAGTGCCAGGTGATAGAATGAGAAGAAATGGCCTGAAATTGCTCCAGGGGAGGTTTAGGTTGGATATCAGGAACAATTTATTTCCTGCAAGAATGGTCAGGCACTGGCATAAGCTGCCCAGGGAGGTGGTGGAGTCACCATCCCTGGAGGTGTCCAAGAGATGAGTGGGCATGACACTTTGTCACATGGTTTTGTGGCCATGGGGACAGATGTTGGTGGGTTGGAGGGCAGAAGGGCTCTGCAGCAGGACCTTGAGCGCCTGGACAGATGGGCAGAGTCCAAGGGGATGGTTTTCAACAAATCCAAGTGCCAGGTGCTGCACTTTGGCCACAACAACCCCATGCAGAGCTACAGGCTGGGGTCAGAGTGGCTGGAGAGCAGCCAAACAGAAAGGGATCTGGGGGTGCTGATTGACACCCACCTGAACATGAGCCAGCAGTGTGCCCAGGTGGCCAAGAAGGCCAATGGCATCCTGGTCTGCATCAGGAATAGTGTGGCCAGCAGGAGCAGGGAGGTCATTCTCCCCCTGTACTCTGCACTGGTTAGGCCACACCTTGAGTACTGTGTCCAGTTCTGGGCCCCTCAATTTAAGAAGGACATTGAGGTGCTTGAGCGTGTCCAGAGAAGGGCAACGAGGCTGGTGAGAGGCCTCGAGCACAAGCCCTATGAGGAGAGGCTGAGGGAGCTGGGATTGTTTAGCCTGGTGAAGAGGAGGCTCAGGGGAGACCTTATTGCTGTCTACAACTACCTGAAGGGTGGCCGTGGCCAGCAGGAGGTTGCTTTCTTCTCTCAGGCAACCAGCACCAGAACAAGAGGACACAGTCTCAAGCTGTGCCAGGGGAAGTTTAGGCTGGAGGTGAGGAGAAAGTTCTTCACTGAGAGAGTCATTCCCCACTGGAATGGGCTGCCCAGGGAGGTGGTGGAGTCACCGTCCCTGGAGGTGTTCAAGGCACGTTTGGACGTGGCACTTGGTGCCATGGTCTAGTCTTGAGGTCTGTGGTAATGGGTTGGACTTGATGATCTTTGGGGTCTCTTCCAACCTTGGTGATACTGTGATACTGTGGTGGTGTTGGGTTGATGGTTGGTCTTTTGCACACAAAACAATTCTATGATCTTCTCTTCTTCTTGATAAAATAACCATTTAATCTGCCTCCAGTTTCAAAGCTCAGAACAGAGACCACCCCAGTAGTTTTTCTCAACCATAAGGTCTCCCAAAAAGAAGTTTTTCAGCCCAGGCTCACACGTCCAAACCACAGTCATGTAATGAAGTCTAAATTAAACCCCATCTTTGTTGACCAGAGAAAGTGATTCAGCTCACTGAGGTGGTGCTGTTTAGCACCTGACTTACTGGAGTTGGATGATGGTTGGACTCGATGACCTTGGGGGTCTTTTCCAACTGAAACAAGTCAGATGTTGGAACAGGTCTCCCAAACAGTCACTGTCTGTGGAGGTGTTCAAGAAAATGTGTGGACCTGGCATTTGGGGACATGGTTTATCGGTGGTGGCAGTGCTGGGTTAGTGGTTGGATTCAATGATCTTAGAGGTCTTTTCCAACCCAAACAGTTCTATGATTCTACTATCTGTTGGCTCCAGTTGATGGTTATGTCTTACACTTCTCATGTCAAAACTCTGTTGTGATGCAGCAGAGGATTCCAGACTTGTATGAACACCAAGGGGAAACATTTGGGTCACAGTAAGGGGGACCTGGATCCCAGGTTTTGTTTCACGTTCTGTTTCTCCATGACCAGTGACTAATGCACAACTACTTTAGGGTGGAGAGTCTGTCTCCCTCCTGATACCACCACAGCTTTACACCTGCTGGTCCATTCCCTTACAAGGGGCTGACAGACACAATATGTCTTGGGGAAGCTCTGCTGCAGGCTGGGTGCAGACCACTTCTGCCCTCTGTCCATGGCACAGACCACAGTCTGCTGCTTTGTGCCATGTCTCAGATGAAAAATGCCAATTGTTCCCTGGCACCCAGAAGAACAATTAAGGTGCCCGAGTCTGATCTGAAGCTGTGAATTCCAGCTTCACATGGATAAGTCCATGATAAAGTGAGATTTGAGGATATGTTGTTCCTGCTCCTAAAGCCATTTGCAGAACTTGGCCCTAATCCTAGCCAAAGTCACAATTCTGTCACCATTCAGCATGTGAAAAACCCTGAGAAAGCTTTTTGCTCACTAATTGAGATGTATTTAGCTCTAAGAGTTGCAAAAAACCCAACATCCCTGCAGCTGAGGGCTCCTCTTATCCAATTGGAGGTGATATTTAATATTCAGGTCAGTTTGTCTTCTGTATGTGGATTTGGTAGATAACAGAGTTGCCAAAATAGAGGGATCAAAAAATGAAAAATAATTATCCACTTTGTAACAAATTAACCATTTCAGTTGTACAAAGGAGAGTCCTTTCAGGAAGGCCTTACCTTGATTCCTACTAAAGGCATAGATAAACCATCCTATATGGCACGTAATCTGTGCCAGACATGGCTCATACTTCCCACATCCCACAGGTAAAAATCACAGAAAGGTCGGAAGGCACCTCTGGAGATCAAATCCAAGTCCCTGCCCAGGCAGGTTCCCAGAGAAGGTCACACAGGAACACATCCAGGTAGGTTTGGAATGTCTCCAGAGATGGAGACTCTGCCACCTCTCTGGGCTGCCACCTCCAGCACCCTTAAATTACTGAAGCTCCTCCTCATGTTTAGATTAAACTTCTTATGTTGAAGTTTGTGCTCATTACCTCTTGTCCTGTCACTGGACACCACTCTGCAGAGGCTGAGGAGAGCCTGAGGGAGGTAGGGCTCTTTAGCTTGGAGAAGAGGAGACTGAGAGGTGACCTCATTCATGTTTATAAATATGCAAAGGGTGAGTGCCAAGAGGATGGAGCCAGGCTCTGCTCAGTGATGCACAATGACAGGACAAGGGGCAGTGGGTGGAAGATGAGGAAAGTTCCATGGAAGTTCCATGGAAACATGAGGAAATTTTTTTTTTTACTGTGATGGTGATAGAACGCTGGAACAGGCTGCCTAGGGGGGTTGTGGAGTCTTCCTCTCTGGAGACATTCAAAACCCACCCAGATGTGCTACTGTATGATCTGGTCTAGGTGATCCTGCTCTGGCAGGGAGGTTGGACTGGATGATCTTTCAAGGTCACTTCCAACCCCTGACATTCTGTGATTCTGTGTGAGACTGGCCCCATCCTCCTGACACCCACCACTGAAGTATGATCAGCACTGATGAGATTGCCTCTTAGGCTGCTCTTCTCCAGACTAAAACGCCCCAAATTCTCTCAGTCTTTCCTCATCAGAGATATGTTCCAGCCCCTTCAGCACCTTTGTAGCCTATTGCTGTACCTTCTCCAGCAAGTTCCTGTTCCTCTTGAACTGGGGAGCCCAGAACTGGACACAATATTCCAGAAGTGGCCTGAGCAGGGCAGAGCAGATGAGGACAAGAACCTCCCTTGACCTGCTGACTACACAATTCCTGATGCACTCAGCTTTCCAGCAGGTCAATCCCTAACCTGTACAGGTGCATGGTGTTGTTCTTCCCCAGGTGCAGGACTCTACACTTGCTGAATGTTTGCCACAAGGACACATTTCTAGCTCATGCTCATTCTGTTGTTCACTAGGACTCTCAGGTCCTTTTCCCCAAAATGGGACAACACTCTTGGTCTTGGAGGCTTTGTGTACCCTCGGGGCTCTGATTTCCTCTATATCCATAATTTGCAGCAGTAGGCTGTCAATGTGATCTGGCTCAGTTCATAGATGTTTGGTTTCAACTACATCAGTTCACGTTTTTTGGCAATAATTACCTGTCTTTCTGTTTGCTATTGTTATTTCACACAAAGGATTAACTTTCATTCCAGGGAGGAAGACAAGTTGAGCTCTGCTGTATCAAAGAAAAGGAAAAAAAAAATGCATCTGCAACTACCAATTAACATGTCTGTAGACACAAAAGATTTCAAAATTAACATTATTTCTTTTCCAGGCTGAAGTTTCCTAAGATTAAACCACAGTAAATAGTACAGTAAGGGAAGGAGGACAAGACGAAGAAAAGCTAAACTCAAAAGGTCATCTTTCCTTCCCCACATGGTGTGCCTGTCATATTTTATCATTTCTCAGAGCTGAAGATTCCAGGAGTACTCGTTTGCCTCCACTTACTCCCAAAAAGCATGAGCAGTAAGATCTGGGATTAAAACTCCATTCCTTGGTTAATTATTTGACCAAAATAAATATAGAATCTTAGAATGTTTTGGTTTGGAAGCTACCTTCAAGATCATCTAGTTCCAAGCCCCACACTGTGGCTAGGGATACCTTCCATCAGACCACATTGCTCAAGATCCCATCCAACCTGGCCTTGAATACCTCCAGGGAGAGGACATCCACAATCTGTCTGAGCAACCTGTTCCAGTGTCTCACTACCCTCACTGGAAAGAAATTCTTTCTAATATCCAGTCTAAATCTCCCCTCTTCCAGTTCAGAGCCATTAAACCTTGTCCTATCATTTATAAGTCCTTGTAAAAAGTCCCTCCTTCAGGTACTGGAAGGCTGCTCTAAGGTCTCCCTGGAGCCTTCTCTTCTCCAGGCTGCAGAGCCCCAACTCTCTCAGTCTGTCCTCACAGGGGAGGTGCTCCAACCCTCTGAGCATGTTTGTGGCCTCCTCTAGACCCACTTCAGCAGTTCTATGTCCTTCCTGTGCTGTTGAGAACAGCAGGGATTACATCCAGTAGAGCTCAAGGTCACACATTGGTACTAAGTGTGATATTCAAAGCATAGTTAATTGATTAAGAGCAGGGGTGGTGAGACACTGGAACAGGTTGCCCAGAGAGGTTGTGCATGCCTGCTCCCTGGAAGGGTTCAAGACCAGGGTGGATGGGGCCTTGCACAAGCTGCTTTAGTGGAAGGTGTCCCTGCCCATGGTAGGGGAGTTGGAACAAAATGACCTTGAGAGTCCCTTTCAATTTAAACCAGTCTATGAATCTATGAATCTATGATTAAGATTAAACATCAGCTCTAAATTTTGCTGGGTTTTAGGCTTTTTTTTTTTTTCTTTCCCCCAGGGTGAAAAAATAATTAATTATTTGGGGTTTGTTTTTTTTTTTTTTTTTTTTTTCCCCCACACAACTATTCTGTTACTTTGCCAAGCTTTGATTGCTGGGCAAACACCAAGCAGATTTTGTCAGAGTTGCCAAAGGCAGGCTCTGGGAAGGAATTAAGGACTTGAAGCAGAAGAGCAGGACGTTTTGAAGTCTTAGTTTAAACCTGTGAGGTCCAGAGCTCCTGCAGAGCTCTTTTTTATATTTGACAGGTCTGTAATCTGTAAGCACTTCAGTTCTTGACCTTAAAGTTGCCCAGATGCTTAAATCGCTGCTCCTGCAGTTGTCAGGAGTATCTCAACCCTGGTTAGTTCAACAATTCAGGTCTAACTCTGAGGTCCAGAAACTACTCACCCACTGCCTTCCTCCTTTGAGGAGCATGATCTCCTAAGCTTCCTCAAACTTACAGATTACTAAGCATGCAGTAAGAGCTGCTGCTTTCTTTCTAAGCATAGCTAGAGGATAAATCTCCCTTTTCTCTTACAGATTTGGGTATTTTAAAATGACAGGGGGAACCCAGGATCATTTCCTTCTTTTCTGAAAATAAAATCAAATCCTATGCTTCCCCATGGGTCAGCAGTGTGTTCCTTTTTCTTCAGCTTTTTTGTGGGTGACCTTGGAACATGACAGGTGCAATCAAATATTCAAGTCTGCAGATATTAATGAGATCTTCCAGGCAGTTAAATGTGACACCAATGGTGAGAAACCCCAGGAGGGAATCACAAGCCTGAAGTATTGGGAAAAGAAATGCCAGGTGATGCATTATGTGAGTAAGTGGGGGGTGATGCAGCCTAAAACATGCAAGAACCAGGACAAAAAGATGGTGAAGGGTCTGGAGAATAGAATCATAGAATCATAGAATGGTAAGGTTGGAAGGAGACCTCAAGGATCATCTAATTCCAACCCCCTGCCTTAGGCAGGGACACCTCCCACTAGCACAGGTTACTTAAGGCCTTGAATAGGTCTGGTGAGAATCAGTTGAGGAAACTGGGGTTGTTAAATTTGGAGAAGACAGGACTGAGGGGAGACCCCATTGCTCTCTGCAGCTCCCTGAAAGAAGGTTGGAGTGAGGCAGAGTTTGGTTTCTTTCCCTTAATATCAGGTGATAGAATGAGAGGAAATGAACTGAAATTGTGTGAGGAGGTTTAGGTTGGAGATTAGAAACAATTCCTTTTCTGCAAGAGTGGTCGGGCATCATCCCAGGAGGTGCTGTAGAAACAAGCAGATGTGGCACTTTGGGGCATGTTTTAATGGTCATGGTGGTGTTAGGTTGATGGTTGGACTCGATTTTAGAGGTTGTCTTCAACCCCCCAAATTGGATGATTCTATGAATCGTAACAGTGACCTCGGAGGAGAAGTCACACCTCAGGAAGGAGACCTTAGACTCTTCACTGGCAAGCTTCTGAAATCAGCAGCTCAGTGGGCATGTTTTCTTCAAGAACAAGTAAAATATTAGGCATCCCCAGGAAAAATACAGAGGTTAAACCAGGAGCCAATATCTTCTTTTTTTTCCCTCTGAAAAGCATTGATGCAACGGAGTACTTGATACAATGATTTTCCTTACATTTCCCCAAAACAAGATAGAAGGCAATAAAAAATGATGCAAAGAAGACAACTGAAATGATGATGGGAATAAAACACTGCTTTGCAATAAAAGATTAAAATGCTTGAGCCCTTTCTGCTTTGGGAGAAAAAGCCTGGAGAGACAGAGATGATAAATATTGACAAAGTCATGAAGTCAGTAGATAAGGCAAACAGAGTGCTGTTATTTGTCAAATCCCACAGTGCTAGAGCCAGGAGACACTGAAATGAGCAGGAGGAGAGCCTGAGCTGGATCAAACACTGTTTTACAGAGTGGTTTGGGGGGATTCATAGAATGGTTTGGATTGGAAGGGACCTTCAAGATCATCTAGTTCCAGCCCCTCTGCCAGGGGCAGGGACACTTCCCACTAGATCAGCTTGGCCCAAACCTCATTCAGCCTGGTCTTAAACACTCCCAGGGAGGGGGCATGCGCAGCTTCCCTTTCCAGTGTCTCACCACTTGCACTATAAAGCATTTCTTCCTAATCTCCTCTTCCAGCTCAAAGCCATTATCCCTTGTCCTATCACTTGCAAGCCCTTGTCAGAAGTTCTTCCCCAGCTTTCTTGTAGGCCTCCTTCAGGTACTGGAAAGCTGCTCTGAGGTCTCCCTGGAGCCAGGGGTGAACAACCCAAACTCCCTCAGCCTGTCCCCATAGTGGAGTTGTGTGCTCTGGTCATCTGATCTCTTTTGTGGCCTCCTCTGGATCCTCTCCACCGGGTTCATATCTGTCTTGTTTTGGGGGCATCAGAGGTGGACACAGTGCTCCAGGTGGGGTCTCACCAGAACAGAGCAGAGGGGCAGAATCACCTCCCTTGTCCTGCTGGTCACACCTCTTCTGATGCAGCCCAGGGGAGGGCTGCCTTCTGGGCTGCATGTGACCATTGCTGGCTCACATTGAATTTTTCATCAACCAACACCCCCAAGTCTTTCACCTCAGCACTGCCCTGGAGCCAGTCCTTGACCAGTCTGAATTTGTGCTTGCATTGCTCCTACCCAGGTGCTGCACCTTGTTGAACTTTGCCACCTTGGCATGGGCTCACCTCTCCAGCCTGTATATGTCCCTCCAGAGGGCATCCCTTCCCTTCAGTGTGTGAGCTGGGCCTTACAGATTGATGTCATCCACACAGTTATTTAGGGTGCCTCAATCCCACTGTCCATGTTGATGACAAAGAATTTAAGCCACACTGGTTCCAGTACCCATCCCTGCAGGATGCCACTTGCCATTGGTCTGCATTTGGACACGTATCCATTTGGAGACACAGTCTCCACTTGGCCACTGCTCTCCATTTGGCCTGTGCTGCCACAGAAAGCTGTGAAGGTAATACCAAGCAGGTTCAAATACAGATTAATGAAGTTCCTGGGCAACAGGTTGATAAATGGATGTTTAAACCAGGGGGCTGCTCAACACTCCTTGCTGTGAGCACTGTAAGAAGGTGAAGAGAATAGATAGCAAATAGTGGAAGGGTTCATGTGCGCTCCCTACGTGGCATCTCCTGCTGCTGGAGTGAAAATGCTGCACTTTCTCAGGAGCACTGTGGACTTTTGATGATCCCTTCCAACTCAATGTATTCTGTGATTGTTGAAATGGTTTTAGCTGTGGCCCATCAGTGTTTAATATGGTGGCTCCAGGGAAAGAATGGTGAGGCATCACAGGAACCTGAACTAGCTAATTATCCATAAGCAAGAAAGAAGAGTTGGAATTAACTTTATATAAAACTTGAGAGATTTTTATTTAAAAAGCCAGGCAAGCTAAATTTAAGTTCTAAAGGGATGGTTTTTTTTTTTTCCAGCTGATCTATTCTTCTAAGTTTATGTTTTAGAAGAAAATAAACCTCTCCTACGAGGACAGCCTGAGAGAATTGAGGTTGTTCAGCCTGGATAAGAGAAGGCTTTAGGGAGCTGCATTTCAATATCTGAAGGGATCCTGCAGGAAGTCTGCAGAGGGACTGTGTAGAAGGGTATGAAATGGTAGGAAAAGGGAGAATGGTTTGAAACTGGAGCAGGGGACATTTAGGTCATACATTAGGACGATATTCTTCACAACGAGGATGGTAAAATATTGGGAACAGGGGTGCTGGTTTGAGGCTAATTGGAATATTTTAATGAGAGAAATTAGATCACTGGTTGTGAAAAGAAAATAATGATGATGTCTATATCATCTGGTTTGCTGAGGGGGATAAAAAGTCAAAATGCAAACAATGTGCTCTCACTGTGTCCTGGGTTGTTGTCCTGTTCCTTTCTCTGTCTGGTCTGTGTCTTTGGATCTAATCACTTCCTTTTAACCCTGATCTGCTCTGATATCTCACCTCTAATCTTGGCAACTAACATGTAAGCTTTGCTGGTTGCTACTGGCTTCTGCTTTGTTTTGCTTGTTCATCTGAGGGAGCAGCCACAACCTCCCTGGGCAACCTGTACCACTGTCTCACCACCCTCACTGGAAAGAACTTCTTCCTAACATCCAGTTTAAATCTCCCCTCTGCCAGTTTAAACCCATTGCCCCTTGTCCTGTCATTGCAAGATCTTGTAAATAGTCCCTCCCCAGCCTTCCTGTAGGCCCCCTTCAGATACTGGAAGGCTACTGTAAGGGAGGGAAAGAAAGAGGGGTACAACTTTGAGCCCTCCTGGGCAGTTTTCTTTGTCCAAGAGGGAGTTTAGATTTCTGTATTATTTCTAACTTGTATATAATTGTAAATACTTGTATATATATGCTTGTAAACTTTGCCATGCTGTAAATATAGCTTCATCTTACTTCCAAGCCATCTGAGCTGGTCTGGTAAATTTCAAATAGTGGTGGGGAGAGTTCCTAATCCACCACAACAAGTTGGACAGAGATGTGGCCCCATCGCTGGAGACATTCAAGGCCAAACTTGAATCTGCTCTAGTTGGAGATGTCTGTGCTGACTGCAGGGTGGTTGAACAAGATCATGGAATCATATAATGGTTTAGGTTG
>WBNM01016472.1:34017-53146 GCA_013399055.1 Ramphastos sulfuratus | reverse complement strand
AGCGAGTCCAGAGGAGGGCCACGAAGATGATCAGAGGGCTGGAGCAGCTCTCCTATGAGGACAGGCTACAAGAGTTGGGGCTTTCAGCCTGGAGAAGAGAAGGTTTCGAGGAGACCTTATAGTAGCCTTCCAGTATCTGAAGGGATCCTACAGGAAGGCTGGGGAGGGACTGTTTATAAGATCTTGCAATGACAGGACAAGGGGTAATGGGTTTAAACTGGCAGAGGGAAGATTTAGACTAGATGTTAGGAGGAAGTTCTTTACAGTGAGGGTGGTGAGGCACTGGAACAGGTTGGCCAGGAAGGTTGTGGCTGCTCCCTGCCTGGAGGTGTTCAAGGCCAGGTTGGATGAGGCCTTGAGTAACCTGTACTAGTGGGAGGTGTCCCTGCTTATGGCAGGGGGTTGGAACTAGATGATCCTTGAGGTCTCCTTCCAACCTTAGCATTCTATGATTCTATGATTCTAGAAATAATTTAAGGGATTACCCTCAGCTATTTAATTAACCCATTAATAAGTAGTGACTTATTTGTTATAAATTGATTTCTCTCCTATACACTTAACTGATCTTGACACTGATCTGTCATTCTGCACTCAAAATTATTTCATACAAAGTTTTTCACTGCACACTACTGCTTAGGACTCTTTGTACAAAATTTCAAGACCCATAACCTAACAGAAGTGCCATAAAGATTCGCAAGACATAAAACTCTGGATGAAGGAATCCTAATAAACTAAGAAAATAACATAGAAGACAAAATATTTGATCCCATATCACACTCTCTTCCTCTGCTGACAGTGTTTTCAAGAATTTTTATAAAATAACAAGTTTTGTCAACTACTGATAGGTTTAAAATTCTATGTGCTGTGTTAACTGAGGTGGCTGCAATTCCTTGTTCTACCTACAAGAGCTCAAAATTAAGAACATGTTGGATGGCAAATACTGCATCCTTTCTTACGCTCTGCTGTGAGGACTGGGGTTAAACAAGCAATTTTTATTGAATATCACATTTCCTTGGTCATTTTAATTAATGCCTAGTATGAACTAGCAGGAAAAGCAAATAGGATTTCAGTTCCGTAATGTGCTGAACAGCACCCCTGAGTTGCAAGGCACTCTCACAAGCTATGTATTTGAAGGGAACAGATGATGTTGTGTATTTTATATAACATAAACTGGATGAATATTAATTTTCAGACAAAATGCATCTACCTATGCTAGCTAAAAAGCTAAGAAATCTTCTTAGGGTTTTGCAAGTTGAGTTTAATTTAAAGTAGAATTCATAAGACATCACTTTTCCTATTATTCACTAGGTTAAGGAGGATTACTTTAATAGGTTTAATTTCATTAGTATTTTTACTGTGCTTCATCCGTCTCTATTATTTTCCCTTAATCAATTTACAAAATAGCTGTCACCTTTGCCTTTGTAATTATATAAAATGTTCTAAAATTCCACGTTATATTATCTTCATTGTTAGGTATTAGTCATTCCCACTCTTTCCAACAGTACACACTCCCACTTCACAGAAAAAAAGTGTTACCAAGATCTACATTCAAATAGCAGAAAAGTGATTTTAACATGCTGATTATGCTGCTGACCGAAAGCCAAAGTCTAAATATTAGACTAGTTATGGAGTAACCCTGATTGACAGATATAATATGACTCAATTTCCCAAGGTTTCAGTGTGGTGCTCAGAAGCACAAACAATGGGATCCTACATCACTCTCCTTAATCATTTGTACCCAGCATTCATTTCCTTCAGAATAAACCATTAGTTTGGAAAACATTACTAGTTTCTGACTTTAACATTTTCATTTGAAGTTTCTATACCTCTCTTTAAAATGCCTCCATAATTTTCATCGCATTCTGGGTTTATTTTTCCTCCTGTACATCAAGCTTTCCTTAACTGTGCTTTTTTGACACTAGCTACATAGAACAATTTTCCCCTCATGTTACCAATGATCATAGTCTCCCCCTGTGCTGGTTTGAGGCTAATTGGAATATTTTAATAGAGAAAATTACATTACAGGCTGAAAAAAGGAAAACAATGGTGATGTCTACTTCGCTCATAGGCTTGCTGAGATGGATAAGAGTAAGAACTCAAAACACAGATAGCACAGTCTCTTGGGTAGACACTCTCAGGCTGTCTAGCTTCTGGCTTTCTCCTCTCAACCGAGTAACCTCACTAACCACTTTTATTCTAACTCCCCTGGCCAATCCTCCAAACTCACCTTGCACGTAAGGCAAGCTTGTGGGGTAAGGTATAAGGGTGGGGAGAAGGTGGAAGGGTGGTTGGAAGCCCCCTCCTGGGGTCTCTGATTTCTGGGAGGGGTGTTGTGTTTCTGTATTATCTTTAACTTGTATATTTCTGTAAATATTCCTGTATATAGTGTATATATATGCTTGTATATTGTGCTAAGCTGTAAATAGAGCTTCATTCCTTAACTTCCAGCTGGCTGAGTCTAGTTTGGGTGATTTTACAAAGTGTGGGGAGCGGGTAACTCCCAAACCATCACACCCCCAATAAGTCAATTATATATATATATGAGTATAAAAGGCAATTAGATAAATATAAGGGGTAAGCCCCTATCGATGCTTTGTAAATAAAGAAGTAGCTTCCGTTTCTGTCTCAGAAAAAATCTAAACTGCAGGGAATGACCGAGGAATAATGTATCACTGAATGTCTGCCTTGTTCTTACGGGCTTTCAAAATGACGTCCAGCTGTACAACTCTAGGAAAGAGGCAAAGGGCAGAACCGACAACAGTGGATTTAGATACTTTAAAAAGGAGATTAGAATGAGTAACTGGGAAAAATACTAAAGACTCACAGGATGGTTGGGGGTGAAAGGGAACTCCAGAGATTTTCTAGTTCAACCTCACTGCTAATGCAGGCATGGTTAGATCAAGTTACATAGGCAAGTTTTGAAAGCCTCCAGAGAAGTCTCCACAACCTCTCTGGGCAGGCTCATCCAGTGTTCCAGTGCCTTCAAAGTCAAGAATCTTCTTCTTAAGTTCAAGGGAAACTTTCCTGTGTTCTAGTTTGTACCCATGACCTCTTGTCCCATCACTGGCCACCATAGAAAAGAGTCCATCCCCATCCTCACCACCTCCATCCTTTAGGTGTTTATATGCATTAGTAAGATCCACTCTCAGTCTTCTCTTTTCCAGTCTAAAGAGCTGCAGGTCTCTCAGCCTCCCAAGAGAGACACTCCATTCCCATAAATATCCTCATGGCCATCTGTTGGAGTCTTTCCAGTAGTTCCCAGTCCCTCTTGAACTAGGGAGCCCAGAGCTGGACACAATACTCTGGGTGTGGCCTCACCAGGACAGAGCAGAGTAGAGGTGGAGGAAAACCTCCGTCAACCTGCTGGACATACTCTTCTTAGTGCACCCTAGAATACAGGCTGTCCACCAGCACCAGAATTATATAAAAAAAATCTGGAATGAAAATCATCAATGTACAGTGAATACAATTCAGAAAGATATAGTGGCATTTACAACAACTGCATAACTAAATTTGTATTTTACATACATAGTTCTAACAGTTCAGAATAATTCAGAACACTTAAACTTTCCTTTACCCTTTACAGAACAACTAAATCTATGCTACTTTACCTGCTGTATATAATATTCAGAAATAATATTCCAACATTAAATATCCTGGTATATATTCTTGTTCTTAATAAGTTGGTCACAAAATATGCACAACTGTGCTATAATTTGATGGCTTTTGTATCTTAAACAATCTGAACAACTCTCAATTCAATGCCCATTGGACGGAAGTATCCACACTATGAAGACAGCCACACACCTGGATCAAATAGCACACTCAGAGCTGTCTAAAGAGTTCTACAGGTGCAACTCAAGGTATACAAAGAATTGTACACAAAGCACTAGCTGAGACAGCTACTGAAGCACAGAAGTAAATTCCCATAGAAGGAGCAAGACAGAAGTAGCATATCCTAGGATAAAAGACTAGGGAATAGGGATCCAGGAAAAGCAGAATTGTCAAATATGGTGGAAATTAATGTGGAGAGACTGAAAATATGTGTAAGAGAAAGACTGAAAAGTGATATGTCAATTGAAAATACCGTGACAGGAAGGAGGCAAAAAGCTACTAGAAAACATTCAAGAAATGAGGAGGGAAGGGAGAAGGAAGAAGCAAGCAAACAGGCATTAAAACAAACCAAATGAAAGCAAAAGTAAGGGACAACAAAAAGACAATTTCTTAAGAAAGGCCACAGGGAATATGCTGACACAAAAAGTACAGCAAGAAACATAATATCTGCTGATGTCTAGGGTCATTAAGAGCTGCAGTTAGAAAGATTTAAACATTTGTCTGCCTACTGTGAATACATGGAGAAGACTGTCCCGAAAGAAGTTCTTGTCTACTGCAATGGGAATGTTTTTGTCCTACAGCACAATCAAAGAAAATCAATTGACTGATAATTGCTTTGCATCAGATTAAATTATGGAGCACTACAGGGCTCAGAGCCTTGGAAATGAGATGTGGAGCCTTTCACCTCTGGGTCACTGCTACACACACAATGCAAGTCGATAATGACTCTTGCTACTCTTGTGTTAGGGAAAAACATGATTTTAAGCTCTACTAAAACACACCTTTACTCTTTTATAACCTCAGAACTTTGTTTTGCTGATCCCTGAACAAAACTGGATGAAGCTCCCAATACTTCTCATTGTGGCCTTTGTGCTGCCTGTGATTATACGGTCTACATAACAGCTTTTCAAGAATATTGTGTTTATCTTTTCAACAGATTAGTCAGGTTATTTTTGAAACCAGTTTCAAAAATAAAAGTCCATAAATAAAATAATAAGTATACNTAGATGATCGTTGAGGTCTCCTTCCAACCTTATCATTCTATGATTCTATCAAGACCCCAAAATTATGTGTAATATTTTTCCCTTTAGCCAGGATCATAAATACTCACAATATAGAATTTTTGATCATTTTACTTGATTCTTACAAAATAAAACAAGCAAACAAAATAATAAAACCAAACCCAACTGACCAACAGAAAAAAAAAAAAGCCAAACAAAAAACAAAACCCAAGGAAATCAAAACACTACTGAGCTATGCTTCCCTGTTGAGACATAAGGAAAGGACAATAATATAACTTTTTGAAAGCACTAATTGATAGTAAGTGCAGGTTTTGTTTATCACTGAGTAGTGTTTGATTTCAACTTAATTTATTAACATGATTCATTTGCTAGCTTGTTTGTGCAGTTCTAATTGAACTACAATACTACCTGAAAGATGAAAATACATTTGGATAGCTACCACGTGGTAGACTGAGCCTTTTCTGTCCAGTTATTTGCTACAGTGTATGTCAAGAACGTTTAAAACCACATGGTCCCATGCGTTACATACTATTTACCACTGCAACATTGGTATTGACTCTATTTTGGCTGATGGGACTGCAGTTGAAAAGCATTTCATAATAAAAAGCAGTCAAACTTCATGCTACACTCTAATATGCTACATTATGATGCTGCCGGTCTGACTACTGCAGCAGGAGATTGTCTTCTTACGAAATGAGCAACTGATGAAGCTAATTAAAAACTCTTGTAAAAAAAATTTCTCAAAAGTATCATTGGTTTCTCAATGCAGTTTATAGAGCACAGTCATAAACTCTTAAAACACAGAGTGTGAAGACCATAATGAGGGTAACAAGCAGAACAAGGTACAACGGAACATCTTAAGCAGGAACCTTCCATCATGAATCATAGACCAAGGAGTCTACTGTAAGCAATACTAGACAAAAATACTCAATAGTTTAAAAATTACCATGCTAGCAGCATACTGAAACTGGTTTTACTTCAGTTATAGACAGTGTTATAGAATGGCTTCAATTGGAAGGGACCTTAGTGATTTACTTCAACCTCCCTGCTCTTATACAACAGTTATCAGCACACTCATGTGAAAACAGGAGTAATGATATCCAGGCTACAGTTGCCCTGAAGCCACAACTTCTTCCTAGGAAAAAAACTCTAAGCTGTAGAGGACCAGGAAAAGGATTCTTCCACCCTGACCACAGCATCTGGGTTATTGTACCCAAAAATCACATCAGCATTGGCACTTAAAGCATCTCTGTTGCTTCATGAATCTTGTATTGCTATAAAAGCTCCCAGTTTCAACTGCAGGGATGGCCAGTTTCCCTGTCCTAGCTTTGCTAGGAGCTTGGAATACACATTTATGCAAGCAGATAACTGTACAGTTTCTGTACCTATGGCTTTCTGTTGGTGCTCTCTAAACACTCACTAACTGCATTAAATGTTGGTGTCACAAGGTGTACTT
The DNA here is from genome assembly GCA_013399055.1 of Ramphastos sulfuratus. Lineage (NCBI taxonomy): Eukaryota > Metazoa > Chordata > Aves > Piciformes > Ramphastidae > Ramphastos > Ramphastos sulfuratus. The sequence continues at coordinate 46,834 of WBNM01016472.1, read as the reverse complement.
TGAATTTAAACCAATGCTATCTGAGTCAATTAACTGTGCTCAGACCCTGTCCAAGAAGTCTGATTATTCTGACAACTTAAGTGGAGGTATGTTCCAAAATGTATCCAAATTACAATCCACCTCCATGCAGAAAAATGAAGATTTCCCACCTATAGTAATGTGTTTTATCTAAATCCTGTAAAATACACCTACTGTTGAGTAGTTTGTTTTTAATATTTTCCCACTGATACAAATAAGAATGCTTTCAGTCCATAACACAGATTCATCATAGATAATCTTCAAATTAATGAAGGAAACAAATATTGGTTCAGGAATTGGGACCAGCAACCCTGAAAGAAAGATGCTGCATGTTGCAGTACTTTAAAAATACTGGCTTAATTCATCGTTATATTGGAAAGCTGAATCTTTTACACGTATTTACTACACATTTTTTTCCTCTAGCAGAGTAACTACTGATTTTTGAGCAAGCTTTGAGCCAGTGTGTCATGATTTTTTAAACATACTTTCTATTGACATAAACCAGTTTTATATTAGCTCGATTTATAATGTAGGCTTCATTGCATGCTATTTTTCTAGAACAGCTCTTAATAAGTTGTTTCCATTCCCAGGTACATTGCAAAGAACAGAAAACTTACACATAAAAAGTAATGTGCCACTACGATTTGAAAATATTAATCTTATCCACATTTCCCCTCCTCTAAAAGACTTACAACATGTCTAAAACATGAATTGATGGATTAATCAGTGTCTGAAACATTTTTATCATAATCAATAATATAACTTTACCCTTTCAATGGGATTTCAATTAAACTACAAAGTAATTTTATTTTTTTCTCTTAAAAATACTTTCTGTGCAAACCAACAGCATTAACTCATTGGATACCAAGTGGTATGTTGTCAGGGATGGTAAGCCAAACAATTAAAGTACTACACTTACTGGAAGATACATAAAAATCATTAGGCTTAGGTTTTACAGGTTAAAGATTAAAAATCAAAACATCTCGTAGGTAAATAAGGACAAGCATAAAGATTGAGCATCATCGCACAAGTTTAGAAATCTATTATCCAACAACTACAAACCTAAGGGCCACAAGAGTTATTTCAACATAAGGAAGACAGGCTAGCCAGACATCTACAAATTCAGTTTGAGCCTTTTCTTAGCACTCAAGAGAACACAAGGTAAGACACTCCAGTAGCTCCCACAGAAAGTTAAAATAAAAGATTTCTTGGATGGAAGAGTCTGCCACAAGCAGCAGATAAAGGGAGCCCAAGTTGACACCAGTCTTTCATCAGATGATATTAAATGACAACATCAAAACTTATTTTAAATTTTAACTCCTTGAAAGCTGGGCTTACTAGGCTAGGGAGTTGCTATGAGGAGGTCAAGTAGGAAATGTTTTAAAGGAAAAATTATTTTTAATATTATACAGCATGAAATTTTAGATATAAGAAATAGCAACAAAATGTGATAGGCTGTACTAAGATTAATGAACAAATATATATGAAGCTATACTAAACCTGAGAATTTTGTGGTCCATTGAACAAATACTCCCACTGTAGGAAGTAAATTAAATCAGGTGGTGTGATCTGATTATCTTCAAGGAATATTTGTTATGGACAAACTACTGGTTCAGGTAGAAACAGACTGTTAGCCTTCAGTTAAGTGGCAGTTATTGATCTTTGCTGGCATAACCTCATTGTTACGTAGTTTCACTGTTATGGAAAAGCTGCTAGCTTATTGTCTGCCAGTCTGGGAAAGTAGCCCTTCATTAGGAAAGATAAAGCAAGGTAATTTCTGGGTCTTTCATCTTTTCCAGTACTATACAGAAGCCAGAAAAGATATTTTCTTCTTCTATGGCAATTAACTGAATCTTGAATGTCACATGGTTTTTATGGATGGGTAACACATATACCTAGACAACGGGGAAAAAAAATCTGTCACTACTGCTATCAACAGAAATACATCTTCACCCAGAATCATCATCCTGCAGCAGGACACAGCCTTCAGAGCAAGGAAATGGGGGTAGAAGGGAAGATTGCAGGTAAATATCTGAAGACTTTTGAGATTTTACATAATTTCTGAGAACTTTAATTGAATGGCGAAAGAAGTTCAGACAATTCAAAGACAAAAAATAGGGTTTTATAGATTAAAAAAAAGCCTTGTGTTCTTGATCAGGGAAATCCTTTACATAAATCTTCAGAAGGTCTGAGAGGCAGTATCCAGGACAATTTCTCAGGTTCAAGTATCCAGCTTGTTTAGAAGGTTATCTCAAGACAAATACATCAAACTACAAAACAGAGAAAAAAAATAGGACTACAGAAGGCCACAAACAAGCACATGATGTCACTGTTTCTCATTCTGTCAATGGTATGTGCAAGTTTCACCATTCTCCACATTATTTGAAAACTGTTAAAAGTCAAAATTTTCAAGTAGCCTTGGAAATGTCATTCCATTCAGCTTGGAGGTAAGAGAAAGCTATAGCTCCTCTACTACTTCAGCTGAAGAATCAGTTTGTTTATACTTGTAACTTGGCCCTAAGAAACTTCATTGTACAGGAAAATCCCCTATGTAAACAGCCAAACAGGTATAAATACAATGAACTGTCATTGTAGAATGGTAAATAGATCAATTAAAACAGAGAGAAATCTTGTTTTGATATATGCCTCCCATAGCAGAGATCAATGTCTGGGATGCGCCATTCTGAATAGCTTCCATCATTACTTGACGTCCACCTACGCTCTTTTTTAAGTCCCAGCTGGGTGATCCAAACGTATAATGACATTCTAGTGAGTTTCTGAGGCTCAGTCAATCTGGCAGGGGAGTGAGACTCCTTGGAAAAGAATGACAGCATATGCCCTCCAGGGGAGCTGCAAGCTATGAGTGATCTCGAACTGCCACCCTGGGCACTCATAGTTGGCTCAAGGGAAAGAGCTGACAGGCAGCAGCCACAGCTTCAGATGTTGCTCTTAGATCTCTCCCAGCAGGTGTCACTGCAACGCAGCATCACTAACAAAAGGAAGAACTATAAAAGCAGTAGGGGTGCTTTTAACTTCAAATGACAAAACTCCCCCATAGACTAATTGCGTCAAACCTGAGTCTGCAGAAATCAGCGTTGTAAAGAGAGGGTGGGGAAAACTGTCAGTTGTGCATAATTTCTGCTTTCATATAAATTGTTACAGCTTTGTAAGAGATGTCCTTAATGAAGCAGCTAATTTAATGCAAAGACTCGGCATTCCATTCTTACCATTAAATGTACATAATGCACACACGACTGTATACCAAACTCTATTCATCTACTTCAAACTGTTATAAAATGGCTGTTGAACTTTGTTCTTTGCAGAGATAATTTTATAACAAATATGGCACCCACAACAAAGTTTTCTAGCAACTGGCTGTGAAAACAGAAAAATAAAAACACCCAAATAAACCAACTCACAAGAACAAAACAACATAACAGAACAAGAAAATGAATGCTCCTTTCAAAAGCCGTCTCCGTGCAGACTCTGACTACCTACCACCCAGCTATTCTGCAGGCATTCAGACACTTCACTGTAGTGTCTCAAAAATCAATAGCAATTTATTCTCTCTTTGGACCTCAAGCAACAAAAGTAAGTAATACTGTCACCTCCAGTCTGCCTTCAGAACATGGCCACAAAACAGTCTTGCTACTATACTACAATCCTCCAGAGCTCTTTATCTATGCTGGCTTTGCAGATAGTATTGGCTTTAATAAGGGAAAAGCATACTAGACAGCAACACAAAGGGGTCAAGGTCCTGTACTGCAACCTGATGAGTTGGAATTATGAGGAAGGCTTGGAATCTGGAGAAAGGCTTGGCATCTGTCATACTTAAACTTCACTTATGCCAATGTTATTGGAGGGGAAAAATAAGGGGGAAAAAAATGGGGGGAGGGGGGGCGGTAACTTTTGTTTGTTCTTCCATACATCAAAATGGTAATCCAACAGAAGAAAAGTCGAAAGACAGCTTGAAACTTATTTAAAGGTATTTCTTAAGAGTATTTCTTCAAAATAAGAGGCTTTAAAAACCTCACATTAATTACAAACTACTGAACACATGTCAGAATATTCAAAGTACTCCACAATACTCTCACAGTTTTTCTTTAAATAATCATAATCTGTAAACAATATTAAGAAATTAATTACTCTCTCATCATATGTCAGCCAGTCTCTTTCAATTGTTCACAGCATGAGGTATAACATCATCACAGAGATTTTTACCAAGTTTCAAAAGCATTTAAGTTGTTAGCTAGAAAACATGCTTGGTTAACAACTGGTAACCCTGTGTATGTGTCTAAGATGGATTCCTCTCTTTTCAGGAACAGTTATTTCAATACACTCATATCTTTGCTTATTTAGTTGTTGTCACCAGTGGATGCTGTGTAAGCCTGTACACCAGAGAAACTCTCACTACCACCACCCCCAACACCAATTCTATTTCATTTTAGAAATACTGATTCCCATGGATTTATATACAACAGGTCCAGGATGCATCCTATCTTGTACAGGCTCATAAAGTCCCAGTTTGAAGGAATCCAACATTCTTTCCATAGCATTTTGTATTAATGAACACAAAGACAGGGCACAAGCTGAATGCAAAGCATGGACTTTACAGTAAAGAGAAGAAAACTTACATTCTGTTTCTCCAGTTGGACAGTAATTCCATGAAGTGATTTCCCACCTCCTAAATTTAATGTATTTACCAAGAATCTCACTAGTCAGCTCGGAATTGTGATTTCTTTTCCCCCCACAATGGATAACTAGTAAAGCTAATGGGAAATTCTGAAATACTTTTAGTTAATGTCTTAGGAAAAGAAATCCAAATGGATTTTATGTGACTACTTGAGAACAAATGAGGAGATAATAAGACTTACACAGGATATATATGCACTCAGCTAATCAAAGGGCATTCTGAACCAATGTTAGCAAGGAACTCTAGTGAAATGGAAGATGAATGTATTTATTGTAGGTATTACATGCAAAATACAGAAAAGCCAATAGCCACTGATGAGAAAGTAAAGCAACAAAATAAGCTGAACTTGATATCAAGTCATGAACTCAATGAAAAGGTAAGACAGTTGCAGCAATCTATTTTTTGTATGATATGTACGGTACTAGGACCGGTATTATGTACTCATTAATGGCCTGCAGGAGGGCATGGAGTGCACTGTCAGCAAGTTTGCTGACGACACCAAGCTGGGTGGAGTGACTGACACACTGGAGAGTTGTGCTGCCATTCAGAGAGACTTAGACAGGCTGGAGAGTTGGGCAGGGAAAAATTTAATGAAGTTCAACAGGGGCAAGTGTAGAGTCATGCATCTGGGAAAGAACAATCCCATGTATCAGTATAGGATGGGGACTGACCTGTTGGAGAGCAGTGAAGAGAAGGACTTGTGAGTCCTGGTGGATGGAAGGATGGCCATGAGCCAGCAGTGTGCTCTTGTGGCCAGGAAGGCCAGTGCCATTCTGGGGTGTATTAGAAGGGGTGTGGTTAGTAGGTCGAGGAGGTTCTCCCTCCCCTCTACTCTGCCCTAGCGAGGCTTCATCTGGAGTATTCTGTCCAGTTCTGGGCCCCCCCAGCTCAAGAAGGACAGGGAGCTGCTTGAGAGAGTCCAGTGCAGAGCCACAAAAATGATTAAATAAGTTGAACATCTTCCTTATGAGGAGAGACTGAGGGAGCTGGGGCTTTCTAGCTTGGAGAGGAGACGACTAAGGGGTGACTTCATTCATGTTTATAAATATGTAAGGGGTGAGTGCTGGGAGGATGGAGCCAACCTCTTCTTGGTGATGCGCAGTGACAGGACGAGGAGCAATGGGTGGAAGTTGAGGCATAGGAGGTTCCATGTGAACTTGAGGAAGAATTTTTTCCCTGTGAGGGTGACAGAGCACTGGAACAGGCTGCCCAGGGAGGTTGTGGAGTCTCCTTCTCTGGAGATATTCAAGAACTGTCTGTATTCCAGTGTGATCTGCTCTAGGTGATCCTGCTCTAGCAGGGGGGCTGGACCAGATGATCTTTCGAGGCCACTTCCAGCCCCTGACATTCTATGATTCCATAATTCTATGGTAAGTCACATAATACACAAGAGGCTTCAGGTAAGAGATCCCAGGAAAGAAGACAGAACTGGAGACAGAAATGAAACCACTGTGAAAAAGCCACCACAAATGGGAAATCTGATACTCTGAGATCCAACAGTCAAGGTAGAGCAAAGACAGCCTAAACACTAGATTCTTACCCAATTAAAGTCTTTAAAATCTATAGGACTTTTAAATTAACATTTAATAAGCACATAGGCATCTGAAATTATATTTTTGATACCTGACTGTCTCATTGGGACCTACACTGAACATTCATTGAGTCCTGTGCAGTCTCTTACTAGACCCTTACACAAAAATGTCTAAATGTAAAACAAAAACAAACAAACTAAAAAACAACAACCACAGAAACCTCTCAAGAACCTAAACAGTGTATGAATCAACATAACAGTAAAAACCATGAGTGGTTCTCTAATGTTCCACTTGTATCTTTCAAGAAGTGCATTTAATTTAACTTGGTACTTACTCATTTTACTCTGTAAGTGTCAGCGAACTCAGTGCTCACTGCACCTAGCACTGGGAACACAAAGAAGAAATTTTTGGAAAAGGCTTAAATCATTCCAGAAATTCTTTTGTGGCTTTGAAGTATCTCCCAGTAAAGCTCTGACAAGAGATAAGCTTTAACATTTCCAATAATAGTTCTATTGTGCTTAAAGGAATAACACTATGGAAATGCTCTGAAGCTCTAGGACTCAAGGATTCAATAGGTCTTTATGAAGTAAGAGGGCACAGAGCAGTGAACATCAGATCAATGAGTGCTACGGTGTCTGGCTAATACTGTTAGTACTGTACCAGCAAACCACTGAGATCTTAGCCAGTGTTCCATAAAACCCTATGCTCAAAGTCTTTTTCAGGACCAAGTTTACGAAACAGCTAAAATCCCTGTCTGCTTCTATATTAAAGTCCACATCATGACTAAGGGATTCATTTAGATCCTCGAAGAGTCAATTGTAGTTTTCACATTGGCTTCAATAAGCATCATCAGACCACAAAGCAGACAACTTAATTCATACATAAGCACCCTAACATTGCTTAACACTGCTGTGATGGCATATATGGCTTTTAAAAGTTGCTAAGCAAGCTTCGAAGTACTTATACGAGTGAAGAACTAAATGTCTAAAACAGCCTCTCAGAAACCACAGCAACCACACCCTACAGTGACCAGATTTGTCTTCATCTAAAATTCTGTAGGAAGCAAGATACTGCATCTGAATATTGTGTCCTACTGGTAAGTCTTCCTGGCACACACATGAACCAGGTTTTTAAGAGCTGCTCTCTGGAGTATCCTTCCTTTGCAAGTTGCTTCACTTTGTGTGCACCTACCTCAGAGTCGCCTGGTCTCACTTAGATGTCTGCTCAAGAAACTACGCTAGCCGGAACTAGCACAAAGGACAAAACAGTAAGACTTTCTATTAGCTCTCTAAATCAGTTCAACACTGAAGAGACAAGCAGAAGGGGTTGGAAGAGATAATTTAGCTTTTTGTGAGGTTGCCTACCCATTTTAACAAATTAGCTACAAAGCCAAACTGCAACCTTCTTTACACTAAAGAAACTAATAGGAATGCTCAGTCATCCTGTCAGCTACTAATACTGCCAAATGAAATTAGATGTTTGTCTTTATTAAGAAAAGTTTAAGTTAACATATGTAGACTAACTTATTAAATACTGGATGTATTTTTTAAAATTGCAAAACAGTACCATGGTAAAAGCAACACATTAGCCATCACATTATAAACTGTTACCTGACTTCTATTTTTTACACCAAAAATAAGAGTAGATATATGTATGCTCATTTTAAGGGATCTTTTCATTGATATATTAATTTAAAGTAGCTTTGAATAAATAAGAATGAGGAACATTACTTTGGTGCTTGCGTTTTTTTTTTTTTATGTATATACATATATACATATACACACACTGCAAAAAACAGTACAAGCCCAATTCCTAGTGTCAATCCTTATACTTACAAAAGTACAGCAGCACACAGTATATGAATGTGGATACGTTAGCAGAGTTTTTCCTTATAAAAAAGTCTTTAATTAAAATAACTGCCAAGTACATTTCATTTCAACTACCTGTCCAGTAACAAATTTGTTATATTAAATAATGTACTCAGTCACTTCCTGATCTAATCATAAATTTGAAATATGGGAAGAAATTAGCACCTGATATTTGGAATATGCATGACTGTCCTGGTAGGGCATAAAATCCTGCCAGGCCAGTTTAACTCTTGCTCTACACCTCCTGTTGTGGGTCCAGAAGTTGAGTGGATGAACAAAAAATGGAGGGTTTGGTCCCAGCAAAGGCTTGAGGGCCAGGGGCTTAGCACCACCAAGTGAGGTGCCTTGTGCTGCCCCTCAATGTGCCACACCAGGCACAAAGCTTGGAATTCATTGGCCAGAACAATGATGCTAGTGCCTATTGGCCAGTTTAATTTTCAAAATAACGTATTTAATGGGGAGTGATTTAGAAACTGGGCCTTTCTGCACTGACTTTCCACCAGGAGCAGCACCTCATTCGCAGCTCCTTAACTGGGAATCACGGCAGTCACGTGTTTGCAGCTTGCACCAGCAACTCGGTTCTCTCCTTCCCTCTAACTGGAATGTTTTATATTTTACCCCCAGGTCATTATTGTGGGTTTTGGAAGTGTCTTTGTAAAGGAAACTTATTTGGGGCCCAAGTGAAGTGAATACATATGCTGGAGTTAATGCTAAGACTCCATAAGTATAGTTACAATTTTTCCTGGTTTTGCGTTCCTATTTTCCAAGTTCTGATTGTTTAAACTGTTTAATTCTGTGTTTAAAAATACTCTTTGTGCAACTACCTCCTGTTGACCAAAAATACAAAAAATCTCAGGCAATTTCTCCGATTTTAAAAATATTAATAATAAAAAATAGTATTAATAGCTAAGTGTTCATAATTCATAACCTATTAATTTTCACAACAGTGACTGAGGCAATATTTAATATTTTGCTATATTTCTATTATCTGCTGGCCATTTCTTCTCCTTGCTGTAGATTCACAGAAATTGGAAGAATGAGTGAGGAAGAGAGATCAAGGAAAAACAAGAGGGAAGAAATAAGATTGCCTGCATCTTTTTTTTTAGTTTTGTCATGCTAAGTCTACCACTTCAAAACTATCTTCTCTTCAGGAACAAAAGACTGAGAATTCAAGTAATCTGATTCAGCCCAGCACTGCCACTGTCACTGCAAACTACTAGTCATACTGTTTTATCCTCTAAAAATGTTACACTGCATTTTCATCTGTTTGCTGATAGAGAAGCTTTTTCAAAGACTTACCTACTCTAGTATATGTGTGTATTACTGATAATTAGCTATCACATCCTCCAAAATTCTTTGAAAAAGGATAATTTAGGGTGTTGGTTGACATAAGCATTCTCATTCTACATACTTTCAGACAACAATTCATGTTATCATAAGGCTGGGTGAGCCCTAACCTAGAACTATACAGAGAGAGAGAGAGAGTATTAAGGTACAAATCATCCANAGTTCTGATTGATTAAACTGTTTAATTCTGTATTAATAAATATCCTTTGTGCACATATTTCCTGTCGACCGAAAATCCAAAGAATCTGAGGGATTTTTCCCCAAATTTTTTAATATTAAGAATATTCAGGGATATTAATAATAATAATTCATAACCGGATATTAATATCTCATCACGTAAGCATTCTCATTCTATATACTTTCAGACAACAATTCATGTTATCATAAGGCTGGGTGAGCCCTAGCCTAGAACCTACTGTTTTTAAGGAACTAATGAGAGTTAGTATTTACTAAGCTTGTAATGAATCAAAGCCTTCTCTCCTAACCAAATCTCCACTAATTGCTTCAACTACTAAGAGCTACCCCAAACAAACTAAGAATTAAGAAGGTGATTCATTCTAATCACTGTTTTGCCAATGCTGTCAATAAGGGTACTGCTAGGATGCTAATGTGGCCACTTTTCTTTAGAATATAAACAGAAGTTGTTCACTTACTTTACCTCTCTTAGGTAACTGGCTTTGATTACTGATCAGTTTAGGCCAAATTAATACTTGCAACCCCCAAAACATTTTAGAATATGTTAATCTGCACTGTAACGAAAAGTAAAATTGACTGGATAGGACAGCATGGCAGACATGCTTTCAGTCTTTATCAATTCTTTACTTGAAATCTTGTCCTATGAACTTAACTCAAAAATTTCATCTTACTAGAGCACATAATGTGGAACCCTGACAATATAAGATACGATTATCAAGGGAAGACAGTATTTTACCATGAATTTGAGAATGCAGTGTTTTGGTTTTGTTTTTTTTAAATGCAGTATGTTTTAAAAGCTCTAAGTATTTGTAATTCTGGACTACATTAACTAGACTATTATTTTAACAAGCTTGGAAATATACTAGTCATTGTTCCAAAACCAACAGGCTCAGCTGACCAGTTGAGATGCCCCCAGCCTGCTGCAGGTGCACTAAGAAACCAGAAGCCTCTACTTGTGCTTTAGTTTATATCCTTCTCAACAACACTTCAAACTTCACAATACACTCCTCATAGTTTAAAACTTTGTTCTCCTGAAGTTATACACAGCGCTCCATAAGAGTTCCAGTACAAAGTAACAGCAACTCAACCTGAAATATCCCTTCATATCACAAACTGATGTATGCAACAGTTCTTTAAAAATTACAAATAATCTCATTGAGTACAATACCTCATCTCCTGAGGTATGCAACAGAGTTTTCACAATAGGCTATAGAATATAAAAATGCATTTTGTTTAACACTACTCAAGCACTTCAAAACTGTCCTTTCCTCTCTATTACAAATGGCAGCAGACAAAAACCCTGCATGAGAGAAAGATGTAAAATTCTTTAACCTTGAAGAGATGGAAATGCATTTCAGCATTTTCTGAGGTTCACCATGATACTGCAGAGTTTCAGCACAATTTTTAGAGAGACCATTTTTTCCAAAGTTCCCAAATTAACAGTGTGTCTATACTGCTTTAAATAAAAACAGTGTGTGGACATGGCAGTGCACCCAAGCCCCTTTTCCCCCCGCAGAGCAGGAATGGGGGGAAAACAAGCACAGGAAGGCATCTCCCCACTGCCAGGGCTGTGGCCGGCGGGCACACAGGCCCCTTTCCCCAGGCCACATTCCAAGCACAGCACCCCCATGCTGGGGCAAGCCCGGACACCTTGTAGGCAGTTTTCATGCCAGTTTTCACGCTTTCTGGTGCTGTTGGGACAGCAATTAACTCAGAGGTACTAGAAAGGAGTGAACTTCAGAGCACACACTCTCCCATCTGGGTTTTTGCCTTCTACATGTGTGGATTATAAGCAGCAGCAGTTCGGGAAGATACTTTCAACAGAACACCGTATCTATATAATATTTCATACCTTTTGTATATAGTGACATGGGTGGCAGGGTTTAAATTAATAAACAATTCATATTTTTTTGTTAATTTCCCACCTTACCCCTATTTATTCATAACAGTGGAGATGAGAGTGGAAGAAAGAAAAAAATGAAGTCAATGAAGTGACCGTTTCTGAGGTACTCCTTTTGGTAGAGAGAAATATAAAATTAGCTGCTTATCTAAGAGATATGCTTTGCATTTAGTGAGCACACAGCTACAGCTTAAGGCACTACTTTCCTAAACTATTTATTTTCTCTTCCTTTCCTGAACATCAACACTACACAATGCCTGGCAGAGAGGATGTGTTTTTATCCCCCACTTTCCCCTACAATTTATTCTGTTACCGATAAACCTGCAGAATCCCTTCTTTTTGCTCTTTGTATCCCTGGCCAAATTCAGCACCAATTTTGCTTCCATTTTCCTAACCCAACCCTTGCATGGTTGGTAAGCATTTTTAGTCCACTTGGGTTACACCTTCCTCCTCTTCCAAGTCTTGGATATCTCTTTGTATTTTAGTATGTTACCAGAAGCTCTTTGTTAACTCATGCTAGTTTTCCAGTACATCCAGACGGACCACTTGTGAATCTCAAGGAGGTAATTCTCTGGGTGACACCCAAACAAGCTGCAGCATCTGGGAGCCTGCCAACGAGGTCCTTATTTTGCTGACTGTGCTTCAGGGCAGTAGCCTCTGGTTGAAGTACATTATTGACTGTTGCATGAGGCAGTCTCTGAAATACAAGGTAGGGCAGGCTTAATCTGTCAGGGCCTGAAAAGGAATCTAAACCCCATTTGAAAAAAGCAGCAAGTTTATTTTGCACTGAAATGGACTGGCACGTAGTCATCTGCAATAAAAAGGTCGACCCTGAGAACTACAGACCAGTCAGCCTCACCTCTGTGCCTGGCAAGATCACGGAGCAGATCCTGCTGAAAGCTCTGCTAAGGCAAATGGAAAACAAAGCAGAGGTGATTGGTGGTAACCAGCATGGCTTCACCAAGGGCAGATCTTGCCTGACAAATTTAGTGGTTTTTTATGATGAAGTCACAGTGACAGTGGACAAGGGAAGGGCAACTGATGTCATCTACCTGGACCTGAGTAAGGCATTTGACTCTGTCCCACATGACATCCTGGTCACCAAGCTGGAAAAACATGGACTTGATGGGTGCACCACTTGCTGGATAAAGAATTGGCTGGATGGTCGCACACAGAGAGTGGTGATCAAGGGCACAATGTCCACCTGGAGACTTGTGACAAGTGGCGTCCCTCAGGGGTCAGTGCTGGGACCAGTGCTGTTTAA
>WBNM01016472.1:0-33759 GCA_013399055.1 Ramphastos sulfuratus | reverse complement strand
GTTCAAGGCCAGGTTGGAGGAGGCCTTGAGTAACCTGTGCTAGTGGGAGGTGTCCCTGCTTATGGCAGGGGGTTGGAACTAGATGATCCTTGAGGTCTCCTTCCAACCTTACCATTCTATGATTCTGCGATTCTATAAATCGACAGCAAATGCAGTTGTGGAGTCTTAAGCTCTACAGCTATTTTGGAAGTTGTCACAACATCCTGTAATAACAAATTAGTTACAATAGAATTTACTCAATCTAAGCCCAAATTCCAGCTAAGCTAGACAGCAACTTGTAAGGCTGCATATGTTAAAAGAACAGTAGTACTGAATACATGAACTCTTCTGTTACACTTTTTGGTGACCAGCAGCAAACTAGCCAAATTCAGGTTAGATATTAAAAATTGCTATGCTTTTAAATTAAGTAGTTAAGTGACTGGTGAATAAAAATAAACATAATTGAGAAAGAAATATCTATTTCCAAATATTGATAATGATGTGACAAATCTCATTTTGAACAGTCATTTCAAAGGCAACATGAGCAACACTTAAGTGTATTTCACCAACTCTGGAATTCGTCATGCACTTCCAAAATAATTTTAGCTTGGTTGATCTGTTGTTAAGACAGTGCTGTTTTTTAAAATAATTATGGTCGGTTTTTTGTGTCTATTATATCACTACTGACAACATTTTTAACTTGTAGCATATTATCAGGAGAAACAATAGATGCAATATCACAAACTTGCCATAAAGGTTAACTTCACAGGAAAAGTATTAGCCAGCTGCACTAAGGCACAGAGATAGAAGACAGTTATTTATGGAACACCGTTCACCATTATCTTTTTCAAATTCTACAAGAAGACTAAATATCGATGCATTCCCAAGTCACCTTCCCCCCCCCTCCCTTTAGTGTTAACAAGTAGGTATATGTTTTTGATACTTTCAATTTGTCAAGATCAGGTAAGTGGTTTTACAGAGTACTCTATTCCAAGTCCTTCAGGACCTATAAAACCACATTAAACTTGTCTTATTAATAATTCATGGCAACTTTCTCAGTTCACTACTGGGGCATCACTCTTAGGGCAGCATTCTTACTGAAACAACTTAACAGGGAAAGTCAGATAAACAGTGTTACCATCAAAATGAGAAGAAGCCTACCATGAAGCTGGGAACATTTAAAGCTCTAAGAAATTTCAATTCCTATAATTTTCAAGCTAAATCCAGCATTCTCCACTCCATTCTAAAAGCCAATATAAATGTAACAGATAAGTAAAACCAACAAAATTAATTTTATCTACTGACATTTAGCTTATCTGTACATTTGAAGTGTTGTTTTCCACATATTTAGCTATACAGTAAAGATATTTGTTCTCTCATTACTCTGAAATAAATCCCTTCAACAAGAATATTTTACCTCAGTTAGGAATCAAAACAAAGTGTATCCCATTAAATATATTTATGATGCAAAAATGTTATTTGGAATTGGAATAACTTTTACTGTAGTAAAAAATACCTACCACTAAAGCAGTTATAACCATCACCAATTACTATACAGAAAGAACATAAATAAAGAATTCAAGACATGGTCATGGAATAGATGGCTCATATAAGATTATGTCATGTATAACTAACATATCTGAGTACAGTGCATGTGACAATAAGCAGATGGAATCAGAAAAGGCACATTAAAGAAGGGATTAGATACCCTAAATACATTTTTGTAGTTTACTTGATGGGGCAAAACTTGTTTTAATATCTTAAAACATCACAGAAAAAAACAGGTTTATACTTACGGAATTAGTTAGTTTTGGTATAAAAAGATAGCAAGTTAACTTCAAAAGCTTAATCTGCTCCCCAAGTAAAATAATGACCTATGCATTAGAAACTTCTAGTCATATGAAAATTAGAAATCCACCTTTGATTCTTTTAAGTAAGAAAACAACATATTTAATGTGCTACTACAGTAACACTGGGTTTAATTTATATGAGCAGTGTTAGTCTTAATGTCATCTTTTACATAGGTTTTAAGGAGGAAATGGAGAAAGACATTCATGGACCAAACTGACTAGGACAAATACCTAATCCAACACATGAATAGTGTCTATCTATGTATCCCTAGCTTTATGACAATCCACATTATGTGTGTTCACATTTTTGGTGTTTGGAGGGGAAGATGGTTTAATACAAATACTTGTAATGGAGATTTTTTTTTTTTTCTTGTTGTTGCTGTTCTTATGGTACAAAGCTTGCCTCCCAGGCTTTGATGGTACACAAAACAGTCAATACTCTCCTATTCTGACCACACATTTAGATAAGAATGAAAAAAACTGCAACACTGTCCCCCCAATATACAATTAAAGAACAGGATGCTTTAAAGAACAGAAGACAAATTAATACTAGTAATTTCTCAGAAGTGTTGGACTCACATTTGTACAGCTTAATTCTCTAAGGAAGAGTAAATCACAACAAGTGCCTGTCCCAGTTTAGGGCCACAAGCTACCCAGGACTGGAAGACAGAAATGGTACTTGCTCCTGTTGGAGAGTAAGAAAGAAGATACTGGATGCTGACTGGAAGTTTAAAGGGAGATTTCGTTTACTAGTGCATATGTGCAAAAGGCCATCAGGTAAAATATATACATCCACAAGCTAGGTCATGCCTATCGCACTAAAACCTTCCAGAAATCCTCCACCTCCTCCACCCTTAGTAGGCCTGAGAGTAGGCCAGAACTGCCCTCCCCATCTTAGGTCTACAAGGCTGCATGACACAGCTCAAAAATTTCCTGCCAGCTAGAAGCCATCTTGCCCGCACAAACCATGAGCTAAGTAGGGACACATGCTCTTCCTAGAGAAAAGAAATGAAGGGGGGAAAGGCAGGAAGGGGAGCAGAGCCGTATCAGCCAGGCACTGGCATGCAAGCTGTGATACAGGAAAGCGAAATAGAATAACAATGTTACAACATCGTGAGACGACCAGGTCTATCCCCTGGGGCAGGACTTCATCTCTTGAGTTTTCTTTGTAGAGCACTCCAAATTTCTTCCTTCTTCTCCACCCTGCCCTCTGTCTCCAGAGGACTGAACGGGGAGGAGAAGGCGGTGTGAAAAACTGCTTTCCCATGCCTCCTGCAGGCTTGAAGGGGAAAAACAAAAGGCGCCTTTCTCCACACGTGTACTGACCCGTGTGGAAGCCCACGCTGGGAGTCAGGCTGGTGGTTGGCTGGGTTCTTCGTGATCAGTATAAAATGGCAAATGGACATTCTGTCTAGAAAAGCATACACAGAGCAAGGGAAAAAGGTCTGATGTTTCCATCTTGACAGAGCTCCTGCCCTGACAGAGTGCTCACTTAGAGAGTTCCTGTTTTGGACCATCCCCGCTTTTGGACAGCTCCGATCTTTTGTACAGCTCTAAGTTTTTGCACCGTTCCTGCTTTTGGATGGTCCTCCCCACTTTTGCACCATTCTGTGTAGATCTGCAAGCTTGGCAAGTCCTGGGGTCCATTTGAGAGAGTTGCCGGTGGCACCCAGACCTGGCTACTCTCGGACCATACTGCAGCCTCGATTTTCTGGCTGCTATTCTGAACTGAGTAAGACCATGGCAGTTTGGCTGTCCTCCGCCGCCATTAAGGCAGCATCACTTCCATGAATCTGTCTTGTGGAAGCCATGTCTTGAGACACTTGTGAGTTTGGTGGTTTTTCCACCCGCCTTGGACTTTTGCTGTGTGGATACAGATTGCTTGCCAAGAGGTCACTTCTGCAGAGAAATCCAGCAAGAGATCATCACCGAATACCTATCTCACCTCCATGAGTAAAGCCTGCTGGTCCCTTAATACTGTGCTCAGCCTAATTGATAGTGGGGTAAAGCTGTGTTTGTAGCTTAGCCTTTTCCATTTTCTGACTTCCTAAATCTCTAAATTTGCCCATAACATCTTTTGAAGAATTCTTGACTGAATTAGAGCCTGTAAATAAACCTAAACTAGTTCTGTATATAGTGGGGGGCAGTGGTGTTCAGGAAAATAAATTAATTCTATTTTTAGAATTCCTGACTCGGCCACATTAATTCCCTGCCTCCATGACATTTTAAGGGAACCTGAGACCCCTCAAACTACCACAATGCCTTAATTTTTACATAAAGCAAAAGCAGAGACTTTTAAACGTCTAACTAATAATTTAAAATATTGAATTGCATAAGCACTTATTACTGGAATAATTACCGAGAATTTCTACTAAGGACAATTTGTGAAACAAAAACCCCAAGTACATGTCATCAATACCACTGATCCTTCATACAGTGCAAGCAACTGCACCTTCTTGATCACCTATTTGAGTTCCAGAAATACTGCACAATACCCATTCTCTGATGTTTCTCATTCACTCTCTGTTCAGTAACGTACAAGCCTGGACAGGTTGTGCTTCCTGTCATAAACCCCAATGTCAAAGAGAATATAATTTCTGCCTTATGCTCAAAAGAGTTGACAAGCCTTCTCAAAAAGTAATTTGTTTTTCCTAAGATAGTTGACGTCTAAATCCAGCTAGGAACAAAAAAGACTCAGACCTTTCCACTGAAGAAAACAGCATTGTCTTATCTGACTATGTGGTTTAAAAAGTCTAATTCTCTAGCAATGATATGCAGAAACTAGATATGCACAACAGTTTCATGTTGATAAAATGAACAAAGAAAACAAACATTTCTTTATTTTGTATCTTAACCCTCTTATTTGCACAAATAGCAAAATAAATCAAAATTCTTCCTATGGATACAGTCCTTTGTCCTCACAGGGCTGCCTGATCATATTCATGTCTGGAAATGAAATAAGATTTCAAAAGCTGTATGCACATAAATCAACTATCTGAATTTTTTTTTTTTTTTTCATTTGGCAATTGCATCCTAAATTGGTTTACAGCTGTCTGTCTGCATTCTCTTATTTCAGGAAACTGATTAAATGAACAGTTCTAAAAATAATACATTTGAAATTAAACAGAAATTGATATTGAATTGTCATTCCAGAGAGTGATACACAAGGACATCTTAGCTATTACCTATGGATAATACCTAATATTTTCAATTTTAGTTAAAGAGAAATGGTGATTTCGTAATATTGAAAAATCAGGAATGGAAGACATATATTGGAATTATCAGCTCTGTCAGATGAAAGTAGACAAATGCCAAGCTTCCAGAAGTAGAGCGCATCATGAGCAACATTTGAAAACTCACTGAATACAAGCAAGATTATATATGAGTTATTTGTTAGTATTTATTACTTGTCATTTTGAATGTAAAACCCCACACAAGTGATTACACAAAACAAAACAAAACAAAACAAAACAAACACACAAGTGATTTTACAAAGCTAGTGTCACAAAACAGTCTGCTCTAACTCAAGTTACATGTCCTTCTGCCAGGACGCTACCTGGCTAAGGACCCAAAATCTCTGCAAAAGGGCATGTGAACATACAGCGGGTATTCACCCTTTTGATTTAATGTTCAATTAAGTTGTTAAATACATTTTTAAAGTAACTGATGCTTACTTTTTAAATGTGCAATTATTTTTATGCTCATCTTAACAACAAAAAAATAGTAAATTTAACCTAGAGGTGAATCCAGATGTAGAATTTCATAACACCTTAAGCAGAACTGCATGTGTACCACAGTGGAAAAAGAAAAAAAAAAAAAACAAAACTTGTTTTCGGCATACAGAACTCTCAATAATCTCAGGTACAAATGAGAAAGTAAAGCTACAGATTGAAGCAGTTAGCTGGATTCAGACAGAATAGGTAACCATTCAGTGCCACACTGGGATCAGCTGTGTGACTCCCACTGATTTTAGTACAGGTTACTTGAGTCTTGTATTTATTCATACAAGTAAGGCAACAGAAATGGCTCCTGAAATGCCCCCACTAAGCTTCAGATGTTAAATAAAACTAATGTGGCCAAAGCACTACCCCATATAAATTTGACTTTTCATGTTACTTCAGAGCAGCACTTGGTACTTTAAGACTGTAATGCATTTTCATTTTACCTGCACTGAAAAGAATGGAGAACAGCAGGAAAGCAGCTATTCTAAGAAAGGAAGGCATAAAATGTAAACATAATACAACAGAGGAGCAAATGAGGATGCTCTTCTTTTCCTTTATTAGAAATATGGGAAACAGATTGTACTCATCTTGCTTAGGGCCAAGAGCCTCATCGTGTGGAATTCAGCCAGCATCTGCTGCAAACTCACTAAGGAGTTTTGTTGTGTTAAGAGTAAACCAGATGGGATATTTGCTTTCAACAAGATAATTCTAATGGCAATTGTTAAAACTACTGTAAAAGAAACTTTGTGGCTTCATCTGCTATTTTACTGTGTAAAATGATGGCAAGAAGGATGAAAAGTAGACTATGAAAATAAAACATATTTTTTTTTTTTTTTTAAAGCAAAATATTAATCACTAACCAATTCTAGAAATTACCTGCCTCGGAACTCCATCTGCTTCCATAAAGCACACATCAGACTAAAGTTAGATCTCATACAGTAGAGCTGGTGGCACTGAGTACCTTAAAATTATCTAAGTTGAGTAAGTCAAAATACTCAACCCAAAAGTCAGCCTGTAATTTCATTGAAAAAAAAAATACATAGCACATTCACAGACTGCTACACCCAGGGCCTAATAAGATTGCAGCGTAAACAGCCTTTTTGTTCAATACCATTAAAACAACATCCCACGTTCTTAAAAGACAACTATAATTTCCAGATGACCTAGAAACAGAGTAACAGGGAGATTACATGTAGTTCCTGTTCTTGACATTGCTTGAAAATCTCACTAAGAAATTTTGATGCCTTGTGCTGTAACTGTCCTAGAGTAAAATGAAGGGGTTGAGTTTCCCCCCCCCATACACACACCTTTTTTTTTTTTTTTTTTTTTTGGGGTGGGGGGCTTCATGGAAGGTAGGGGAGGGGCAGGGAACGTTAACTACTATCTTAGATAGTACACACTGAAAACTGTTCCTGGCAATAAATGGCTTTTTCAACTTAGGCTACAACCATTTGATCACAACAAATTTATTCTTATAGGAAGAAAAAACATAATACAGGCAGAATTTTGTAACCAAAGAATCTTAGATACATACTGAGCCTATTACTTCTGAGAAATAGGTTCAACTAGCATGCGGAGACAAGCTTGTGCTTCAGTTATCCCCCTCCAGCTTGCCAAGCAGAGGTACCTACAACTAGAATTTTATGGTAAAAATGGCCAATGAATTTATTTTTTTTAATCTTTCTCTCTCAGATTAAAAATTGCTCTAATCTCCCTTTCCTTCTTCACAAACCAGTCTGTACCAGGCTTAGACATTCTAAACAGTCTTTGACTTTGTTCTGCCATGTTTCTTTAACCAGTCAGAGAGCAACACTGGATTAAAATTGATGTGATTGGATAAAGAAAAATATTTTTTTTCAACATTTAGTTTCAGTGCTCTGATTATGAAGCTTTTAGTAATCGTGTAATTACTTTGAAGTTCTGAACATATGTTTCCACTGAGAGTATTCCACAGAGGATACTGTATCACAAAAGGGAAGAAACGCAAACATGAATGTTTCAGCTCATCAAAGAAAATTAAGATTGAAAGAAAAAACATATGCCAGAGATGCAATATGATGTCAAATATGAACCACTTTCATTTCCATCATCCACAATCCCTTTATTTAAGCATCAGTGAAGAAAATGGAAAAGAATTTTTCTGTGACCTCAAAGCATGTTACCAGAAAGTTACAGGATTGGCATATTTAGAAAAGGAAGAAAACCACAGAAAATTACTAAGACAGATGCAGCTGAACAATGTTCCTTGAATTTTGAAGGGAAAATTCACAAACTAATAATGTTTCCACTGACAGAAAGGGTGTCTCTTAGAGAAACAGCTCACACAGTAGTCCTGAAAAAGCCAAATATTTCAATTTCTTATGACTCCTAACAATTCAAAGCTCACTGAATATTCTCAGCTCTATACAGTCAAAGTTATTAATATAAATATATTAGATGTGACACAAGACCGTTTTCTTGTCTAAATTAACAGGGAAAAAACTCAAACAATAAACAAATCAATGAACTAAAAGCTGAAGCTCACCACTGAGCATAACGTTCAGAAATGCTAAACAAAAGACACAGAAAGCAGAAGCATAAACAACAAGAAAATACTGGCGGGGAAAGAGAGGAGGGGAAGAAAAAAAAAAGAAAGTAGTGGAACTACATCATGCAGAAAAGGATTACACTTTGTAACAAAAGAACACATCGGCGAAGGCAACACTGATGAAAACAACAAGTATTGTTACTGGAAAGACAGCTGCCTTTTTTTGTCGGTTTGGGCTTTGGGTTTTTTTGTTGCTTTTTGTTTGTTTCTTTGTCCTCAAAAAGTTTACAAAAGTAAACTGATACAGTCTTTATTATGTCATCATAAGCAAGCTTATTATGTAAGCCTATTGTTTTATGCACTACACCAAAAACATTTTCAGATATTTGTAATCACATGAATTAAGTTTTCACAGATAAGCTAGACTAACAATGATGTCTGACTTTCGTAGTAACAAAAGCATAGTTCACACCACCTTCACAAGAACCACAGCACTGGCAATAACTTTTGATGACAACTGCTATCTAGAAGCTGTGCTTTAATTTTCTGTGCATTAATGTGTTATAATCTTCCTGTCCTTTAAACTGACATGAAATGACAAGCTCTTTCCGTAATTAGTATCTTCATTAATCTTTACCAGCTTCTGAAGCTCTTACACAATAAACCAAATCAATTTCTGAATGCTTTTCTTTCATATACTCAGGTCGGGATTCCATAGACTCTCAGCAGAGAGGTTTAGGTTTAGATCTTGTCAGTAAAAAAGACCTGTGACCTCAAATCATAACAGACTGTCAAAAAACAAATTCAAAAAACATAGAATAAAACAAAGCATATAGAAATATTTATGTTGTCTTCTTACCAAACGATCTATGCTACAGGGACAAATAATATGTAACAAAAGGACTTTTGACACATGCAGAAAATAAATACAGAAGATGAAGGCTTACTAGCACAAACACCAACTACCACAGTACAAACTGTTTAAGGGCATGAAATTAAAAAAAGTCTCACAATTAAATGTTCATTAATTTCTTCTTCACAATAGCTGAACTCAGATTTAATATTTGACTAATGGCTGAAGAACTTAAATGATTCCTCTTTTTAACAGATTTTGTATTAACATGACAAATACGTGAGGGTTTTTATACACCTCAAATAACAGCTTTGGTGATACTACTTTTCTTGAATGAAACTACCAGTACTCATGGACACAGGAAGATGTCTACTGAGACTAAGTAGTAACAGTAACTAAGAGTTACTGTTTAAAAGCCAGTTTAATACAGTCAGGCAGGCTTCAGTCTGCCTCAAAAGGTGTACAGTAATGAACAAATTCTTTCAGGAACAAAGCAGACAAGAGAGCACTGTTGGATTTTTGTACATCAGATAAATCTTGTTTTGTGAGGTCACCTTTCTATTCCTTTTGCACTCATCGCAATACAAAGGGACTGGGTGAGTCCAAATGTAATTTAGGAAACCCAAGAATTGTTAAAATACAGATTTTTAAGACCATAATTTACCATACTACAATTTAATTACTTCGAGGTTATTAAGTCCTCACAAAATGCAAATGCTTGTAAGATGACATGGACTGTAGTTCGGAAGGGAATTGTGAATTGTGGTGAAATACGTCACAATTAAAGCTTTCCTGCTAATTATCTCAAAACCAGTGGCTGTTTTGTAATAGAAAGCTGACTTTCAGTCCAACGACATTTAAACACAATGCATCACAATACAAAAAGGGTAACTTTTAAAAGTATGAATTTTTTACATAAATCTCTCTGGCAAAGCAACACATTCCCACTAATGATTTTACTCTCTTCCCTTGGGCTTCTACTAAATACAGTGATTTGAAAAACCTGCGCCATTCCCAACATTGCTTGCCTCTGTAGTCTGACCACTTAAGGAACTGACAGTTCATGATACAGTGCATGCTATTCCAATTAACTTATGTCAGTAAATGGGGATATATGTATATCCATATAAGAATGCTACTCCAGCTCTTGAAGCAATGTTATTTGAACAGAATGCAGCAATGTCTTGTAGGAACACTGGAAGCACAAAAGACAGGCAGGGACTCTTTAAGGAGTAGGACCTACTGTTGTGCATTCCAATTTTTTTTTTTTTTTTCATTTCCATATTTAGTTAGCAGAGGCTTTTTTTGTTTCTGGGAATAAGTGGAATTTTAAATTCTTAATTTTATTCTCATCTCAGGCTGAACCAAATGCTTTGGCAACAGATACTGTATTTACATATTATATATGCAAGAATGTATCTTTTCTCCTACAAAGTTGTTTTCAGCTTATCTTTCTCACTCAGAAAATATCTCCTTTATACTGTCTTTTGTCCAAGAGACTGTGAAATACTTCAGCTCTGGGTATGTTCCTGTCAGCAGGAACTGAGCATGCTCTGCAACAACAGATAAAAAAGCATCTTTCTAAAATAATTCAGTCTCTTTTTTCCCCATGTCCTGCATTTTCCAATTATCTTGAGTCAACTTTTGGTGTTCACTAGGCTCTTCTTTGAGGATGACAACCAACAAAAATGTAAAGCTTTTTTTCTACAATAGCAAGCTGAATCAGTTAAACAGTCACACTGATACTATGATCAGTGAATCACAAAATGGTAAAGGTTGGAAAGGACCCCTAAAGATCATCTACTCCAACCCCCCACCAGCCAACACAGGTATGCCTAGGTCAAGTTGCACAGGAATGTGTCCAGGAGGGTTTTGAAAGTTTCCATCTGCTGAACTCTCCAGTAGTTCTCAGTCTCTCTTGAACTGGAGAGCCCAGAACTGGACATAATGCTCACCACGTCAGAGTAAAGTGGGAGGCG
This sequence comes from Ramphastos sulfuratus, assembly GCA_013399055.1. Taxonomy (NCBI): domain Eukaryota; kingdom Metazoa; phylum Chordata; class Aves; order Piciformes; family Ramphastidae; genus Ramphastos; species Ramphastos sulfuratus. The sequence goes on along the minus strand of WBNM01016472.1, from coordinate 22,849 downwards.
AACCTCCCTCAACCTGCTGGATGTACTCTTCTTGTACTCTAGAATACTGGTGGCTTTTTTGGCCACAATGACACACTGCTGGCTCATGGTGAACTTGCAGTCCACCAGCATTCCCAGGTCCTTCTCTGTACAGCTGCTTTCCAGGAGGTCAACCCCTAACTTGTACTGATCCATGGGGTTATTCCTTCCCAAGGGCAGGACTCTACGCCTGCCCTTGTTGAACTTCATAAAGGTTCACATGTGCCAAACTCTCCAGCCTGTCTAGGTCTTACTGAATTGCAGCACAGCTCTATGGTTTACCAATTTTGTATTGTCACCAAACTGTCTGAGAATGCATTCTGTCCCTTCGTCAAGAGAATCGATGAGTATTTTGAACAATATGCAGTACTGCCCCCTGGGGAGCACTACTAGCCGCAAGCCTCCAACTAGACACTGCACCACTGATTGCAATCCTCTGTGCTCTCTCATTCAGCAAGTTCTCAATCCACTTCACCTTTCATCTGCCCAGTTGGTTACACCATCACAGAAAGCTATCAGAGTGTTCAAACATGACTTCCCCTTTGTGAAACTATGCCAACTATTCCTGATAATCTTCTTTTCCTCCACGTGCTTAGAGATGAATGAAGGAGGAAGCACAGATGGCAGCAGAAAATGAGAGTGAAAATGAAATGGTAAAGGCAAAAATAAAAAGGCAAAACCTTTTTATGACTAATTTAGGTAGAAGTCACTTATATAGCCCTGTCACAGTAATACAAAGTTCAACCTAAAATTAACATATATATGTACATATCCACTCACCATTCTCTTTAAATATATATCACTAGGGAATCAGACAATCAGAGAAAATGATGGGAATACTGACAATGGCTAATACTGCTTAGACACTGCTACATCAATATTTTATCTGTAGGGCCCTACCTCACAAGACTGTGAAAACTGCATCATAACATCCTTAACTACTGCTGCATTAGTCTCTAGCCTGAATACTGTTGTAATCATTTAAAAGAAAAAAAATAAATGCAGAGAAAAAAAAACACCACCACAAAAAAATCCCCAAACAAAAAACATCCCCTTTTGCGTCCTACTAACAAGGGAGAGCGGCTAGTGCAGCTGTTCCTCCTGCTATGAGTCTTTCAAGATAAGAAAGTAGCTATGTAGAAGGTAGTTATGTTAAACAAGGATGTAGCATAGTGAAACAGGGTGCCTGGCGGTGACCGTATTGGTCCTTTTCACTGTGTCAACAGCTCATGAAAGGCTGCCTGTAACCAGCATAGTGTGTGTGACCAGTCAGTCTATCCTGTATAAGTACATGCTGACTTTCGGCAATAAAGGGCCAATCTTGGATGCATCACATTGATGTCGGCTGGTTGTCTCTCCTCGTGAGCCCCCCACACCTAGCGATCCCCAATGTGCGTGATTCCGCAGCATCTGGTCACCCCTGATGTGGTGTTTTGGTGGGAGATCATAATTCCGTGATATCTGGTGACTCCCGATGTGAGATTTCAGTAAGAGATCATTAACAGGGATCGCTTGCTGAAAAGGCAAGGGAAGGCTGCTGGGCTGGTGATACTGTGTTGCTCAAGAGAGGCAGGAAATGTAAGCTTACAAGGACAGCAGCATGCAAACATGGTATCCACAGAAAAAGACAAGGTGACAGCTAAGTGTCTGATGCAAATGACTGAAGAGACAGACACAGACTTAAAAGCAGGTGGATCTTGAAGATCTGCTGCTTTGGGGTCAACAAAGAGGCTTTTTTAAAGACTCTGCACAAGTGCTTGATTTAGCTGCGTTGCAGCAGCTGAAAGAGGACCTGTGGGACTCAGTGTAGGGTGAAAGTCCATGGCACGATTGGCACCGGTTTCAAAAAAATGCCATGAGTTGATCGATCAGGCTGCTTCAGAGACATCTGTTAATACTGCTCTACGACAGGCGCTCACGGCATCGGCTGTGCCTGATCCTACCTCCCCTTGCCCTTACGCCTCCCAGAGCGACAGCAACTCAAGAAGTTTTTATTGCATCTCAAGGCACCTGAATAATACAGAAATCAACCACATTCTTATGCTTTTCAACCTATGTACTTTTCTTCTCTTCATGATGCTATTGTGGATCTAAACGAGACTATTTTAGAGAACATAGCCATTTCCTAAGTCTTAAAAACGCTGCTACAAGTTTCTTTAAGTTTCAGGCTCCCTCTCTGACTTCCCTTTGTGGTGAAACAAGCAGAATTCAGGCTTGTGTTTTTCTAGCTTACATGACAATTAATTTACAGCTCTGCAAGTGACGGATTTATGGTTTTATGACCGATGAGTAGGTAAAATTGCAGCAAACAGGCAATATGGAGGCGGCAGCAGCTGCAAAAGCACTCCCGCCTCCCCACCCCAGAATAGCATTCACCAATAAAAACTCAGAAGAAAAAGTTTTGAAAGAAGCTTTAATGCATACCACATCAAGAAAGTTTTGCTTTTAAAGTCTTGCTTTTTTGATGCCTGTAATAATTGTACAGTTTGTGAAATGCTGTTAATGTGAATGCCATCTTGTGGAATAACAAACAGCCTTATTCAGTGAGTTTTAGTAACAGCTATTCCTAGAAATACACAAGTAAAAAAACCAGTATTTTGCTGTAAAGAATAGAATTGTAAAGTTTGGAAATACGAGCAAGAAAAATATAGAAGCTAAGAAAAACAGTATTTTTGTATAGATAATGTCATTGGATGTTTTGGGAGGAACACAGAATGGATAAGTTAATAGATANAAGAAAGTTTTGCTTTTAAAGTCTTGCTTTTTTGATGCCTGTAATAATTGTACAGTTTGTGAAATGCTGTTAATGTGAATGCCATCTTGTGGAATAACAAACAGCCTTATTCAGTGAGTTTTAGTAACAGCTATTCCTAGAAATACACAAGTAAAAAAACCAGTATTTTGCTGTAAAGAATAGAATTGTAAAGTTTGGAAATACGAGCAAGAAAAATATAGAAGCTAAGAAAAACAGTATTTTTGTATAGATAATGTCATTGGATGTTTTGGGAGGAACACAGAATGGATAAGTTAATAGATAAATAGTGTTTTGATATGAATAATATAATCTAGTGTAAAATTGTGATGGATAAGGTGATGTCTGGTCATCCCTCCTCACATCATCTATCCCCCCATACCTACTGATCCCCAATGTTGTGTGATTCCATGGCACCTGGTCACCCCGACACGGTGTTTCAGTGGGAGACTCTGATTCTGTGACAACCTCCCGCCACTTTCTTCCCTCCCTGCTACTTTTTGTATGACACTTACTTTCTATAACCTTACTTGTAAGTCGTCATAAAGCATTCTGTAGGAAAATTAATCAATGAAATACAAATAAATACGATGCTTCATGATGCTATTGAAGGACAATACAATACCGCTACCTTACTGCTACAAGTCACTTCTGAAATTCTGAGATTCAGGGTTTTAATGATCAAATTAACCATCAGGAAAATCATGTTTACTTTCAAACACACAGAATAACAGTGATCTACAACTCACGCTATCATTCCAGTGAAAAGTAAGTATTACAGTGGAACTATCCATAGCATTACATAAACTAAAACAGATCAAGATATCAACAAAATAAATAAACCCAAAATTGTAACATGAGATCATAAAAATATCTAAGGAGACAATTCCCAAAATACTTTTCCTTTGGTTGCTAAGATGGCACCATTATGTTGTAGTCTGAATTCATTCAGAGAAATCTGAAACAAGTTTATTCTTGTTTTGCTTCAAGGTTATTTTCATAACAATGAGTAATAAAAGTAGTTATGTAGAAAGTAAAGACTATCAAATACTGAACAGCAGCGCAACACAGGAGTGATCAGTCATCCAGATAGCTAAAATTTTTACCCAGGCTCCCATTCTCCCTTAACTTGATTACTGCTGCACAAATCATATTTCCCTGTCAAAGCACTTCACAACCAGTATCTGCTACCACCTTCATCTCTCATTTACTACAGAAATGCTGACCTGCCAATGTTAATGATCTAGAGCCCATCTTACACTTTTTAAAAACTGTCTGAGGACCTACCCCCAATTTTTGTTCATTATTTCCTGAAAAAGTCCATGAAGCTCCCCAGTATCTTCTTTAAAATTCAGGGTTTTTTTTTTCTGAAATACCTACTGAAATCTTATGAACAGGTTTCAGAAAGTTAACATTGTTTTCAGTGTTGCTGACTAAACACCTTACTCGATCCAGTTGTGAGTTGTTAATTCCCCTGCACAAATACTGGTTCTCAACTGCTCCAGTGGTAAGCACATGTAGGGTATTAAACTTAACTGCCTCACTTTAGGTAGTGTCAGCTCAAGGAACATGTTTGGGTACTAAAGCAGAAGAGAGAGCATCAACATTTCCTTAAAATATTCCAATTAGCCTCAAATCAGCACAAACATGTTCTCCTTCAGATAGCAACGAGCTGCACTGCCCATCACTATTATTTCTGTGGCTAAGTAATTTAAAGTGTCAAGCAAAGAAAGAGGGTTAAAGGATGTCCCCTTAGTTACACCTACAGAACTTTCATGTCACCACCCTGCGAATACAAAAAAAGGAATTGATCCAGATTAAAACCGAACTCTTTCTTATTATTTTCTACTTCATAGTGTGCCTGAACAGATAGTTGCTTTGCTGCAAGTTGTTTGAAAAAAATATTTCCATATTCTAATTTTTAAAATGTTCAAGTTTTGGGGGGGAGAATAAGTTCAGGAGCCAGCTACACACTGAATTTCCACTGTCTTTTAATTAAACCTTTAGACAACAGGATTAAATAGACTTCCTATGAAGAAAAAGTGAAAAACATACAAACAACAAAAAAAACCCAAACAAAACAAAACAAAACCAACAAACACCACTACAAACCAACAAACTGGAATACTATTAAAGTTACAAAACTGATAGCTTCCCATGGTAAGAATAATACATCACACAACATTGGACCATACTAGTTTTCTGTTTTCCAAATTTTAACAAAAGTATTTACTGATTTCAGTAGTAGTTTTTTGATATAAACAGTGGGAACAGTAGTTTTTTGGGGGAGTTTTGGGTTTTTTTTGGTTTTTTGGGGTTTTTTTATAAAAGAGCTACATCATTAATATTACATGAGGGTAGATGAAAACCTGGACTGGTGGATAAAAAGCCAGATATGAGTCATTGATGTGCACTTCCAGCCCCAAAGGCCAATCACTTCCTGGGCTCCATCGAAAGCAGCGCAGCCAGCAGGCCAAAGAAGGAGATTCTGCTTCTCCACTCTGGTGAGACCTCAGCTGAAGTACTGTGTCCAGCTCTGAAGCCCTCAGCACAGCAACAATGTTAACCTGCTGCAGGGTGTCCAGAACCACAAAAATAACCAGGGGTCTGGAACACCCCTAGAAGGACGGGCTGAGAGAGCGGTGTTTGTTCAGACATGAGAAGGCTCCAGGGAGACCTTATTGTGGCCTTTATTACTAGGAGGTCTTTAAGATGGGGACATTGTTTTTAACAAGGCCTTGCAACAGGACTAGAGATGATGGTTTTAAACTAGAATATCATAGATTTAAACTAGATGCAAGGAAGATTTTTTTTTTTTTTTTTTTTTTTTTTTACAATGAGGGTGGTGAAGCACTGGAATGGGTTTCCCAGAGACATGGTAGAAGCCCCATATCGAGTAACATTCCACATCATATTGGACAGGGCTCTGGACAAGCTGATCTAACTAAAGAAGTTGCTTCTCATCACAAGAGAGGCTGGACTAGATGACCTTTAAAGGTTCCTTCCAACCTGAAGCATTCTGTGAGTCCTCTGATTATTGTCACAAGGTTCCAACATAAAGGCTGTAAGCTGATGAACAACTGCAAAAATGGTTACTTGTTCTTTTATGATAGTCTATGACTAGCAGTTGAAAACATGTTTCCTGTAAAAAGCTTAAAACTTCATTACCAGAGAACATGATCTATCAATGCTGCATCAAATTAGAGAGCTGCTAATTTTTTTCCTGAAAAGCCTCTGAGAAGTTTTTGTCCATCCACAAAGACTATATTGTATAATCTTCAAACTAACACTCTCTCATGAATCTCTGACGAATCTATCCTCCTGATGTTCATACCAGTATAGAATTGTCAACGAGTAACTGGAAATCATTGGTCAGCTGATGTCTTTCAATGCTTACTCAGCTTGACTGAATCCCTGTATTTAGATGACCATTTTTATCTTACCCTTTAAAGAAAATCGATAATAAAATCTGCAAGCATGCCAAAAAGACTGTCAGCCCTGTTGCTATTGTATTTTCTCTTTCCAAAGTAAATTACTACCAATACTTTTCTGTAATTGCTCATTATAAAATTTTACTGAAAATTAGTGAATAAAAAGACAAGTATTTAAGCCAATAAAAAGGTACTTTATATATTAATGTTCATTACAAAGGATGTTATCAATTCCATTAGTTCTGGGCTTACAAGAAATATGCTGTTTCTAAACTTCTATTTAAATATAACCCTTTCACCCCTCCTTTAACTTGCGAGTACTCCACAAGTACATCACTGATTTTTATCTACTGTTTTAGTGGAATATCACAGTTGTTCTTACAATTATCATTGATAATCATTCTAAAATAACAAATGGCTGTAACCTAAATGGAAGCTCATTTTGGAATTCATTTCATAAATACAGACGCTGTTCTACATTCTTTATGTATCTTCACAAAAACTCTTCCACATTTTGACAGAGCACTACTAAAAGCTCCTTGCTAAGCAGCAGAACCATAACACTAGCAATGACAAGCACCCTGCAATGCATCCACATGGATGTCATAAGTTTATTCAGACCTTACAGAGCTCAGCCAGTTTAAAAAAGCATTTAAAAACCACTAAAACTGTATAATATTGTCATACAGATAACCTTGTACATAAAGCAAACAAACCAAAAAACCAAAGGCCTAAGACTTAACAGTAGGATCTTTGTTTTTTGAAAAAAAAATAGTATTAAAAAGTTTTAAGATTCTCTGAAATAGATTTATGAAAACTTCTCAAGGAATAGTTGGTTGTATTTTTCCAAACATAATTTTCAACCTCCTACCAAATCAAAACGTCAAATTTAAAGCTGCAATTAATACCACGAGTAACAGCCTTAACCTTCAGGTTGTAGCCTAATAGACCTTTCATTGCACAGTAAAGCCAGTCCTGCTTAGAACTCCAGTGGTTTTCTGTTGCTGCTATCTGAAAGTCTAAAAATATTCTGTTTGGTGCTATTCTCTGTATGTAAAGTCAAAATTACGAGACATTTAAGCTGTTTCAAAACTTACATGCATGTTAGTATAGTCCAAAAAGATATGTTAAAACAACTGAAATAAGGCAAAAGTGTTCAAGTATTTGTACCTTATCAATTTTTGCACAGGCACCTTGGAGTCACTATTAGGACAGAATTCACAGTAAGTAGTCAAATATGATTTTTCTGCCAAAACCCAGGCTTTGGTTAAGACTTTATTCAGGATTTTTGCCTGGCTCTTTATCACAAGATGGAATAAGCTCTAGGCAGAGTTAGGTTTAGAGTACCCATTTGCTGGGGCTGTAAAACGGCCCCCTTTTAAGGTTGACCTCAATCATCACTTTGAGTCCTAGCAATAGTATTGTTGAGTGAAAAAGACAGTGCAAGGAGCCACCAGCAGACTCTACTCCAGTGTCAGCCAGGAACCCTGTAAAAGTGCTTTCAAATCACCTAAGGAGCTCAGCATTACAACAGAAACACTAGAGTGGTGGCCAACTCCAGCTAGTGCTCATTAGGTCTCTAGGCTGATTCCTTTTCTCTCCATTGGATATAAGTGAACTCATGCATTCTATACACTGACAAAAAGCCTTTGACTAGCTGTAACAGATGTTTCCACTGTGCTTCCACTAAGAAAATGTGAATGAAGGGGAAAAAAAGAAAAGATAGGAAACAACGTGACAGAAAAAAAAGACTCAAATCTGGAAACTGGATGTGAAGTCTCATAAAATTAAGGTAAACAGCAGTATAGAAGTTGTCCATAGAAAGGCTTTCATCTACAGTTAACTCCCTTAAGAACTAACAAAAGACAAAGTATGACACAGGTCCTTCAAATAGAAGATACTCATAGAATCATAGAATGGTAAGGTTGGAAGGAGACCTCAAGGATTATCTAGTTCNCCAGGTGCAGGACCTTACACTTGGCCTTGTTCAATTTCATGAGGTTGGCTTGGGCTCACCTCTCCAGCCTGTCCAGGTCCCTCTGGATGGAATCTCTGCCCTCTAGCAAGTCGACTGTGCCACACAGCTTGGTGTCATCTGCAAACTTGCTGAGGGTGCACTCAATTCCTCTGTCCGTGTCACTGACAAAGATGTTAAACAGCACTGGTCCCAGCGCTGACCCCTGAGGGACGCCACTTGTCACTGGTCTCCAGGTGGACATTGTGCCCTTCATCACCACTCTCTGTGCGCGACCATCCAGCCAATTCCTTATCCAGCGAGTGGTGCACCCATCAAGTCCATGTTTTTCCAGCTTGGTGACCAGGATGTCATGTGGGACAGCTAATTTGATTTGTAAAAGAGCATTTGTAAATGCAAGACCTGCCTTTAACATTTACTTTGATAAATATTTTTATAGATAAACCCAAGAATTAAAATCCCAGAAGCACACATTAACTTAGTGCAGTGCCATGCATGTGTCAGCTGACATGGACTTCCAAGATAAATTCATGCATGGAATTTCTACACAAATGGACTGTTACATAATTAACTTGTTATGATATTCTAAACGCAGATGTATCGCACAGATCAAAATAAATAGTTATATATTTTGAAGGCCTCCCTCAAGGAATAATCTCTTACTGAAAATAAGCATATACTTTTTTTCTTCCCCCCCCCACCGCCCCCCCCCACCCCGGTAATATACCAGCGCTTAAATTAACTTAAAGCAAATTTTTCACCACAAATCTATATTAACAAAAAGCAACAAAGCTGGAGAATGTAATAGCATGCAGGATGGGAAGGCTAGTAAAAGCCAGTGATACAAATCAATTGTCTAGCTATTCTAAGAAAAAAAATTATTAACATATTAATGTTTACCCTATTTCACAGCACAAGAACATAAAGAGATAAAGAGACAGGAACATAGACATCAGTAAAAGAAATTAACTGTCATGTGTTGCACAATTATATTATAAATTCCTTGCCATAAGAACTCATAATGACATAAAGCATTTCCACACTTATGAAACTGTAAAACATTTTGAAAAATACACCATGTTCTTCAAAGGATAATTCTTTACACACCCAGGTCAAAAAACTAGACAGAGATTACGCACCTCATGTCCTCCTTCCCCTCTGCCCTCCTATTTGCAATGCTATTCCTAGCTCACAAGTGTTTAGAGGAGATCTTCCAGAAAGCAGGAAATTGTACTGTGGCTCCACATTATATATTTTGAATATAATCTTGTATTTTCACAGTGGGGTTGGTATTTGTCACTTTTCTTCCCCCCACTAAAGCAACAGGTTGCTTTTTCCGTCTTCTAAGGCTGCAACTCATGTAAAACTGAGTTTACATATTTGCAACTAATTGGGATGTACATTTCATAATCAATATTCACAAGCATGTATCTGCCACAGCGAAAACACAATTGTAATTCCTCAGTCTCATAAATCTTCATGAGCAATAAGTAAACATTTAGATTTCAGTACGAGGGCTAGAGACATCAACTCTGTAACCACAAAAGTAGTTCCTTATGTACACTCAAAATACTTTCCCAAAGCATTCAAAAAACAAACACGTACTGCAGGTTGTGAACATATGTATGTTATATACTATAGCAGGACACCAAATCAGCAGAGATAACATTGCAATATGAAAGATGGTGGAATACCTGATCCTGTGTGCTTTGCATAAGCCAAGTCTTTAATTTAAAATAGTCTCTGCTACATAATCCAAACAATAAGCCAACCCAACAAGTGTCACAACTAGGCAGAGACTATCTGAATAGACATTTATACTGTCTGAAAACATGACATAAATAACTGATTCTAAATTTTCTTTGTAACTTTCGTAAAGTTGAAAGTAAAAGAACATTACCCAAATACTCAAGTACACATACTGCTATGGAAAAAACTGCATTTAGTTGAAATACTCTTAGGATTCCTGGACAGTCTTGAGATGTTTGATTTAAGAACAATAAATATTTTTACAATAAACTGTATGCTCTTCAATTTCATCAGCTTTTGCATAAGCTCTATAACACCTACACTGAACAGCAATCCTGAGGAAGACAAGAAATGTTAAAAACAAGTTCATCTACATTTTATAGTTTTTAACTAATGTTTAAAATGATAGTGAAAGCAAGATGAAACATGTAACACGGGGCCAGGCTTACAAAACAAATGCTGTGATTTGTGGACTCCTGAAGTATGGACTCAAGACAACCCGGCACTGAAACAAGCGATTCATGTCACATCAACATTAGATTGGTACAGAAACCAATTCAAGGACAAAACGGCCAAACTCCCAACACATGATTAGGTCTAGGTTGCCTTTTATTTTTCTTTTTTTTTTTTTCCCCCACATCACTACCATTGAATACCATGCCATACCAGTAGCACGAACATGTACCAGCAAGCCAAAAAAGTTCACGAATCACAAAAACCTTGCCCAGTGGTATTGACAATTTACATTCTGAGGGGAAATAAAAAATAATTTATAATTATCTCAATCGCAAGCCCTGAGCAACTCGCTATTGGGTCATCCCCCACCGTAAGGACAAAGGTCATTAACCTTCCAGCACTGAAGACTCTCGGAACCTGCTGCAAGGCTCCGACAAATGCACTAGGTGCTTTAAACACAGATGTAGTAATAAAGGCAAGAAGCAGGCGAAGGCACAGGCCAGCCCTCTGCTCCGGCCCTGCCTTCCTAGAACCGCAGCCACCAGGGGCCACGCAGCGTCAGCTCGTCCCCGAGGGCTCCCGCCATCTCCCGAAGCGGCGTCCGAGACACCCCCCCTAGAGCCTCGCCGAAGCAATAGAGCAAGCGGCACAGGCAGACATGCCCACAGGGACTGAGAGGGAAAGAGGTGAGTCAATCCATCCCACGCCAGCCCCCAGGACTACTGCGCCAGTAGCAGCGACAACAGAGGAACAGGCAGGAAAGGGCGGATCTGCATCCGGGCTCGCTCCCTCCTAGACGCGCGCACTCACCTATCATGGCGGCTGCGGGGGGGGGATGGGAAGAGGAAAGGGGGCGTATGCGGCGGCAGAATACGCATGCACCTGAGGGGACGCGGGACACTCTGGGAAACGTAGTTCTCGACCTGGCCCAGCACCCAGCTCTGTTCACGTGACCGCCTTCCCATATTAATTACTTTCTGTTAATTTCTGCCGAGCGGTGCGGTGTTTGTCCGGTTTGCGCTGCCCCTGCCCGTGACCTCACGTGGCGGGCCGTTGCCTCTGAGGTTTCTTTGGTTACCGCCGGCGGGGCAGAGGGTTGTTGACGCGTTGCCTAGAGACGGGCGCGAGGCGGCAGCTACCACCCGCCGCGCCCCCAACGGACCCCGCTGACGGGGCGCAGGGAGTGAGGCAGGGAGAGAGCCAGCGTGGAGGGCTGCCGGGGTGGGAAAGAATCCGAGAGGGTAATGAAGGGCTGGGGACGGAGGAGCGGGAGCGTTGGAGAAGAGGGTGACGATCTGGGATGGAGAAGAGGGCTTGAGGGGAGTGAGGGACGAGGGTCGACAGGGGAAGAGGAAGTATTGTCAGGGCAGGGAAGCTTTGATAAAGGTGTATGTGAGAGTGTCGCTGGCTGAGAAGGGAACAGAGGTAGGCCTACCCCGTTTTCCAGCTTGCTGGGAGCGGGTCGTTGACGTTTTGTTTTGGTTTGTGTTTATTCCAGTCTGTATTTCGCTTGTCCGTTGCGGACCCTGGTGGGGAAATGGTAGTGGAGAAAGCGGGCTCAAAGCCCGTATGTGCCAGGTGCCTCCAGAAGGAAGAGTCACCAGGGCACGTGAAGAAAAGCAAGCAGCAGGTCTCCGAGGGATTCACTGTTAAAGCCATGATGAAAAACGCCGTGGTATGTTTGCTGCTAGTATAGAGGCGATGTTAATTAATTTACTCTCAAGTGTCTAGGAAGCATAGCAACTTAGAACTGGTGATAGAACATGTCAGGAGGGTATGTGAGTTGCTAAACTTTCATGAACTAACTGTGCCTGTAGAAACGGTGGTGCTTTGCCTCTAAGTGCATTGCTTTGGTGCCACCATTATTCCATATTGTTTTGTATTTTCACTGCATGTTCTGTTGAATTGTCAGGCTATAGAAGTGTGTGCAAGGCTTACTACCTCCCATTTAGCAAAATGCTGTCGAATAACACTGCAATATTATTTGAAAGTATTTTCGTATCCTGGCACTGTGGTATAAATTTGGTGTGAATAACACATAGGATTGCAAAGATCTGGAAAATAAAGTATTTTTTAAAATAAGCTTGAAAAATAATAGGAGCATAGGAGAATACTAAACTGGAAACAAACATTAGTTCTCCAGCTCATAATTTAAAGACAAACTGTTGATCCAGCAAGCTTCACTCTGTAGTAACAATCCAGATTTCTAATTTAGAGGCACATGAGTGAAAATACTAGGATAAAAAGATTTCAAATTGCTCAATATGGTTTTATTTGCAGATTTTAGGAATAAAATGCTTCAGCTAGTACAGAATCACAAAATGTTAGGAGTTGGAAGGGACTCATCAAGTCCAACCCCCATGTGAAAGCAAGAGTGACCTATGGCAGGCCACACAGGAATGCATCCAGGCAGGTTTGGAAAGTCTCCAGAAAAGGAGACTCCACAAATTCTCTGGACAGCCTGTTCCAGTGCTTCCAATGACTGGTTAAATGGACCCTCAGGTACATTAAGTATTCACATATTGGAAATTGACATCATCAATGAAGTTTTTGTGGAAGGGTTAGGAGTTGACTGGAGGGTTGAAAGCACAGCAGGTAAATATAGTTAAGACATGGTAAATCTTCTTGTCAACAGCATGACAAGGCATGGACTTGTCAACAACAAGTGCAGCATCTTCAGGCCAAATAACTAGACAGAATTGCATTTGGTGCAAGCATTCAATGAGTCTTAAACTCTCAGCATAGTGTCTAACATTACTGTTATTGCATATGTGACTGTAATTATTATAGTAAACATTACAGGTTGTGCAAAGAGCTATTTTTCATGAAAGTTGCTGGATAGTTTTCTTCCCAAGTCTGCTTTCAAAGCCAATAGTAAGTGCAGAAGTATATACAATATTCAAAACTTTTCTGAGCACTTATTCAATCTAAAATTTACTTACTGAAATACATTACTTAACACATACCCAAAAAAATTGTTTCTGAGCTGAAGAAAGTATTTTGGTTTCCATTATTCCAAACCCATAAATTCATATAACAGTTTAGATTGAGCAAGGTCCAATAAAAATCTTTTACACGAACAAGTAAGATACTATGACATTTATGTTTTAATTGTTTTGTTCCACAAGTGGAATAAAAAATGCCATGTTATGTGCTCATACTTCACATGTACTGCATAAGTAGAATTAGAACTGTTCACTTCTGGTCTTCTCCAAATGATTATTTTTCTATTTTCTTGTAACTGTGCATAAGGGAATAAAGAGTTAGAGCCCTGCTTTCTGTAATAAACTAGGAAAAGCACTTTTTCAAGGAGAGAATTAATTTGATTACTTAAAGAGAACTCAGGTCTATCTTCCAACTTTTGAAAGATTCTTAACTAACAAGTTATAAAACTACTGAGGTGAAAAAGACCACAGAGAGAAAAGCCTGTGCATGTCCTTTCAGAGTGCTATTACTGTGCTGCAAAAATCCAAGATTCATAGTGCTATAAAGTGCCAAGGTAGAAAACTCATTAAACAATATATTTAATAACATTATAGAAGGCACTGTGTTGGAAGGGACCTCTAAAGGTCCTCTAATCCAACCCCCCTGCAATAAGCAAAGACATCCCAATCAGATCACATTGGCCAGAGCCCCATTAAGTCTCACCTGGAATGTCTCCAGGGATGTGGCCTTCACCACCTTCCTAGGCAATGTGTTACAGCGTTGCACCACATAGTAAAGAACTGCCTCATTTCTATAGTGCATAGTGCATCATTCATACAGGAGTTTTGGAAGCTTTGGTTTTTGGAATTTTATGTCTCTCATTGCTTACTAGAGGTTTTCAGAGGTTTTACTAGAGGTTTTACTAGAGGTCTGAGGTTTTCAGAGTTGTACTGGAACTGAAGACATTCCCTCCTCAATGCTGGGCTATTAAAGCTATGAAAGGATGTTGTTTTTTTTCCTTGCTATTCTTGAAACTTGAATCTATTACTACAGATATAGCATGTGAATTTGAACTCCTCTGGTCAGATTTTCTTTTGACTAAGTGCAAAAGCCAGCAGGTTTTACATAGGACTATTACATCCATCTGTGTTCCATAAAATCAGTGAGAAACTGCTCCTGGTAATGGGTCATACCTAGCCTGGGTGTAAGTGATAAAGTGTGAATGTCTACTGGATGGCCTTAGAAGGGAAGTGATGCTAAGAATTGTTTTGTTCCTGGTTTTCAAAATCCAAAGCAGAGCTGTTCAACCTGGGAGAGTCATAGCTATGTGCAGAAGCACAGCTCTCAGTTCCTGAAAGAAGTGCAATTGCTTATTTAGATATTTAGATTTAGAATGCAGTTTATTTAGATTGTAGTTCTGGATTTTCAGCCCTCTATTCCTCTCACAGTCTGCGTTGGTGTAAGTTCTCAATTTTTGTTGTTTAAACTCCTCTTTTAAGCCATTATCAGTAATGTGTTGTGAAGGACTTTCTTGTCCTTTCATAATAACGTGTACTAAGGCTTTTACTTTAACCAGTGAAAGATGATTGGTTTAATTGAACTTGTGATTTGACATTCTATTTGTATTCATCCACACTATGTAACTAAGCTACTTTTGTTATTTACCCTGTAGCAGTAACAGTTTCTGATCTGATTTTAAGGCTATAGGAAAGCATTGTTTACCAGAAAACAAGTCTACCTTTCTATTTTAAGAGATAATTTATTGGAGATCTCAGTACATTTGGGGGCAGGTAGATGTTAAGTTAAAAGAATGATTTGGTAAATGTTTATTTGGCAGTACTGAATCCATCTTGGAGGAACTGCTCCAGTTGAACAATAGCAGTTCTGTACAATCTACGAGTATAATTTTTTGTGAACACTGTGAGTCAGTTTAAGCTGTCAGTGCTATACTCCAGCCTGTTTAAACTGTTGAACTGCAGTCTTTGAAATTGAGGCAAGCTCTCCTCCCTGGCTTGACTGCACATTTCCATCTACCCCCTTGCATTGACATTGGCATTTCTTGAAACTATAGAGGATCTTGAACCAGCTTTAACATATGCAAAGAGAAGAGGAAACAGCGATATATTGTTAGAACAAGTAATGTGGATGGGAACATCTGTCTTGGCAACATCGTGTTCTTAATTAATTTAAAAACAGTAATGAAATTGAGTTTTAAAAGAGTAATTCCACAAGCATCTAAATCAATGTAAACTCGCACCACAATCAAAAGGTGTGTTTTTCGCCTTTGAGCATTTATTCTTTGTGCAGTATACACTGTTGCATGGCAGTGCAGCAAGCAAGACTGGGGTCCTGGTTACACCTATACTAAAAGCAGCTCAGCTTTTTTATGTTTTGTTTTGCCTTTTTTCTCTTTTGTCACAGCAGTGCACCCTTGACATGCTAGGGAAATTGAAGTTTTCTTTCTTTTCCTATTTTTAACTTCTAATTAATCTGCATGCCTGATTTTTTTCTAACTGGAATGACCTGGTAAGGCTTTGAAAGGATCAAGGATGTTTTGGTTTTTCATGAAGTTTTCTTAATCATTTTGAAATGACAATAACTGCAAAGCCAGTAGCAAATGATACTGTTGGCCCAGTATGTGGTCACAATGACCCGAAGCTGAAGGTTGCATTATGGAAGTCTTGTGTTTAATAGTTACACTCTGACTCTCTGAATACATTACAAACATTATGCTTATTATAGTTACATAATTTGATCTCCAGTGAGTGTAACTAGAAGGCAATTCATGTTCTCTAGTGAGCATAAGTAGGAGAGGATCTGTGTAAGCACAGGACCTCTCCTGAGAGCACTGTAATTCTAGGATCAGATAGATTTTCTGTAGAGCTTCAGCTGAACTTCTTATTTAATGAACCAGGATTCTGGTGTGATAATAAAACCTGCGCAAATTATCATAAGACAGTAAACAAATATTTTAGTTTTTCATACATTTGTGGTGGTATTTCTTTAATGTATTGTTTAAGAATTGCCACACTTGTGTTTGAAAGCAAGATTTTTTTTTGTTTAAAAAAAACTCAATTACTTGTCATCTGTGTTTCTGTAAAAAGTGATATCAAGGTCTTGATAGCAAGAATAAGAATGAATAGAGTTTTGTTTGGTTTTTTTTTTTTTTTTAGTTTGATAACAGAAGTATGTGAAAAGCATGTTGTACCTTAATTGAAATGTAATGTCATTATTCAAACATTAGGACGTTTTTAGCTATGTTTGGTTTGGAGGGGTTTTCTTATGATGGAAGGTTTTTTTTGTCACTTACCTAAAGTAAACAACTGCATACTTTAGATAGAGAGTACAGAAGTTCTGCACAATGTGTGACAAGGTTTAAACATATTATTAAATACACCGTAGAAATAAGTGTGCAATGAAAACTCTTAAATGCCACGAAGCAAGCATGGCATACTGTTAAGTCCTGTATAACAGCTATCTAGAGGAAGAACAGATCTTTAAACTTGATTCCTATTTCGTTAATCATAAGCATATTACTGTGTTGTTGATAGTCAATACATAGTATTCTTCACAAAATATTATATAAATTCCAGTCAGAGTACAGTAATTTCTTGTCTGCCTTGTGTACTTAAGACATCCATTGGTTTCACCATTATGACATGAACATTTTCATGATAATTTCATGTCTCACTGTGCATCTCATTATTATATGAAAGAAAGAACTACTGCATAAACTACTTGGACTTACCCATGGGTTCACAAAAATATCTTTCAAGTATTAAGTCTTCCAAAGTTTAGCAGATCTTTCATTCTATCAATAGCAGTTCTGACAGGACTTCATTTCTGTTATTTTCCTGTAAGATTTGTCTTAGTGACAGCTGTATTATTAAGCTTGCATTTTACGGAATAAAATGTTTTAGGGAGGTTGGAGCGAGGAGGGGGCTGGCCTCTTCTGGCTGTCAAGCAACAAGACTAGAGGAAACGTGCAGCATGGCAGCTTCTTGGCGGAGCAGATCATGCAGAGGAGCACATCCCTCCTGCTCTGAGCCAATTTCTCTCATGTGACGGGCAGGCAAAATGTGGGTGAAGCCACAGCCACTGTGTGTGTTTTTAACGGCCCAGCAAAGTCAGCAGAGGGAGGGGTTTGTTGCTGAAGTTTTCTCAAGATGGGTCACACAGGTAGGAACAGCAATGACCGCAACTCATCCTAAAAGTGTTTCCAAAAGAACTGTGTCGACCCAGACAGAGGTCTGACATAAACATGCAGGTGTCCAGGCTCCTGGCTGTGGAGAGTGCCAGAGTCTCTCACTTCTCACTATTAGGGAGTGCGAGAGTGAGCTAGACTGGTAGAATCAGACTCCACCATCCCTCAAACAGTCCCACCATCCATGCAGAAGTCAGGACACTGATATCTCCCTACCCTTTTGCCAGCTTCCCAAACAGGATGACTTAGAAGCTGGAGATCCGTGGAAACAAATTCTTCCCAAGTGTGGCAGCTGTGGCACCCCAATAGCCACTGAACCCCCTCAGGTGGCCCTGAAGCATAGATTTGCTGTTCTTAGTGAACCTGTTTTCACTAAAAGCAATGCACTGCAAGTGAAACCAACCAACCGCAGCTATGAAAGCTTGTCTAGTTTACATCATTCTGTGAAGAAGCAAGCCTATCAAAGCATCTGCAGCTAAGAGGAGATGTGTGCTTGTCCTCAGGGATTCACTTCTGAAGGGTGCTGAGGGTCCTATATGCAGACTTGATACACTCTTTAGGGAAGTATGTTGCCTCCCTGGGGCTAGGGTTAAAGATGTAGTGAGAAAACTTCCTACTCTGGTCCGCCCAACCAATTACAATCCGCTGATGGTTTTCCAAATAGGCAATGAAGAAATCTCAACAAGAAGTTTGAGAGCAATGAAGAAAGACTTCAGAGCCCTGGGATGAATGGCGAAGGGGTCAGGAGCACAAATAGTATTTACCTCTGTCACACCACTAGCTATGCCTGATAAGGGCACGAACATGAAAATACGGGAGCTTAATACCTGGCTGTGGGACTGGTGCCAATGGCAGAATTTTGGATTCTTCAATCATGAGCTACTCTACAAGATCCCAGGCCTGACTACATATGGGAAGTGCTTGTCTCTAAGAAGAAGAAGAATCCTGAGACAAGAACTGGCAGGGCTGGTTGATAGGGGGGCCAAAGAGAGGTGGTTAATATTCAAACATTACCTCCTCCAAGCTCAAGAAAAATGTATTGGTAAAAAAGGACTTGAGCATTTCCCCTATAAAGAGAGACTGAGAGACCTGGAGCTGTTTAGTCTGGAGAAGACTGAGAGATCTCATCAACATCTGTGAATATCTGAGGGGTGGGTGTCATGTGGATGGGACCAATCTCTTTGCAGTGATGTGCAGCAATAAGACAAGGAACAATGCCTATGAATTGGAACATAGGTTTCACCTCAACATGAGGAGAAACTTCTTTACAGTGAGGATGACAGAGCACTGGAACAGGCTGCCCAGAGATTCTCTTTCTCTGGAGATTTTCAAAACCCACCTGGATGCATTCCTGTGATCCTGCTTTGGCAGGGAGGTTGGACTCTATGATCTCTGGAGGTCCTTTTCCAACCTCTGATGTTCTGTGGTTCTGTGAAATGGTTTCAAGATGCACCAGAAGAGATTCAGGCTGGATGTTAGGAAATATTTCTTCGCAGAGAGGGTTATCAAGCATTTAAATGGTGTGCCCAGGGCAGTGGTGAAGTCACTGTCCCTGGAAGTGTTTAAGCAGTGTGTCGAACTGCCACTTAGGGATGTTAATTGTTGACCCTTCAGTGCTGGGTCAGGGGTTGAACTGGATGATCTTTGAGGTCTCTTCCAACTGGATGTATTCTGTGATTTTGTGAAATATTATTTCCTACTTTTTTTTTTTTCCCCCCAGTTTTAGAGGGAGCTAACAAGCAAGCCCACATACAAGGAGCACTCCTACAGGGAAATAAGTATGAAAGGGCTTGTGCAAGGAGTATCCCTGTAAATGAATTAAAGTGCAAGGAGCTGTGCAAAGCTACACATACGAGGCTGGTGCATGCCCCCAGACACATTGTTACCTGCACCTTCCTTTTTGTAATAATATTTTAAAGATGTTCTAGGAAGAAAAAAAAAAAAGCTTTGAACTATTTTCCTTTCAGTATGAATAAAATTAGGGACGATTATTTATCATTGTATACTTATTTTGAAAAGACTGATGGTCTACATTTCAATCTTTAGAAAGAAAAATATTCCCTGGCTTTTCTATTCTGTCCTATTACTAATTATCTAATGTGACATTAGTGTTTTGTGTTGAATATCTTCTCAGCTAAAACTACTTAGGCAGAAGTGCACGCATACTTTACTGACACTGGCAGTCAGAATTTGATAAACTGTTTGATTTGTTTTGGGTTTTTTTTTGTCACAGGAGCTGAAAATCTGCATTCTTGCTTCTCACAGCAGGTCTATTGATCTTTCTGGTTTTGCACTCTTATCTACTGCTTGATGCTCACTTTTTCTCTGACTTTCTTTACTTATCCTCCAAATATGTCACTTTTTCTTGTTGGTGGACTTCTCTTCCAATGATGTTTAACAGGTGTGTCTTTTGGAGGGAGGGCAGTTCCACATGGCTAGGAACCTTCTAGGTAATGTACTTATAAAGCTCTTACCCAGACCTTATTAGAATATACCGTATAGTAATTTTTACTGTTAAAAAAACCTCACAGGAATGAGATCATTACACTTCTTCGTTTCAGCCTTCTAAAGTATGAATGAAAAAATATTTTTCACATGAAGTTTGTGTGTTAGCTACTTTTTTTTTTTCACTTCTTTTATATGATATTTTAATAACATATGCCCTTCTAATTTTTTGCTCCTCTTTTATTTTGTCCAGTTTTAAATTGATAGTTTACAGTCAGGAGCACAATTAATACAATTTGACTTGATTTCCTGTGTTGTAATCCATCAAATTCAGAAAATTATTTCTGCATGAAACATGTAAATTCTAGCTGAGCCAGAAGTTATGCTTTTTATAGAAAGCAATACAACCTGAAAGTAACAATGATGTCAGAGAGTCCATTATATCTATAATCACTCCAATGCTTATCCCGTGCAATTCCCTTAGAAGCTGGCAGTCCAGATCTATACATAATTACTACAAAATAGTGAAATATGTAGAGCGTTAGACAATGACTTACAGAGAGATACTGCCTTTAAAAATTGACCAAAAATAAAGTTTCAACATGCTTCAGACTTCTACATCAAACTTGTTTAAATCAATATTCTTTTATGAGCTTCTAGTATGCCTTTGGACATATTTAACGTGTATTACAATATCATTATCCAGGAGAATAGTGGAATATTAATACTTCATTTTATAGTGTCTGAAGGCTTTTGGTCATCCAGTTGGTCATCCAGTTGTTCATCTAATATGAAGAACTCAGACAGTGCACTACAGTTGTGTAACATCCAGCACTTTAATTTTAAAAAGCAAAATAAATTCAGTTGTATAAGTGGGAATCAGTGAGTTACATATTTAAGCTTGCATGAGCTTTCACAAACTGTTTACTGTTGTTTAACAAAGGAAACTTTATAACAAATGCTGGCTGTGTCAACCATCGACAATTCTGTGCCTATCAAAAGTACACAGCACTCAGACCTTTGGATATAAATTCGTTGAGGAAATTTAACAGAATTGCTTCCACTTAGATTGGCACTTTTCCTCTCACTGAGTGGAATTGAAGTTTTTTTTCAGATTGAGATGACAAATGGCCCCGTAGAAGCAACAGAACAATCCTTCCTCTATTGTACAATGTTCCATTAGACAGTAATAACAAAATATGTATTGGAGAGATATATTATAATACATTTATGGAGGTAATAAGTTAACTATACCCCCTATTTCATATTCCTGAAGTTGTGCTTTCTCAAGTCATCCTTAAGTAGCATTTAGGTGATTATCCTCTATATTTCTATCCTATTTGTTCTTTTGCTTCTGGCAAGCACAACACTGTGAGGTCTTGTTCTTTTATAATAGTAAATATTCTTTATTTTTACTAGATTTGAGTCAATACTCTTTAACACTGATGTCAAAAAAGCTTGCCTGGTGGCATGTTTAGCACCAACATTTAGCCAACTACATGGCTAAGCACTTCTCAACTTGTAAAACGTGAGCAAAATGTTTCTTCTGATTATCAAAACAGTTCCTCTGAAAGCAAGATGTGTGACCTTTTCTACTTGAAGTCCTAGGTTAGAGTAGATATTTCACAGAGGCTAAATGCACATCAACTGATTCCAACTGAATGGTCTTCCCAGTAGACTGGAGATAGAATCCCTTTTGTTTTAAGTTCTTCTAAAGCTTTGACTCTTGTGTTTTTAACTTGTGTGGTCTACTGATCAAAGATAGTTTTACAGTTGGATTATCAAAATATGTTACTGGGAAATGAAACTTGCAGTCTTAAAGATTTGTGAGCTGGAAGAGAAGTTAACAAAGCCACTACCTTCTGAGTTTGTATCCAAACTCTACATAGATACGTGAAAGATGGAAATACTATTGAAGAGAACCTTCCTGAAGGCAGGTTTTAGTCTTCAGAAAGTAATTTAATGGTCTGTGTTTTCAGTAGACAGATCTACCAAGAACAGAAATTAACATACATCTCTGTATTCTGTATCCTGTAGGCATTCAGTGTCTCCCAAACACTTCATCTTTTTTTGATTGCTGAAGTGCCTTATTCTCTTCACCAACACTTGGAGCTTAATTTAGGCTCCTTGAGTTGTCCTGATGTTGGGGGCTGATGTTCAACTGTTACAGCATATTTTTACCTTTAAATTTGTGTCATAGAATCATCAAATGATTTAGATTGGAAGATCATCAAAGATCATCTAGTTCCACCCCCCTGCCATAGGCAGAGTCACCTCCTATTAGAACAGATTGCTCGAGACCTCATCCAGCCTGGCCTTGAACACCTCCAGGGAGGGAGCACCCACAACCTCCCTGGGCAACCTGTGCCAGTGTCTCACCACCCTTACTGTAAAGAACTTCCTCCTAACATCCAGTTTAAATCTCCCCTCTGCCAGTTTAGACCCATTGCCCCTTGTCCTGTCATTACAAGACCTTGTAAATAGTCCCTCCCCAGCCTTCCTGTAGGCCCCCTTCAGATACTGGAAGGCTACTATAAGGTCTCCTTGAAGCCTTTGCTATGCTTAAAATCTGCCTTTTTCTCAAATCAGCTGAAAATGACCAATGGATTCATATTATTTAGGAATGATGGCAGATGAGTGTAAAACAAAGCATGGATGTATAAGCCTCATTTCCTCATGAAGCTGTTTTAGAAAGGGTACCCATATAAATTTCTTCCGTTTTCCAGGGAGAGGGAAAAAAAAAAAAATTAAAAGGGCCCTGAATAAGATTGAACAATTACAGTATCATAAGTGAATGATACAACCAGGAAAAAGATCGAATTCTTTTCAGTCGGAAGCCATTGCTCGAAGATAAAGCAAAGTGTCTGAATTCTTAATAACTGAATGTGCTGGTT
>WBNM01016471.1:0-35662 GCA_013399055.1 Ramphastos sulfuratus | reverse complement strand
GGGGAAAGTATAACAAAAGGCCTCTGTAGTAAGGTAGAAGCAAAGACTGAGTGCAGAAGCAAAAGCAAAGAGAGATATTATTTTCTGCTTCCTGTCAGTAGGTGATCTTCTGTCAACTCTGGAAGCAGGGCTGAATGCATAGTGGTTGCTCTGGAGAATAGACACCATGGATGAATGTCACCAACTTCCTTTTTTCATGTTTTATACATATATAAATCCACTGACATCATATGGCATGGAATACCCTTTGGTCAGTTTGGGTCAGCTGGCCTGGCTGTCCCCTCCTAAGATCTTGTCCATCCATCAGCATACTCTTGGAAAAGCACAGCCTGGGTACTCCTGCAGCAGTAGCCAAAGCACTGGAGTGTTACCAACACCAAGCTACAGCACTAGAAAGATGCTCTGAGGAGAATTAACTTCATCTCAGCCAAACCCAACACATTGACAAACCTGATGTTTTATGACAAGGTGACCCTCTCAGTGGATGAGGGAGAAGCTATGAATGTTACATACTTGGAGTTTAGTAAAGCATTTGATACTGTCTTCCAGAGCGTTCTACTGGAGAAACTGGCTGCTTGTGGCTTGGATGGGTGGACACTTTGGTAAAAATATGGCTGAATGGTTAGGCCCAAATAATGATGGTGAAAGGAGTTAAATCTAATTAGTGACTCATCATAAGAGGTATTCCCCAGGGCTTAGTTTTGGGGCCAGTTTTAATATCTTTATTAATGATCTGGGTGAGAGGATTGAGTGCACCTCAGTAAGTTTGCAGAAGACACTCAACTGGGTGGGAGTCTTGATCTATTTGAGGATAGGAAGGCTCTACAGATAGATCTGTATGGGCTGGATTGATGGGCTGAGGTCAATTTTATAGGGTTTAACAAGGCCAAATGCTGGGTCCTGTGCTCATGTCACACCAACCCCATGCATTGCTACAGAATTGGAGCAGAGTGGCTGAAAAGCCACCCAGCAGAAAAGGATCTGGAGGTGCTGGTTGACAGCCATTTGACCATGAGGCAGCAGTGTGTTCTGGTGACTAAGAAGGCTAACAGCATCTTGACCTGCTTCAGGAATAGTGCGGCCAGTAGGAGTAGATGAGTGATCTGGCCCCTGTACTTGGCACTGGTAAGACTACAGCTTAAATACTGTGCTCAGTTTTGGGCTTCTACTACAAGAAGGGCACTGTGTTGCTGGAGCATGTCCAGAGAAGGGCAACAAAGGTTGTGAAAGGCCTGGAGAACAGTCTTATGAAGAGCAGATGAGGGAACTGGGGTTGTTTAGTCTGGAGAATAGTAGTTCTCTGAGGGGAGAACTTGCTCTTTACCACTATCTGAAAGGAGATTGTAGTGAGGTGCATGTTGATCTCTTCTCTCTAGAATCATGTGATAGAATGAGAAGAAATGGCTTTAATTTGCAGAAGCTGTTCACTGAAAGAATGGTCAGGCATTGGAACAGGCTGCTAAGGAAAGTGATGAAGTCACCATCCTTGAAGGCATTAAAAAAACAATGTACATGGCACTCTGGGACTTGGTTTAATGACCATGGTAGCACTTGGTCAGCTTTTGGACTTGATGATCTTAGAGGTCTTTTCTAACTGGAATAATTGTATGATTCTATAAAAAGAAATAATAAATCATTTAGGATAGTGGAGACTTGAATAAAAACTAAACCATAAAATGTAAAGAGACTTTTTTAGACGCCAAATATATTAAACAAGACAATTTGGTGTTACAAGTGCTACAGAGTAGCATTTTACAAAGGAATGATCAGTACTTTAATAATTTATGTGTGAGTCTTATTCAGAGCAATGTTAAACATGATCATCTTGAGTTCTAAAGTCTGCCAAAGAGAGAAATTGATACAGATTTCAAGATGTGTTGAATGTCCAACCGCAAATCACTTCAAGTGAATCATACAATTTTAAGATTGTTCTCAAGTGCTTTTATTGGTTTGCATAATAGCAGTAACTGCATAAACAGTAGACAAAGGTGGCTGCCTGTTAATAATTAAGTTTTGTTTTTCATTTTGGTGTCAGATATACATTTTGGAGGAATACGCACATAATCATATTCATGTGTCTCATATAATAGATGTTAGAAGTAAATATCCAAGTTAAATAGAATAGTAGTAGTACAAAGTGGTGTAAGTCAGGTTTGCTCCATGAAAGTATAGGTAATGTTGAATATATTATCACAATATTTTGCTGTACATTTATTAAAATTTCTGGTATTAAAATGTACTGTAACCACTCATATACATACTTACCCTATAACAGTGTATTGTCATTAGTAATCTTACATAAATACACATTATCAGAAACTAATTTTTCTGCAAGTTTGGTTTTGTCTGAACATGAGGCAGAGTATGAAAGCATTACTGTGGTTAGCATTTGTTTTTGTTTCATTAATGAATAATCATGAGAGAGCTTATTTTCTTTTAGTACAGTTATCTCCTCCTGATTTTAGTGGTTTGCAGTTCATTTTGTTTGTAAAAGAATGATAATACAAGCCAAGGAATAAATGCCGTTTGGGATTACAGTTGATGATGACCCCCCAGTCTGGCTCATCATTTCCAATATTTCTGTCTTGTGGTTCAAAAGATTTTCAAAGTAATTGAATTTTTCCTTTTTTTTTTTTTCTTTTTAATGACTAAACTCCAAAGGGGCCTTTTCAATTCCCCTGTTTCTATTATAGCCATAATTTTTTTTTTTTTTTTTTTTTTTTTTTATCCCAGGGCTTCTATGTTAGAAAAATTTCTTTAGTCACAAATTAAAAAATGAAAGCTTTCTAACTTGGAAGAAAATATACTTAACTTTACTTTAGTAATTGGATCTGGTAATACTGTAGACAAGGGAAAAATGTGGGCTTGCCACTAGAAATACCTAAACAAACCCACAGCAAAGCAAAATTGCTATAAATCAAGCTACAGGAAGCATTGCTGAGACTACTCTCTATCCTGATACTTCTTAAAAAGAGATTTCTTTTAAAGGTCCTAAAATTTTCCAAATGCTTTGCCCTTCAAGACTAGTGGTTGTGTTTTTGTTTGGGTTTTTTTTTTGGGGGGGGGTGTTTCAGTTTTGTTTTGGGCATGGGTGGGGTTTTTTTTGGTTGGTTGGATTTTTTGGGTTTTGTTTGAGTGGTGGGTTGGTTTTTTTTGAGGGGGTCNGGTGGAAGGCACACACCCCGTGTTCCCTGCTCCTTTTATTAACACAGCCTGAAGATCAAATGGGCCTTTGACACGAGATGGCCAATCAAATGGCAGTTAGCCAAGATTTGGCCATATTGGGTGAAGCCATAGGCTTGCTTTACCCTTTTTTGGGCAGATCACGGGCCTTGCATAAGGCAACCGTGTGCACCCTGTTTACCACAGTTGATGGACAGACCCCAGACTTAGTGACGCCAGGTCCTTTGTCCCTTTTCCCACAGTTGCTCTCTCCCCAAAATGGAAGGAGAGAGAGCAGAAAAACATGTCTGCGTAAGCCAGGACATTCACAAGCCCAATTTGGCCTGTTTAGGCCTACCACGACAGGTCGTTGTTTTGTTTTGTTGGTTTTCCTCAAAAGAACGCAGTTCTGAATTGAAAATGTGTCCTGAATCATAGTAATCCATCAGTTCATACATAAAATGCAAACAGAAAGGAACAGGAAATTTAATGGAGCTAAGGCAGTCTATGTGGTAGTTCAGTCTTCTTATCAGTGAATAAATCTTGTTTCATAAGACCAGGAATAACGTACAGTATTTTGGCTGTTGATAACATTTTTGTCTGCGTCTTACCATTGTAAGTTCCAGGCAACAGCTTTGTCTGTCAGCCAAATGCCTAACTCTACCAAGTGTGTTTTATGCAGAAGCAGGAGCAGCAACGTGACTATGGACAAAAGCAAAATGAGGAATGTATCTTACAAGTAGTCCTACTGTGTATAATTAGAGGACAGCTGTTGTTAAGGTGTCTACTTGGGCAGCATTCCTCAAGATGAAAACTTTCTCTTTTTTAGCATGCGCCAGGTGCTGTATTTCCTCGTAAGATTTTAAGTAAATGTGAGCTCCTTTATGGGATGTATTGAGGCTTGAGGACAGCAGATTTAGACTGGATATTAGGAAGAAATTCTTTACAGTGAGGGTGATGAGACACTGAAACAGGTTGCCCAGGGAGCTCTTGGGCGTTCACGCCCTGGGCGTGTTCAGGGCCAGGTTGGATGAGGCCCTGAGCAACCTGAACTTGAGGGAGTTGTCCCTGTCTATGGCTGGAGGGTTAGAACTGGATGATCTTGAGGGTCCCTTCTGACCCAAAAGACTCTATGAATCTGTAGGCAACACTGAAACTAATTCCCTGGTCCAGCATGCTGAGCTTAAGAAGCTACGTGGTGTGTGGGAGCTGGTCTCAGTTCTGCCAGTGTGGATTCATCTCAACACATGGTACTTGTACTGAGCTGAGTCCACCAGCTGAGACAGGTGTGTAGTTAGCTAACAGCGTACAGCAGAAGCATTTTTAAGCATTGTGAGGGGCTCCATGCTGTTGAGTTGTGAGAGAGGCAGCCCTGTATCAGAGCCAACACACTCTGAAGGCAAACGTAACATGCTTCAGGACCCTTCTGTTTTGTCTGCCCTCTTGAAAACTAAAACGCGATAGTCTGACGAACTCTGTCAGCAATAAGTCTGTAAGACAATGTCTATTTATATAGCATCAATATAAGTAAGGAATTTTATAAAACCTTTTAACTTGGTGAAAGTACCTTGTGTTGGTTTCTAAATCAACTAAAGTGAGAAAGTATGTTTTGCATGTAGAAAGATTGGGGAAGGGAGAAGATACAGGTCTTATAGCAGAGGCTCTAATCATATTCTCAAAAGCCATTGGGACCAAATATAGTTTTCAAATACTTATCTGCAACATTGAAAGCTTCGCTTGAAGTGCTTTGTTGCATGAACTTCTTCAAAGTTGGAAGGCTACCCATGCTCTTGAGCAACATACTCTTTAGAAAGTGTTTTCAAGATTGGGATTTTATGAATACAGCCTTCACAAACACAGGTTGCATAATGTAAGTATGAAAGCGTTCTCCCAGAAGGGCAGTAACTTTGAACAGTAGCACTTGTGTGTGTGCTGTGTGAGGAATGAAGTAAGAACACAAGCTGCTTATAACCTCCTGGCAGCAACTGTTCAAATGTTGTTTCTTTGCTTCCATCCCTCCTTTGGCTCACACATGTAAATGCTGTTAAGTTGGTAGATCATCTTATTTGGTAAAAATAATGACTACTGCTAAGTAATAAGATGATGTAGCAATCCTTTTCTAACTATTGACTGTAATGTTTTAAGGGAGGCAGTTGGCAAACCAGTGTTCTCTTGTTTGGTTACTAAATCTAGACTTTGCAGTGGCCATTTATAAAACAGAATAACGCCATTTTGGTTATTCCGTGGTTATTCATTTGGAGAAACTTCATGATGTAGAAACTTGGCTGCTGCAAATTTTGATAAATCTGGCTTGCAGGCTACATGATCAGTCACTGCACTGTGAGACAGTGCCACAAAAAACGTACCTGCCGTTCTGGTGTATATGTGACTGCCGTATACACGGGAACCAATCAACCGCAATAACATAAAATTAATCAAATGAAACAAAGCAGGCCTCAAAGTAACAAGGTTGAAAGAAACTTTGAAAACAAATTTGTCTTTAACTTTTAAAATAAATAGAATATTTATGAACCTGTACAAGATTTATGTCATGAGTGAGGGCAAACATAAAACCCTGTCACAAGTGGAGCCCCTCAGGGATTGGTATTGAACCCAACACTCTTTAATATCTTCATAAGTGATTTGTATAGTGGGATAAAGTGTACCCTGATGTTTGATGATGATACCAAACAGTGGGGAAATGGAAGCTTAGGAAGAGAGAGGCTCCCTGCAGGCCTGGATAGGCTAGAAGAGTGGGCTAACCAGGAGCCTTATGAAGTTCAACAAGGACAAGCATAAAATCTTCTGCCTGGAAAGACATAATCCAGGAGTGCAGCACAGGTTAATATATATCTGGCTGGAGAGCAGCTTTGTGGAAAGGAGTCTGGGGATTCTGGTGGACAAGAAGCTCAATATGAGTGAGCACTGTGCTGCAGCAGCAAAAAAAGCCAGCAGGACACTAGGTCACATCAACAAGGACATCACCAGCAGAGATAAAGAAGTTGTTCTTCCACTCTACTGAGTGCTTGAAAGGCCACACCTGGAGTACTGTATACAGTTTTAGTCTTCACTCTACAAAAGAGATGTGGACAGGATGGAGAAGGTCCAGAGAAGGACCAAAAAGATGATCAAAGAACTGGGAAGCCTGCTGTATGACAAGAGACTGAGAGAATAGGATTTGTTCAGCCCTAGGAAAGAAGGCATGGAGGAGGCTTTATTATCCTGTTCCGGTATTGACAGAATTGCAGAAACATTCAGGTTGGAAAAGTTCACCCTAAACCATGTTCCCCAGGCACCACATCCAAAATGCCTTTAAACACATCCAGGGTTGGTGACTCAACCACCTCCCTGGACAGCCCATTCCAATGCCTGACCACTCTTTCCATGGAAAAAAATTAGCCTAATGTCCAATCTAAACCTGCCCAGTTGCAACTTGAGGCCATTCCCTCTTGTTCTATCACTGTAAGAAGAGACCAGCAGCAGCCTCTCCACAGCATCCTTTCAGGTAGTTGCAGAAAGCGATGAGGTCTCTCCTCAGCCTCCTCTTTTTTCAAACTAAATAGCCCCAGCTCCTTCAGTTGCTCTTCATAAGATTTATTCTCCAGGCCCTTCACCAGCTTCGTTGCCCTCCTCTGCACTCGCTCCAGCAGCTCAACATCCGTTTTGTGTTGAGATGCCCAAAACTGAAGACAGTACTCAAGGTGTGGCCTCACAAGAGCTGAGTACAATTAGACAATCACCTCACTACTCCTGCTGGACACAGCATTTCTAATACAAGCAAGGATGCCATTGGCTTGCTTGCCCACCTGGGCACACTGCTTGCTCATATTCAGCCGCTTGTTGTTTAGAACCCCCAGGTCTCTTTCTTTGCTAGACAGCTTTCCAGCCACACTTCCCCAGGCCTGTAGCATTGCTTCGGGGTTGTTGTGGCCCAAGTGCAGGACCTGACATTTGGCCTTGTTGAAGCTTATTCCATTAACGCTGGCCATCAATCCAATCTATCCAAGTCCCTCTGTAGTGCCTTACTACCCTCAACACTCCCACCTAACTTGATGTCACTGTGAACTTACTGCTGGCACACTATGTCTTCATGAAGATCATCAATAACAATGTTAAACAGAAGTGGTCCCAACACTGAACCCTGAGAAACACCACTTGTGACCGGATGCCAGCTGGATTTAACTGCATTGACCAAAATGTAAAGGGTGTTTGTGAAGAAGATTGGTACAGGGAGTCACTTTTTACAGGGAGTCACATAAAAAGACAAGGAGTAATGGGTACAAGTTGCTGCTGGGGAGATTCCAATTAAATGCAAAAGAGTTTTTCAGGAGGAAAATCAGCCACTGGAATAATCTCCCTAACAAAGTGGTAGAGACCTCAACACTTCTTTCCTAGTGAGATGGGCAGAAGCTCTATTTGAGGGATCTCTTAAGTACTTAAGGTATTTATAGTGATGATGAGTTTCAGTTCCTTTGAAGTACAGATCCAAGGAACTCTTGAAAGCTCATTCTGAAAACTTCATGCAGAATAAATGCAGCAGCCTAAAGCTTTGTCTAGTATATCTGCAGGAAACATTGTTCTCAGATCATGGATACATGGATAAGTGTTTCATACTTACCTGCCCTTTCTTTTCTCACCTGAGTTACTGGTATTACTTAATTCATAAACAACTACAGAATATCAGGAGAATATTTAAGTGTATGTTTAAATCTTACCACGAGTAGAGATGTTATTAAGAAACAAAATGTATAGGCAATATAATTCAGGATAGATGTTTGTGAAATGCCTGGCTGGAGCTAGAAGCACTGTATTTTTTAGTATAGTAGGTATACAGTATAATAAAAATTCAGATAAAACGATCATTTAACATCCATCCAAACGTGGGAAATGACAACACCATGCTCCTAAAAATTCATCAAATGAGTACAGAAAACAAAATCAGTCTAAACCCTAAAAGCTAGCATCCATATAGAGATGCACTTAACAGACTGCATAACCACTATCTCTGTAGTGCAGTAGAACAAGTATCTCTTTTTCACTACAAATACCTTTGGTTTTGGCTGAGCATATGCAATCAGAGTTTAAGTTGCAAACATACAGAAGTCTACAGGCATAAATTAAGACTACTGAAATGCCACTTTCAATAAATGATGGCATTTTAGCAAGGAAAAGGCTTTGTATTTTAATCATCTAAAAGAAATGAAGCAAACAAGTGATGAAAACCATATTTTAGACACTTGCCTATCAATATGATGTATGATATGTATGATTATTTTTAGTGAATGTAGTTAATTCTAAGTAACATGATTATTGGTTAGTTAAACTTTACATTGAAAATATTCAGAAACAGACTTACTGGAGATAGAGCTCTGGATAACAGACAAAGCTGGTTGCCAGAATATATTGTGCTTTCAAAGGTATGGACACATTATCAACAACTAAATTATTGTAATTTCTGTGCAGCCTTCTGAAGTAACATACTTAAAGTCATAATGCAAAGCTAACATTCCCCAGCATTTGAATGAATAAAAAATGGACTATTTTTAAGCTAGCTCCCAAATGTTTTTGTGCAGTACCTCAAAATAAAATGAGTTTTTACTTACTTTTAACTTAGATTCTGGATTTCCCTGAAGTTTTCCCTTTTATGCTCAAAACCCACTATTACTCACTTTATAGGGCTCCAGGGCCATGAGATGATGCAATGAGGATGTGTTTCCTAGCATTTTACAATAAAGACTGGCTGTAATATATTACTTTTCATAAAATTGCGTTCCAAGACCCTTTAGAGTATGACAAATTACAAGCCATGAGGCAATCTGTGCTATAAATCATGGAACAGACTTGTGCAAATTCATTGGATGGTGAACAAATTAAAGCACTCATTGCACACAGCCAATAGCATTTTCATGTAATAAACAGTTATGGTATTTGTTTCTATAACACTAAAGCCTGCCATGAGTGTATTACTTTCAACAATGAAAAGTGACAGCAAATCTGCTTCTCTGAAATAATTAGCACATTCATCAGGGGATATTAAGCAATTTAAAATTATTTTTTCTTTTAGATTTTTTTTTTCATAGTACATCTGAGAGTCAGCAAACACATAAATCACAGAGACAGCAGAATGCACTTAGTACCAGCCAAACAGGAGCTAAACATTTCCATGGAATAGTGATGGAAACAAATAGTATTTTGTTAAGTAAAATAGAGAAACATTAATAATTAAATAAAAACATGATAGAAAGCTGTAGTCTTGGTATGCATTTGAGATACACCATAAAAACGACATTGCTGCTGGACAAGAGTGGTCCATAAAATCACTGTTTTAGTCCTTTAGCCACATGTATACTTCTTTCAAGTGCATTTGTAATTGCATTGATGGGTTTATCCCTTGAGGGTCAATATTGCTACACTTGTTTTGAGCCTTATAAAGTCTAATTTTCCTCCTCGCAGAGTAAGAAAATTAGAAAAAAGGACAGGAGAAGGGGAAAACCCACAAACCAGCCAGTTAACAAAGCTTTATTGCATTGCAAATTTATAAGTTACTCAATGAAACAAATATTGGCACTTCGAAGTCTTTGGAGATCATTTATTCCAACTCACTGCTTAAAAGTAGAGTTGGTAATGTTGCTCAGATTTTTTAATTAAAGGCAGAAACTTCAGGATCCATCTTAGCAGCCACATTCAAATGGCTGTCCACCCTCATGGTGTGATTTTTCCCCCTTTTATCTAATTAGGGCTTTCTGTCTTCCAACTTGTTACTTCTTGTCCTGTCCCTGGATATCAGTGAGAAGAATATGGCCACATTGTGTCTGTGCCCTCTGATTGAGATGATCCAGGAAGATCTCTCCCAGGCTTCTTAGAAAGAGGAACAGATCTAGCGCTTTCAACTTCATCTTTACATAATGTGGTCTCCTGGGGTTACTTCTGTATGTCAAGTCTTTTCCAAGACTGGAAAGCCCAAAACTAGTTACAGGACACCAGATACATTCTCACAAATGCTGAAGAGAAGGGAGTAATTGATTGAACCTGGACAGGCTTGATCAACGTGCCAAGGCCAATTGTATGTGATTCAACGATACGAAGTGCTGAGTCGTGCACAACAACCTAAGGCAATGGTACAGGCTTCATGGACCATGGAAGTGATCATACCACTGTACTTGCCACTGGTGAGGCCACAGAGGTGCTGGAGCATGTGCAGAGAGGGACAACGAGGCTGGTGAAGGATCCGGAGTTCTAGTTAGATTCTGAAGTGGGTCTGGCCCCCTCAGACCTGTGGAAAAAGGCACTTCAGCACACACACTCTCCAATAAGCAAAGTGTACAGTGTATCCCTTTGTTGATTCCCAAATACTTACTGGCCTCAATGTGATGACAGAGGTGAGGATCCAAGTACTGCTGCTTTTTCCCACTGCAGCTGCGCTTGGTTGAAGGCTGCTAGAAGTGACTCTTCACAGGAGTCCCTGTAGGGGCAAGATGTCCCTCTTTCACAGCTGCCTGAGCTCCTGGGGAGAAGTCTTCCCTTTTATTATATGGTGATCCACCCTCTGTCTCCACACATTTGATCAGAACATGCAGGGAGAGGTGCCAAACTCCCACCTCCACATACGTAAAAGTGAAGGTTCCTGCGCATGCATCTGCTAGGTTTGGGAGGGCCACAGGCACTGGCAGGGGTATTAAAGTTCCAGATGTTGTTTTCTGAATTGTCCTTGCATACTTTCTTGATCAGCCTTGCCTTCAAGACTTCCTCCTGCCAGTTCCTCATCTTGGAACAGCGTCTTCTGCCTACACAGTTGAAAATACTCATGGGCGAACAGCTGACCATTTCCCAATTAACCCATTCTAATACATGTCATATTAACCTGTCCCAATACAAGAACAGACTGAATGAACTGGGTCTGGAGAAGAGGAGGCTAAGGGGAGATGTTCTTGCCCTCTACAACTACCTGAAAGGAGACTCTAGTGAAGTGGAGGTCAGTCTCTTCTCCGTAGTAACAAGTGGTAGGATGAGAGGAAGTGGCCTCAAGTTGCACTGGGGGAGGCTTAGATTGGGTATTAGAACAAACTTCTTCAGAGAAAGGACTATCAAACACTTGAATACACTCTCCTGGGAGATGCTTTAATCCCTGGAAGTGTTAAAAGACACATAGATGTGTTGCTAAGGGACATGGTTTAGCACCAGTCTTGATAGAGTTAGGTAATGGTGGGACTTTATGATCTTAAAGTCTTTTTCAACCAAAATGATTCTGTGGTTCTAAAATTTGTATGGCTTTTCCATCTCCTGTCTGGACTGTTGCTAATACAGTGGTTCACTGGGCCACTGGGCTGCAAGAGCACACTGCACATGTTCAATTTACTGTGCACCAGGAACTCAAGGTCCTTCTAGTCAGCTTGCTCACTGACAGTAATCGGGTTATTCCATTCTGGATGCAGGGCATGTTTACCCTTGCTGAACTTGTGAGGTTCATGTCAGACCAGTTCTCCAGCTTCTTCTGCAAGCTGGCCCAGCAGCATATGGATTGCTCTCTAAAGCTTAATTTGAGGTTTTAATTACTTGTTCCAAGGTAGAGCTCTCTGTGTGTGAACAACTTCTTTGCATAGATTACAACGCCTCATCCTCATCTTCTAAGGCTGCCTTTCCTGAAGAGCTTGTATCTGTCTGTTGTGCTACTCCAGTCATTCCTCCACATTGCTGTAATCCCAGTGAGATCATAGCTTCCCAATTGTGCATGGATTTTTTATTCTTCCTATTTTTACTGCATGTTATGTATATTTGTGTTACGTTGCTTGAGATGAACCCTCAGTCATGTTGCTTTCAAAAGTGTGTGATAGCTTTACCGTGTTGTCCCCTAGTCTCCCTCTCACCACTCCTGCGCTATTGCTTTAGGTGATAGTAGGCTTTCTCCAGCATGTCTAATTTCAAGCCCTTCTCATCAGGTCAGTAAGTCTGTTTGTTCTCTTTATGTGTTGAGGCAGATCCTCAAATGCTGTAAAATGATGTAGATGTGCTGACAGGTTGGCACTTCTGATGTTCTACTGCAGAGTTTTCATTTCTAAGGCTGATCTCTGTGTTACTAACTTAAGGTGTAATTCAGCAATTGCATTCATCTGGTTTTACTTCAATCATAAAATGTAAAACTCAGGATTGGTGCTAGTGAATTTGAGTTTGAGTAGTATTGCTAGAGATAGGAACACAAGGGCTGCTTAGTGCTGCTAATGCTATCTGTGCTGTGTGTTATTTCCATGTGACTGCTCTCTTCTTAGCTCAGCAAATGATACCTCTAATTGTAGAGAAACCACACACAGTTCTCTTTAATCTACTCATGCAATGTTTTCAGCTTCCCACACAGGTGGTTGATCTTCCTTTTCTTTTAAACAGCTTTTATTGTACTTATGAATCATAAGAAAACGTAGCTATGTTCTGTGTGAACATGTCTCATTCTAAAAAAAAATTAAAATTATAAATGTATTTTATCTATGTTAACATTTTTTAAATGGAAAAAGACTCAAACTAATTTAGGTTTGCTAAATGTTTGACAGAGAATTATTTGAAAACTCAAATCAGAGTTGCAATTCAAATTTTTAACTTTTTATTAATAGTCCCACACTTCCTAATGAGGCTAGCCCCAATCTGTTAATCTAAATAAAGAGATTTTATTTCCCCCAGCACACTGCTAATTAACCTAATTTTGGTCATACTTTGGGAAAGAAGTAAAGTAGATAGGAAAAAGATAATGCTTCCTCATTAATTGGCTCATGACACAGAAGACCTTGTTGGAATCAAGTCAGACTTGACTGTTTGGGACTGGCAGTGCTGAACCTTCTGAGACACTGAAAGTGTCAGTTGAAAAAGTGACTTAAAAGAAGCAAGCTGAAACTGCCCTTGGGACTAGGGTGCTTTACTTGATTAACCACAGATCGGATTTTTTGGTGGCTTTTACCCTATAAGTATGTTCTTATTTTGAAGGACTTCAACAACTGGTACTGAAAGTGATGGGGAAAAAGTGCCTAGTACTTCAGTACCCCATATTTTCACATTGTAAGCCATCTAAATAAAAGAAATGAGATAACCATCAGGAAGGTATTCTAAGTTTATAAGCAACTTTTTTTCAGATTGCTGTAAAAAAAAAACAGCTAGAACAAAATCTCCACTGACAGAAAGGATTATGGGGGAAATGGAATCTGTTTAGAAACAGAGAGCAGAGCACTGACTTAGATGGCTGTAATATAGGAGAAGAAAAAAATAGAGAACAGTTGGTTGGGAAACTTATAAGCAGATGTCTTTTTGTCAGAAATCATTTGCAACTGAAATTTGAATAACACTTTCATCATGAATTTTTCCTAGCCGGTTGTAATTTATGGTCAAAATATAAAAGTAAATAGTAACCCAATCCCAGAAAAAAAACACTTGAGTGTAATGTTCCCTTCTTTGCCTCTTGCAGACTGCAAATTTAAATATTGTTGCCATTTCCCACATAAAATGCATGTGTTAGCATTGTTCCTCATGTTTCTTTCTCTCGTCGGAAAATTTTGAGCAGAGCATTTATGGAATCTCAGAGTTCTATGAAATGCAAAATCTGTCTCCTGGTCATCTCTGTCAAGCAGGAGATATGGGAAACATATTGTAGGGAATAATTAAAAAAAAAAGGACAGAAAAAAATGAAGATAAGATTGAGCTCTGCCTTGCAGATTGTAAAGTGTAAGTTGATACTACTTTCTTATCAGCTTTGCAGAAGCGAGTCCAGAGGAGGGCCACAAAGATGATCAGATGGCTGGAGCATGTCCTCCACAGGGACAGGAGCTGTTCACTTTGGAGAAAAGAAGGCTCTTGGGAGACTTTATAGTGGCCTTCTAGTACCTGAAGGGGGCCTACAAGAAAGCCGAGAAGGGATTTTTTCGAGATCTTATAGCAATAGGATGAGAGGGAGCAGCTTTAATCTTGAAGAGTCTAGATTTAGACTGGATATTAGGAAGAAATTCTTTACAATAAGACTTGTGAGACACTGGAACAGGTTGCCCAGGGAGGTTGTCGATGTCCCCTCCATGGAGGCGTTCAAGGCCAGGTTGGACGAGGCCTTGAATGACCTGGCCTAAGTAGAAGGTGCTCCTGCCCATGGCAGGGGGTTGGAACAACCATTCTGTGATTCTATGTGATGCTAGAGTAAATATTAAAGTGTGCGGAGGTGATATTAGGAGATAGAATTTTAGTTGCAATGGCTTAGATTTCACAGAATCACAGACTACTTGAGGTTGAGAGGGTCATCTGGAAGTGGTGATGTCCAACTCCTCTGCTCAAGCGGTGCCACCTAGTGCCCAGGACCATATGCAGATAGCTTTTGAAAACCTCCAAGGATGGAAACTCCACCAGCTCTCTGGGTGTACTACACTTGGTCACTCTCTCCACTCTTCACACCTTTCATCCAGTTTTTAGTCCACCTTACTGCCAGCCGATCTAGCCCCATTGTTCATCAGCTTGTTTATGAATATCTTAATGGAAGGCAGTGTGCAGGGCAAGGGAGGGGATTCTCCCCCTTTACTCTGCTCTCGTCAGACCCCATCTGGAGTACTGTGTACAGTTCTGGAGCCCCCAGCACAGGAAGGACATGGAAGTGTTGGAGCGGGTCCAGAGGAGGGCCACAAAGATGATCAGAGGGCTGGAGCAGCTCTCCTATGAGGACAGGCTACAAGAGTTGGGGGTCTTCAGCCTGGAGAAGAGAAGGCTTCCAGGAGACCTTATAGTAGCCTTCCAGTATCTGAAGGGGGCCTACAGAAGGCTGAGGAGGGACTATTTACAAGGTCTTGTAATGACAGGATGAGGGGCAATGGGTTTAAACTGGCAGAGGGGAGATTTAGACTGGATGTTAGGAGGAAGTTCTTTCCAGTGAGGGTGGTGAGACACTGGAACAGGTTGGCCAGGGAGGTTGTGGCTGCCTCCTCCCTGGAGATGTTCAAGGCTAGGCTGGATGAGGCCTTGAGTGACCTGTACTAGTGGGAGGTGTCCCTCCCTATGGCAGGGGTTGGAAGTAGATGATCTTTGAGGTCTCTTCCAACCTTACCATTCTATGATTCTATGATTATTGAAGTCAGGTAAGATACTTCATATTGAAGAGATAGTAGAGAAAGAAACCTTAAAGTCCACCACTCACTGTGGTCTTGTCATGGTAATTTGCGTCCCTCACCTAACAGTAGCATTTATAGGTTCCTTACTAGAAATGAAAAATGACAAAGATTTGCAGATCGAGAGGTTGGTATCAAACAGCTGGTGTATCAGGCACTGAGAGCTTGAAATGACTGAAAAATAGAAAAATAGTGTAAGAGAAGCTATTACTGCCTTTTCCTTTATGTGAAACTTGCCGACTAGTATAATTTATAAAAATGAAGAACATTTAAGTTAAATTATTACTTCCCCCCGCCCTCCTTTTTCTGGAAGCCAAGGATTTTTATTATAAAGATCTATTTGTTATACTTTTAAATGTGAAGTAACTAATGGATTTACCTCTGTACAAATGTACAATTTTCTATAAATTATGGAGGTGCTTCTGATTTAAAGCACACTTTTAAAATTGTCTTCTAGTTAGCGTTTTTGGCAAGCTAGACCTGTAAGTCCAGCTGGTGAATACTTTTTTAGTAGTACATTATAGGTAGTTGGGGGTTTTTTTGGGTTTTGTTTGTTTGTTTGGTTTGGTTTGTTTTTTTTTTTTGTTTTGTTTTTTTGTTTTGGTGGGGTTTTTTGTGTGTATGGTTCTTTTTTTTTTGTTTATATTTTACTATGATGATATTTACAGGACTGCTTCAAGAATATCCAAATAGTTATCTTGGAAAATTGGTTTCTTTCTTGAACAATATAAACATATGAAGGAGAAAAAAATGTATGCATGACATAAATAGGCTAGGCAAAGTCATTTATTTTTATGTCTTGGAATTGTGGATCTGATTTTGCATAATTAGTTGTTAATCAAAGAGTCCAACTTCAAGGCTGTTCTGGAATGTAGGGTAGTTTAAAAAAGGATATTACTTATTCTTTTAGTTTTGTCTAGCTGGCAAGAATGCCTCAGCTGCATTCTGTGAGTGATTGTAGTTTCCATAATTGATAGTTATGTTAGAATTCTTATATTGCAAAAGCAATAATTAAGATTTAAACTCTAATACATGGATAGTGAAGTATTGTTAGAAGCAGATGCCCTAAATTAAACATGGCTTCTACAGAAAGAATCATTAAAAAATGCTAATTACTTTCTATATAAAAAATCATTATTGCATCATCTTAATGCTTGTCAGATTATATGCCCAGGGCTACATTGCTTTTACACAGCTAAAGAAAATTCTGATGCAAATACCAGTGTTTTCGATATTTTCAACCTCCAGTTTTAAAGCAGGACAGTGCATAGGGCTGTAGCTTTTGTTCAGTTAGCTTTTTGTCTGGGTGTCTCTTATTTACATAATTCAGTTGTAGAAGGTATCCTTTGCAGTTCAACCTATTAAGCAACCTATTAAGCAATGCTTAAGTAAAAGCATTTTCTCTGGTGAAGTTGAAGAGATGTGAAAGAGAGGTACAATACTCAGGAGGAAACATGCTTTAGTTAATAATAACCATCAGCAGTAAAATTGGTACAGGTAGGTAGGTAGATAGCTGACAGGACAAAAGGCCTACATGATCAGTCATTATGCATTATTTTTCTGCAATAAAATGGTTAGACTAGGCCTTTCATCTAATTAAATTAATATTATTTTGTTTATGCAGTATAATTGATGCTGAAATAAAATGTAATTTATAAACTGATAAAAATATGTCAACATGCTTTGGTAATTTTGTCTATGCTTTTTCTCCCAGATGTAAAAGCTGGTGGAATTTCATTCTTGCATCTAATTTAGATAGCAGATCTACAGAAGTGTAATTTTAGGTTAGTTTTTAGTATGTTGGCATTAACTAGAGACAGATCTGCATATACCTGATAATTTCAAAAGCTGAATTATAACTAAAGGAGAATGAAGAAGTGTATTAAAAAAATATGCATGCTTTCAATGGAGATAAGCATACAAGATACACTGTCAAACAATCATATTTCAGTAGTGGCAGTAGGAAAGAAGTGCTTCTCAAACATTCACTTGTTGCATACATTTCATGGAGCCTTCTATTTATGCGAACTCTGAGGAAATTCAGGTGTTTCTCTGTCAGCTTTGCTGTTGCAGGCTAGTTATATGAGAAGCCATAGCTTAGCTGAGCAAGAATAGCAGCAGGAGACTAGCTAGGTCTCACTCAGGTCACTGAATGTTGACATTTGTTCTCTTCCAGTCATCACTGCTTAGGAAATACCACCTCCCTGTTTTACATTAGATTTCAAAACACCTTGTCACATAGCTGGGTCTGGAAACACTTTTTCTAGGCTGGTTCCATTACAGAATGATGTGAGGCCCAGAGTCACAGTGAGCTGGTAAACTGCATCGCACAGTGTCCTTAGTAGGACTAAATAGGTTGCATGCTAGCAGGGCTGTACCATTCTGTGTTTTGGAGCTAGTTTGATCTTCTCTTTTGTTCTTTCTTGATGTGTAGTGGAGACGTGAGTTTAGGCACACTGTAGGAGTTGACCTACTAGTTGGTAACATTCCTCTCCAGTGGTAAATAAATACGTAACACAACTTTTGCTTATCTTCATCTTTCCTAGATCAAGAGCAGTTGTTGGGCAGTATTTGTAGTGAGCACAGGGAGGCGGTATCGTGTTCATAAAAACTTAAAATAAGGGAGTTGAAAGCAAAAGGCAGTGTTTATCTTTGTTGAAAAGGGTGTCTCTAGGTCTAGGTACTGTTGGAGTGGCACATGTTATCTAGGACCAGAATTAGATGAAATTCAACTGTGTATGAACATTGTCTTAAAACTCTTTATGGAGACGAAGGATGAATGATTGTAATTAATAATATGAAGGACTAATTAAAGGATGGGAGCTAATGAAAGAGAGCTTAAGGAGTAAAGCAGTCAGCAAAAAGAGGAGTGAAGAAATGAAGTATGGATTGGAGGATGAGGGAGAGCTAAAGAAGATAAAGATGAAATATAAGAGAAAATAGGTGTTTAAATACACTGTTCATAGAAAATAAATATTTTTTTCTGCTAATTTTTCAGTTTTCAGAACATGTATGTATATTCAGAATGTATTCTGAAAACTGATAATGAAAAAATACTGAACTGCATGACAAATATAAGGAAGTTAGTTTAGCAGAAATAATTTTTTTTATCTATCTATCTATCTATCTATCTATCTATCTATCTATCTATCTATCTATCTCTCTCTCTATATCTGTATCTATATCTATATCTATATATATCTTCACTGTCAGCAGATGCCCAGCTGGGGTCTTAATGTGATAAAAGTTCCAAGAGTTGTATTTCACTTGTGTAAATGCAAGTACTTCAGCATGTAAGAGTCACCAGCTTGGACTAAGAGACTTCACTTACCATTACCTTTAAAAAGTTACTTTAATACTTTATGGAAGCTACTTTCCTGCTTTGACAGTCTTACACTTGCAGAAGCAAATAACTGACTGAAAATTAAATTAAAACATTTGTTATGACAGAAATACCTGTTGAAGAAAACCTTTGTACTTTGCTGAAGAAGGATGGGTCCTGAGCAGTTTTTTGAAGTTCAGTTAATGAGTTTCAGGATGGTGATTAGGTTCTGTTGGAAGTCTGAATGTTTTACTACTTGACTGTGGTTGAAAAATGTAATAAAATAGAAGCCTATATGCATGAAATTAAATATTCCATGTTTCAAAATTAATCTAATAACACAGTTCTGTTTTTAAATCAGCATGTTCTAATTTATAAACTGCATTATCATTTATTATAAGGAAGGTTTCCTTTTTATGGATTCTCTGAATATTGCCATTGCATTGAAATACTTCTGACTGTTACCCTCTTTCTTTGCAGGAGATAACTAATTTATCAGGTCTCATGTAATAAAATCTGCAAAATAATGGGGTCTTTCTTCATTGACTGAACAGGGTCTACTGAAAGGTGTCTCTGCTCATGGCAGAGGAATCAGAACCACATAATCTTTAAGGTCCCTTCCAACCCAAACCATCCTATGTTTCTGTGACAGACTGCTATAAAACGTCAACATCTTGTATAAAGCAGCATTTCTTCGACATCAGGAGAAGTTTGCACTTGATGAGAGTTACTGTGGAGATACAAACATGTACAGTGGATCCACTGATTGCTGTGCAAGAAAACACCTCCAAAACATGTGGAATGACACTGAAATAGTACCTACAATCTGATAAAATTTCAACAGGGACACTTGATACTGGCTTGAACTATACATGTCACCTGATTTAGAAGATTATATTGTGTACATTTTCAGTTAAACCTTGTGACGCTGAATAAACAAGAATCACATTGTATCAGTTTTAGTTAAAGCTCTTCATTGCATGTGTTGTACATCAACTATGATTGCAAATTATGGGTAATGAGAGCTAGATGTTAACACATTTTTAATATCCTTCTGTTCAAACAAAACTGTAGAAAATGATCTTAATGTTACCTAAAATTTTTGAATTACGAAGATAGAATTCTGGGTAATACTCAGCCTACACTGTGTGATTTATAGGTTAGTACTCAGTGTTGCAAGCAATACATAGAAAAGTGAACATTTGAGTCTTCTGGAAGAGTAAGACAAGCTTCCTAGTTTGAGCAGAGTTCAAATCACATTGGTTTAAATTAATATATGTTATATAGTAGATGAAGCTCAAATTTGATCTTTGGGCGAAAAAGTGACATCCTGAAATGCTGTCCTAGAGTGATACATACTAAAAAATCACTACAGTTACATTTGCTAATTGGTGTTCTAACCTCAGAGAAGGAAAATGCTCCAAATCTTAAAAAAAAAAAAAAAAAAAAGTATGAAAAAATATTAGCATTGAAGAGGTGTACAGTATATACCAGGCATAATAAAACGAGATAAACTGATTTTTATCAGCAGTTACAAATTGATTTTAATGATTATGAGGATTCCTCATAACAAAATATAATCTGTAAGAAAATATGAGAAGCCAGCTATAAGAAAAACTATAAATAAACTTTATCTAGAGTAAGTTATGACACAGTTGCAGAAACTACTTCTGGGTCTCTGGAGGCACCATCTGTTCCCCTTTATTAATCAGAGATCACAAGAAAGGCTAATACTTAATTACACTGTTTGCTTTTATTACATAATTTCAAAAAACTTGATACCATCATAGTGCAGCATAGTACACCATGACAAAATTATTAATGCAGTCTTTGGGGCACTTAAAAATGAGAAAAAGTGAATAGTTCACATATCAAATCTGCTTTTGCTGCTCTGCTGCTGAGTGCTGATAGGGTCATACTCTACTAAAAGTAACATGTAGCAGGAAAGAAATAGCAGGTGACTAGAAATTGAGACATAGCTTTCTATAAAGTGAAATTAACTGTATAAGTGTGTGTAGACGAAACAGATATGGGCAGGTCTTTAGCCTCTGAAGGTACATTCATTGAAAACACAGTTTTATGGCCACAGTTCATGTATTTAAGGTGATAGTACAATTATCTGAATGTGATGTTACTTTAGGTATGAGAAATGAATTCACAAACAATTTAATCTTATAAAAATATGTCCTTCATAATTAGGAATCTTTCTTTTGAAATGTGTTGTGAAATCCTCTATATGTCAAATACCATAGGGTCCTGGCCTGGAAAAAATGCTTAAGGTTTTGTTTCATTCTTTAAGGTAGATGAGACTTTCTATTAAAAATATATAAGTACAGTAGACAGTAACAGTTTAACAGTCTAAATCAAATAAATTTGTTTATACAATTTTATTAAATGTGTTTTGGAAAGTAATTATTATGGATTATACTGTATTGATGTACATCCCACAAATAGGCAATGTAATTGGATTGGTCAAACTTGAAGGCATCACAGAAGGATGTTGACCAGTATGTCATATCTGAAGTTCTTCTTACTTACAGTCTTTACCACAGATCTATGAGGTGTTTTACTCTGAATTTTATGGAATTCAGGTTAAAAACAGTCTATTAATTTACTAGCTTAATGGAAAAAAATTTCATAAATGTAAGATATGTAATTACTACTTCTGTTTTTCAAAATATTTTTGGTTTTTATAACACCTGTTTCTCCTGCAATCTAATAAATTGTTGAATTGCTTTGAAAGAAAGTAACAGTTGACATATATCCTCGGAATGCAAAGAACAATGAAAACAGAAGAATGCATGCTGCCTTGTCTTTGTCTGAATTTTGCATGCAGAGGTATGGGTTTAAACTGGCAGAGGGAAGATTTAGACTAGATGTTAGGAGGAAGTTCTTTCCAGTGAGGGTGGTGAGGCACTGGAACAGGTTGCCCAGGGAGGTTGTGGCTGCTCCCTCCCTGGAGGTGTTCAAGGCCAGGTTGGACAAGGCCTTGAGTGACCTGTACTAGTGGGAGGTGTCCCTGCCTATGGCAGGGGGTTGGAACTAGATGATTCTTGAGGTCCCTTCCAACCTTACTATTCTATGATTCTATGATTCTGATTCTATGAAATCAGATACACTGAATTCAGAGACAGGTTTTCTAATCAGATGAGCAGATAATTGAAATAAGTGTTAAATAGTGAAATAAGTTAAAAATAAAATGCCACTGCTCCATTGGTCTTCCACTCTATTACAGTATTCTTAATAATAAAATTTGACAAGGTACAAGACAGGCTGCAGTTTTGCTTCTGGCCCATTATTTCTGTTTTAGATTAGGACTAGCCAAAGTTGCAAT
Organism: Ramphastos sulfuratus; assembly: GCA_013399055.1. Classification (NCBI taxonomy): domain Eukaryota; kingdom Metazoa; phylum Chordata; class Aves; order Piciformes; family Ramphastidae; genus Ramphastos; species Ramphastos sulfuratus. Next base: position 13,728 of record WBNM01016471.1, on the reverse strand, counting down.
TCACTAAAACAATCTCTGGTTTCATTCTGCTCAATGACACTTGACAGCAAAGCATCCATAGTTTAAGTAGTGAAGACCTTTAATAAATGGCTTCCTTTATTAAATAAATAAATGTGAAAAAACATAGCTGTCATTTATTGACAAGGCCAATAGTGTAGTGAAAGAATCCTAACTAAGACAAAATAGCCTTTTTGTGAGGTAGCAGATGCATTTTGAAGAAGATTTAGAAGAATTTATACAGACTGTTGAAGACCAATTGGAACTTACTTCAGACTAGCTTCAGCTGTGGGAGATGAAATAAGTATAGATCAGAAATCACATCATAATGTTAGTATAGGCCTGAGCCCAAAGTCGTAAGTTCTGCCTCTTGGTTTATAAAGTGCTACAACAGATGTGTTCAGAGGTACTTTTAGATTTTTATTTTTTGTGTCCACATCCTTCGTGTTAAGACTCAGCAAGGATCAGTATTAGGTGCTGCAATTATGAGTCACGCTTGACTAACTCTTTTAAAAAAGTGTGGTCAATATATGTAAGTTCATAAGGCAAGCAGACTACATCCAAGTGCCATGCACTTGTCTTGTGCTTTATTTTGTGCTCTAAATTTTTCCTGCTTTAGCTCTGTCTTCTATATGATTTCATCCATATCTGGTTTTTTTTTTTTTTTTTTTTTTTTTTTTTTTTTTTTTTTTTTTTTTTTTTTTTTTTTTTTTTTTTTTTTTTTTTACCTTTGAGCTAGGATCTTTTTCCTTCATACTCTTTGAGGAATTTGGCCCACTCTTTGTTGGCTTCCAACTACAACACACTTTGTGACTTATATAGATTGCTGGCTTACAACAGAAGCAGTTATACTTATGAATGTGAACATGAAGAAATCAATTTGGGAGTTATGCCTTATTGATTGGATGGATAAAAGTAGAAGATTCTTTAAATATGGAGGTGTGGCTGTTATGTGATGGACTTAGAAACAAACTTGGTCTTGTAAATGATGCAGAGCTGTCCTGTCAAGTGTTAAGTCGGGTTCTAGGTTGGGTTATACCACAGTTGCTTGACTAGTTTAACAGAATTTATATTGATTTACACTGGTTTTAGATGATACATTCTGTGACTGAAGAACTACAATAGAGTTGCACAGGAAACAGACCATTAGAGCTCTTCAAGAGGAATAATCTTTCTTGTCATCACCAAATAGGTGGTGGTCTAAAGCTTCATCCAAAAGCACTTAGCATTTATTGTCTCTGAGTACAGCAGTCTCCTTCAAGCTTTTTGATGGAAGAAAAAACCCCACAACATTCTTTACAGATAACACTTTCTGATTATACTCCTGTGCTGGTTTGAGGCTAACTGGAATATNGGGGGGGGGCAGGGAACTCCCAAACCATCACAACTCCCTTGGTGGCAGTCTGAACAGAAAGCAAAGCAATATAAATAAGGGCAAACAATGAACTACAAACTAATGTTTGCTGAATTAGCTGTCCTTCTGAATGGTAGCTGGGAGACTAGTATAAAGATGTCCATGCTTCCAGTTCTGAATTTGTCCACATACACGACAGAACTGAGTATCCAGATTTTTTTAATTAGTTATTTTTCATATTCAATAATAAAAAATAAATACAAAATAATTGTGTCTGTTGATAGTATTTACTTTTCACTTAGTAGACTACTGCTACAAAAATATTTTGAGTACCATGCAGTTCAGAGAGCCATATGTTACTATTTTCACAACAATTGTGTTCTACCCCATAAAAAAGGAAAATATATCTGAGTGGCTTGAGGCTACAAAGAGAGCATGCAGAAAAACAACAGCGAAATGAAACACAGCATAACTCTGTTCATTATGTAAATATACTAGTCTGCAGTGCTTATTTTCTTAGACTGTTTTATCGATCTCAAGATGAAATTTTAAAAATTCTGAATTTTCAGTTTTCAGATGCTGGCAGGTTAGTGTACAGTAAAGCCTGAATCTCAACCCTGTGTCTCTTCCCCTATTCTTAAAAAGGGAAACACTGTTATTATTTCCGTAAATTCTCTGGAACACTTCCATCTCTTTTTCTGCAAACAGAATCCGTAGTCTACATTTCTGTTTGTAGCAGTATTTGTGCTCATGATTCCTGAAGATTTCACGTCCACCCAGGTGTCAGAAGAGTACACTTATTTAATATATCAACCAGTGTACCTGATTGTTGCTTGAATAGAAGCGGTCCTCATTCTGTGAGTAAGACTGGGCTGCAATTTTACTATAGATAAGAAAAAATATACCAAGAGCTGTATTTTAGTAAAGCAAATTTAAGTGGTCCTATCTCTGTTGCGACTGAGAATAGAAGCTGGTAAATGAAGATTATTTATCCAGCTTTTGTCATGCATCACGGTGCAAGGAAGATTTGACCAAATATATTTATTGAGTCGAATGGAATGCACAGGAACAGTAAACAGACAGAAAATGCAATAAATTGATGTGATTGAAGTGAGTGAAAATTTAAAGTGGGTAACACAATCCCCAAAGCAGGCTTACCCTGGATCTCTTAAGCTCTCCTCTTTTCTTTGGAGCCAACCCTTTTATAGTGAAACCCATATTTGATCTAAGCTGATCTAAGAAAAAAATGGTGGTTGGGTACTCTGTAACACCTGTGTGCCTCAATACTCTTCTCTTTTGTGTAAACAGCTGTTCTGAATAACTTAGTTATAGGTTTATGCCACCAAGATTATTGCTGCTATTTTTTGAAATAATTCAAATACCATTAAGTAGCAGAGTTACAGATGTGGACAATGGATACTAAGCATTTTGTCTCAGATGTATGTAAGACTGGCTTATAATTTGTAAAGTGCTTTGTTAAAGGGCAAATGGAGATTGTATTAATTCCCAGATTTGGTCAAATGCAGTAATTTTGTCAGTTCTGCTGCATATTTAGATAGCATTAGTTCTAACACAACTTTTCTATTTGTTAATATGTGATTAGCAGATGAGAGCCTTAATAGCATATATTTCCCCCTATTTACTCTTTTAAGACTTTGCTCAATTACCTTTGGATTTTAAGTTTGGAACATTTTTCCACAGTATTAAGTGGCATCCACTTACAAAATAATTGATTATTTTTGGGTTGTCATTTGTTTTCTTTATGAAGCCTTTAGGGACACAGAAATTAATTAACACCACAGAGGTCCTTGGGTTGACAAAGTTGAACTAAGCAGAATTAACCCAAATCTGTCAGATTCTTGGGAGCAAGGAAACAGTTAGTCCTGGAAGCACTGTTAAGCCTCTGCTCATCTCAGCTCATCTGAGCAACTTTGGGTATGTGGTCCTTTAAACTTAGTATTTTCAGAAGTTGTATCAGTGTAAGCACTGCTTTTGAAACATTCTTGAAACCTCTTGCATGTCTGTTAATTGTACAAAGTTGAAATTCAAGTATAACATTATTTATCGCGCTTCATTTAAATGTTAGACATATGGAAGCACAGATTAATAGGGTGTAGCAATAGACCATGAAAGTAATATCAGAACAACACCTATAAATAATTTTTAAATTAGTCCAGCATTTTAAAGTATCAGTGAGTGCTTTAACATGAGGAATATGTTTATCTTAGATAATTTCCAACTACATAATTGAAGTTTGAAGACTTTATAGTTAGCAACAAAGTATTAGAGTAGTATCTTAAATATCACTGGTGTTTCCTTGAGTCCATTCTAATATTTTGCAATAACTGCACATTTTTTGTTTTTAATCACCTCATTAAGGCATAATCTTCTTGCACTGTCATACCAGATAGCCTGTTAATGGGCTAGAATAAACCAGAAAGCTATCAGGGGCATATTTTAGGGTTGATTAAGCATTGCTTTGTTTCAGTTTTATTGTAGTGTAACTCCACTGAAAGAAATTGGAAGACCCAGATAGACAAGTGCAGTAATACAGTGGTGAAATGGATCTCTTAACTCTTGGTTATTGAAGAAAGAAGCACTTGCATTAAGGGAAGGGGTTTAGTGCAGTGAATTATACTCTTGAGAATTTTCTGTGTGATCAGCACTGTACCAGAGATGATTAGAGAAATAAATACCTTAATACAACTTCTTCAGCATTTGGTCTAAGTTTGACTCTTATAATTGAATTCCCTATCATGCATTGCATGAAGGTTTAATTATTGTAGATGTATGGACAACCGTTTTTAAAAAGTAATGTCCAGGTTTCAGCTGGAAGAGAACACCAACCAACACAGCCAGCTGAACCAGCTAATGAGTATTTGATACCACACTGACATCATGCTCATTTACAATGAAAGGACTGGGTGGGGCAAAGGATGATGTGGCTTGGATTTTGTATTGTGACCTGTGACACTTTGTAGGGTTCACCCTCTTTTCTTCCTCTTCCAGATTTTGTTCTCTGTCTTGCCGCTTTTATTTCTTCACCTTGCTTCTTTCTCTCTCTGAAAAATTCCAGTATTTCTTTGTATTTTTCCATTAAATTCTCATTATCTCAGCCCACAGGGCTTTTGTTTATTCTTTTGCTCCTTACTGTCCCACCAGGAGGCTTGTGTGGAGGAGAGTTTCATGAAGGCGGCTGTATATGAACTCAGCTGCTGGATGAGTCAAAATCATAACAGTAATCTGACAGATCTCAGCGAAGAGGTATGGAAGTATTTCAGGAAGAAGTACATGAAAAGGTGGTGGTCATTTAAGACCCAAGAAAGTTCTCCAAAGAAAAGTAATGAAATAAGAAAAGTGCATAAAAAGAATAGAAAAGAGGAGACTGAGAAAAAAAAGAGAAAACAGAAAGTAAGTGTGAAATTGTAAGTGTCAAAAGTCAAGACTTTTTAGCCATAGTGAGGACGGAATGTGCATTCATCAGCTAAGCTGAAATGTGTTTACAGGTTACTTCTTTTTCTGAATTACAAGGAATACTTGTCTTTTCAAGTTCTTTAAAAAAAAAAAAAAAAGAAAATGTGTGAATATACCAATATGAGAGAGAGGGCAATATTCAAGGGAGAGATTTTGTTTCCAGAGAACTGGAGCAGAGCTAGTGGCCCTAAACAAAGGCAGAAGAGGAGTTTTTGCTGTTAAGAGTATACCACAGGGAAGTGAGAGAGGAGCCAGGCTGAGAATTACCTGCAGTTAATAGTACTGTGCTGTCAAGGTCTCTATCCATCTATGAAACAGATGTTATGTATCCATCTAATTAGCATCATAAAATATTCAAAGAATACCACCTGTGAGTAGCCAGGACCCAGTATTAGATCCTGTTCTGGAACAAAGGGGAAACTCATGTAAAATTTAAGTATGTGATCCATCAAAAGGATACTAGTATCTTATTTTCTGACAAAAACTGCTTACATGCTTACACCTCTGCAACGGAACCCACTCAAAATACTCACTACTAGGTATACAATAGAGGCATCATCTATATGCTGCCCCCATCTGCATAAACCTTTTGGAGATCATAAACCAGATACTCCACTCCAGAGCAGCAGAGACATTTGGACCATGCCTGATATGTGTAGTAACAAACACATTTCAGTGCACCAGTCATGGTACAGGTTATGTCCACCGTTTATATTGTTACATGGAGATTATGGATTTCAATCAGTAACCATGGTTGTAAATGTGTTTTGGACTGTAATAGTAGGTATTCTAACCTTTTGGATAATTGATGACTTCTTAGCCAGTGGAATAAAGACTGTCATGGTAGAGACTCATTTTCCATACCTTCTCTTGATGAAACGACACAGTGCAACAAGAAATAGCAGGTTCGTGAGGTGGAAGCAGTGTTACCAGCTTTAACTTTGTGAGAGACCCAGCTTTAGCATTCTTCATGAGGTGATAATCCTGACTTCTGTTCTCTTTTCTCAGTGCTATTTATTTATTTAATGTAAAGATTGCTAAATGTAAAAAGCTAGGTTGTATGGTAATGCTGGCATATATTCACCTGTGTCCGCAGGTGAGCCTCCACATTCATTCGGATACTAACCCACTGTAATAGTTTGGGAGTTCCCTCCCCGCCCCCTACTTTGTAAAATCACCCAGACTAGACTCACCCGGCTGGAAGTTGAGGAATGAAGCTATATTTACAGCTGAGCACAATATACAAGCAGATATATACACAATATACAGGAATATTTACAGAAATATACAAATTGAAGGAAATACAGAAACACAATACCCCTCCCAGAAATCAGAGTTCCCAGGAGGCGCTCCCAACCCCCCTTCTACCTTCTTTCAACCCCTCTACCTTCCCCCAGGCTCTGGCTTACATGCAAGGTGGGTTTGGAGGATCAGCCAGAGGGGGTAGAAGGAGAGTGGTTAGTTAGGTTAGCAGAGAGGTCCAGACCAAGCCAAAACCCACAGCTAAAGAGAACAAGACCCTCTGAGTGTGAGAGTGTCTTATCTATAGTTGTGTCCTTCTTCTTAATACATCTCAGCAAGCCTATGAGTGAAGTGGACATTGCCATTGTTTGCTTTTCACAGCCTATAATTTTTTTCATTAAAATATTCCAATTAGCTTCAAACCAGCACAGCCATAGTGCCTATTTCCTCATTTCTGCGTCTTTGATCTCTTCACTTAGGTTACCTGAAGTAAACTAAGAATGGCATGAGCTTTTTGCTTGGCAATTTAATGAACCGAGCATGAAAGAGTTAAGGAACTAGGGGAAACATGCATTTAAATTAATGCATGTGGATGGAGACCTAATCATAATATTCTAGGTCTTGGTTGAGTGTTCCAAGATACTGTATAAGTTTTCGATACTCAGTCAAAGCAGACTAGGGATATTTTTTCAGTCCTTTAAAATAACAGAGGGTAACAAGCCAAATCTCTTTTGATCATTTAATGTCCCTTCCAACCCAAACTATTCTGTGAATCTATGACTTGTCTACAGGTCTGTTGTAGAAACTAGACTCTGAAGAACATCCTCTCCCCTTGTCACTAGACCTGCCTGTGTCATGCAGTGCAGCACCGTGTATGAGTATTCCAACTGCTCCAGGTATTGCAGCTTGTATTTTGGGAGTTACATACCTTTGGTAGCTCAGCTCAGTGCTTAGGCCAGTGATTTTTGTACTTTACGGAGCTGTTCAGTTGTGGTGAACTGATACGATGATGCAGCTTCTTTTGGTTTCAGGTCTGGAAACCTTTTATTCATTGGACCTGTATCTATGTGACTTTGCATTACAATAGGACAACATATTCTCTGTGTTTAGGCCAAGTGGATTTCTGCTTTGTGCGCTTGTTGTGACTGATGTTTTCAGGTCCTAAGTTCTCCTTATATAGGTCATTTGCATTCCTGCCCTGAGGTATATATCCCATGCTGGGATCAGGTGCCAGCATGATTTTTTGATAATATTCTATATGGCCACATCTAATGGGATCAGGACTTGCAGTACAAATAAAGAAATGAGAAGGAAATAAAAAAAAAAAAGTGGGAAAGAAGTGAAACATCACTCAGAGATCACAAAGCAGGACTGTGGCAAAGTATAGAATACAAATACTCTGAATCATTGCATCACAATTTGAAAATAGTTTCTGCCTGGAGACACAGATACAGCACATATCTGTGAACAACAAAGACTATTTTTTTCTTAACATTTAAGTAAAAGCAGTCAGTTTTCAGCTGCTCCTTGAAAACCTGAGGAAGGGATTTGACTCTAAGTGAAATTAAGCTGTAAAGTTGCAGAGACATTGTGGATGTCTGATCATTTTTTAACTGACACGTTTTCCTTGGATGATGGGATTTTATTAAATGTGATATGTAGCTGTAAGATCACATTTATCTGGGTAATGTTTCTTCATATCTATATTAGAAGTAAGTAGACAGACAAATGTGTCAAGAATGATAGGGGAAAATAATTGCCTGATGTGAGTAACCAACAGTAGCCTGTTATGCCTAAAACAAAAGGCTAACACACTAGTTTTAGCTGTGTAAATTAGCAGAATCATTTGCTAAGAGGTTCTGTTAGCTAAGAATTTACTAGATAGTAGTAATGCCATTTCATCCAACATTTTCTCACTAATCAGTGTTTCAATAGTAGCTTTTTATTGATACTCTCAAGACAGTTAAAACATAGCTTCAAAATCAAACCAGATGTGAAAAACACACTTTTCCCCCCTCCCCTCCCCCTCCACTTTCAACATAAACAGTAGTGTGGTTTTAGTGGTTTGGTGAATTGTTCTGAGCTGCTTTCAGTATTGTCTTAGAAATCAAATGCTACAGTGCTCAATATGAATTTCCAATGATTTTGTGTATATGTGTGATAAGACTTATTTTAGTTAGTTTTGTTTCCTGTTAGTAGATCTGGTGTATGATTTTTCACTTTTCCTAGAAACAAAATCCCTTTAAATATGGTTTCCTTTACATTGATAGAAATTAACTTCCCTGAACTCTGAAAACATTGTTCTTATTATTTCTCTATGAAAAACTCAAACAATTAATAAATAACAGAGAATGTTATTAGGGATTTTGGTTTGTATTGATCATATGTACTTGTACATTCAACACAGATCATAAAAAAACTGCAGTCTTAACGTCTTGCTGAGTCCTTTGCTGTTCTAAATATGAGTAAATGCTCCAGGCTGCATGTGCCATGTGTTTCTGGAAGAGCAGTATACTTCCTTTTTCCTTCTGTTTTGAGATCAATAGTGTATATGAGGAACTGGAATGTAAAGTGGAAACCCCAAACCTGAATTTTGCTTATTTTGCCAGGTCTAATTTTATGCACATTTTCTTTGGAAGTTTTGAGTTATTTAAATAAAAAATACAAATAATGGTAATAAAAGAAATTCTATGGTTGTAGAATCATAGAGTCATAGAATCATAGAATGGTTTAGGTTGGAAGGGACCTCAAAGATCATCTAGTTCCAGCCCTCCCACCATAGGCAGGGACACCTCCCACTATGTACTTAATTGGCTAGTAGTAAGAGATTTTATATTCCTTTAGTGTATCCATGAAGCAATTTGATTTCTAAATAGTTATTTTTTGTTGTGCAGTGTTTACTGTTTCACCAATCTCAGTATCAATCTAGACAGACTGTAAATTGTGTATGCACATAGTATATTTATGTTCCTGCAGGTCAGTAAATTTCTTCTGGGAGTGTCAGTAATTGATTTAGGTAATTTTGTCCTTTTTGACAGGGGAAGTAGTATGTTGTGGTTTATAAATTTATGAGGAGTGCACAACAGTGATGTAAGCCACAAAGTTTAGCTCTAGCATCAGAGGACAACTGCAGTGGTCATTTTGCTCCATTAGAGGTACAACTTCAAAGTTAGTATTTTCCAACAACTATTGAAGTTCAAGACAGAAGATACGGATTTACTTGTACCAGCTACCCTTCTTAAATGATGATTTATGGATATATTCTGTTACCAGAATTTATCTATAGTAATTTGAAAATTGATGAAAAAACCTTAAAAAAAATCAGAAATTAAATCTGATCCTGAAATTGTTAAATACTATATCTTGAATATCAAAATTAGCTATTATTTCAACAAACTGTTGAGACAGCTCTCTACTCCTCACCAATAAAACCTAAACACTAGCCTTCTATAGGTACCTCCTAGGTCTTGGCAATGGATATTTAATTTGCTATCTGAATTTGAGACATAACACATTTAACATTCAATTTAAACATAACCCGATTAATATTCATTAAATATTATTTTAGCAGTTTTCAGTTTGTAGCTTTAGTGGAATTTAAAACATCCCCATTCTTCCACTAAAGGCTTGCAGATCTTTTAAAAGATACGAAGTGAGAAGAAACTATCATTGCTTGATCTAACTATTTATTATCATCTTTATATTCACCATATAGTAGCATTATCTGACATTACTTTAAACTTCCTTATCCTTTGTGTGTCTTTACCTATTGTAAATTACACTATATTTTTTCTTTATTTGGGGCTTATGTACTAAATGAGATTAAACTTCACCACAGGCTTTGTTCTGTACTTTCAGCTGGCTTTAAACTATAATTTAGGTAGTATTAGAGTGTGCTAAGAGTGACACTATAGTCTCAAATAAATAAAAGCTTGATACAGTTCCTGAAATAAATGGAAAACCTCACATCTTTCATCATCATTACATTGCCCCTAATTATTCATCATATTTGTTAATCACAGCAGGATAGGGTTTACCTGAATGACTGTTGTATTGTGCTTAGATAGTTTGGTTAATCTCTGTTACCATTTTCTGTTGTTTGCATACATAGTTACAGGAATTCAGTGGACCTTTTTCTTTGCCTTTTTCTTTTTTTTTTTAACTTTCAGTCTGCAAGCAACAAAATACAAGTGTGTAAGCGTGGCTTTGGAAAAAAAAGGCATTTAGTATGTGTTTTCTGTATTATGATATGATACTGATAAAAATAGAAAAGTGTGTTTTATGTGAAATGCACAAGACATTCATAAAGGTCAGATGTTACCATAAGGCTATGTTCCTAGTTACCATCAGCAACTATTCAGCAGTAGTACAAAAATTAATTACTGTTGATTTCTTAATCTGTTTCTTTAAGAAGTGAATTTGATAATACAACTGCATTGTCTGTTTGACTTTAATATTCCACATGTGTGAGGAATAGAAGTGTGTATTAATGGACACCGTAGTATTGTGATTTTCCAACAGCAGAATAGGAATGGATTTGAAGTAGAGGAAATATTTCCTGACTCCTAGTGCTTTAGCTGCAGGCTGATAAATAGTGTGGTTTGGAATCAATTTCAGCATCGATCTGAAAGATAATCCTCTTCACAACAACCACGTCCTGAGGTTTTTACTGTCAGGTGTGAAAATGAATGGCAGGTTCTAAATAAATAAAAAAAAAAAAAGGAGAAAGAAATAGAAAATGGAATAAGGCCTACAGGGAGAGGAGTAGTTATTTGTCTGTCACACACGAGCTAATATGCTACAGACATTTACTTAGAAAAAAAAAGCAAGCTGTACATGGAAAGGGTATTTATTTTCTTAATTGCCAAAACTATGCTCTGAAATTGAAGAATCAATCATGTTTATTGTTATATGCAGGAAATTAAAAATATACAGTATACGGTAATTTAACTTGCAACACAAGGAATCCATAGTACACTTCAAATCGATATTCTGTACTTCATGCTAGCTTGGTCATGTAGGGCACCGGGAGGGGAAGAAAAAGCTATAGATGTAGACTCAGCTGTTCAACTTGGAAGGCTTTTATTCTATAAATGCTCCACAACAAATGAGGACTACAAGAGGTACCTGAGAGAATACATGTTAGTGTTTGGAACCGGAATGTATTTAGCACAGTCTCTAAGAATTTCTGGGAATCAGAAACAAATAGTTTTAGCTTTCCAGCTGAAATATACCAGAGGAAATAAAGAAAAGATTTTACTGTCCTCTCAAAAGATAAGGACAGTAAAATCTTCTATCCCAGAGACCACAGCTAAGTGGCATTAAGGTACTCAGCTGTATCTAAGCCTATAGCGCCTTCATTGCATTGTCACATTATCATACTTCATTGAAGTACATGGGTCTTTTTGAGTGAAACTCAAGTGAATTACATGTCAACAGACTGAGAAAATATTTCCCTGTGGTGCAGACCATGCCCATACTGCAGGCTTCAGAGCTTGTTTGAACTTAATGTCACATCTTAAACTAGTTAGTTGACATGAGAGTTGAGTGACATCTGACTTGTAACCGTAGTGTCAGTCCCCTTTACTAACACATCCCAAGATTTTGAAATGTTGTATCTCTGCATACAAAAATATTTAATTTCGTTCAGATTCAGCAAATACCATTGGAATTTATCCAATCAAGACCAATAGTTTGTGAGATTACATATATATTTGTTATATATTATGCTATCTTCTTTCTGAGAATCATAGAATTGTTTATGCTGGAAAAGACCTTTAAGATCTTTGGGACCAGCCATAAACCTAGTCTGTCACTAAACCATGTCCTGAAGTGTCAAATATGCAAGCCTTAAATACCCACAGAGTTGGTGACCGAACCATTTACATGGGCAACTTATTCCAATGCCTAGCAACCCTTTCAGTGAAGGGATCTTTCCTGAAATTATTCTGCTAAACTTCCTCTGGCACAACTTCAGGCTGTTTCCTTTTGTACTATTGCTGGTTGGGAGAAGAGACCGATCCTCACCTCACTACAACTTCTTTCAGAGAGTTGTAGAGTGCAATGAGGTCACCCTTCATCCTCCTTTTCTCCAGACTAAACAACACCAGATCCTTCAGCCACTCCTTCTGTTCTTTAGACCCTTCAGCAGCTTCATTGTCTTTCTCTGGACCCACTTCAGCATCCTGATGTCTTGCTTATAGTAAGGGGCCCCAAACTGAACACAGTACTCAAGGTGATGCCTCATCAGTGCTGAGTCACGCAGTCACTTTCCTAGTGCTGCTGGCCACACTGTTTTCTAATACAAGCTAGGATGGTGTTGGCTGCCTTGGCCACCTGAGCACAGTGCTGGCTCATGTTCAGGTGGGTGTCGACCAACAACCCCAGAAAATTTTCTGATGGGTATCTTTCTAGCCACTCTTCCCTCAACCTGTAACATTGAATAGGGTTGTTGTGACCCAAGTGCAGGACCTGGCACTTGGCCTTCTTGAATCTCATGGAGCTGGCCTTGGCCCATTGATAAGCTTGTCCAGGTCCCTCTGTAGAGTCTCTCTACCCTCAAGCAGACTAGCATTCCCACTTAATTTAGTATCATCTGCAAATCACCTCATCCAAATCACTGATGAAAGATGGGAAAGAGCACTGGCCCCAGTACTGAGCCCTGGGGAACACTGCTAGTTACTGACTGCCAACTAGACTTAACTCCATTCCATACGTCTCTTTTGACCCATCAATCCAGCCAGTTTTCTACCCAGTGAAGCATTCACCCATCCAAGCCATGAGCAGGCAGTTTATCCAGGAGAATGAAAAGCGACGATATTTAAAATGTCATGCAGACATCCAGCTTTGTCCATCAGCAAAATTAATTTGAAGGTGCTGACTTTCATTGGTGAGTGAAATAGTTCATTAAGTGCCAAATTTTGCTGATCCTCTGTGCACACATCACTAAATCAGAATGTACATTGGCATAAGTAAATAATCTTACTGTATTGGTATGCTTCAAGGTGAAGTATACTGAAAACAATTTTATTGTTAACAAATATTAATTAATGGGAAACTATAGTGCTTTTGGTTTTCCATTCGGTTGACTATAACAGTGAAAAAAACACACAAAAGAAAAGCAAAGATCAAACCATCTAGGAGTAGTGCTGGCAAAAAACCCGCATTATCTTGCTTAACTTCTGTCTAGGCTTGGATGATGATACTGGCTTTTAGATACTGATACAACTCTTTATTAATATTGCTGGATTTATTGATTGAATTAGTCATGTGAATCTTTGATTCCATTAATGTTCTTTATTGACCAAATCAATGCAAATTATATTAGTGCTTTGAAGCATGACTATCAATTCTGGTAGAACTTTTGCTAACACTTGAACTTTAGGGCTTATAGAGAGAAAATAACTTGTGCTTTTTAAGACTTTTAGAAACTTATTTGCTTCTGGGAAGGAAATTATTTCATTATTCAGTAAAGCCCTTCTGTGAAGGAAACTGCCTGAGAATAATACTCTTAGCCTGCTGTTTCAGATAAAAATTAATATTTTGGGGGGTGTCATCTAATCAAATTTGTGTCTGTATTTTGACATTGTTTCAAAGAGGGGAATAAAAGATATGGTATGGCAAAATGAAAAAATGAGTGATTAAATAATAATAATAATAAT